>JAGXOD010001358.1:3782500-4160155 GCA_020368025.1 Brachyhypopomus occidentalis | reverse complement strand
CCCTACACCCACACGCATCCCTACACCCACACGCATCCCTACACCCACACACCCACACCCAACACCCACACCCATCCCTACACCCACACGCATCCCTACACCCACACGCATCCCTACACCCATACACCCACCCTAACACCCACACCCACCCTAACACCCACACGCATCCCTACACCCACACGCATCCCTACACCCATACACCCACCCTAACACCCACACGCATCCCTCCACACCCACACCCATCCCTACACCCACACCCATCCCTACCTAACCATCCCTACACCCATCCCTACACCCACACGCATCCCTACACCCACACCCATCCCTACACCCACACACCCCCCACCCACACACACCCACACCCACCCTACACCCACACGCATCCCTACCTACACACGCATCCCTACACCCACACGCATCCCTACACCCATACACCCACCCTAACACCCACACGCATCCCTACACCCACACGCATCCCTACACCCACACGCATCCCTACACCCATACACCCACCCTAACACCCACACGCATCCCTACACCCATACACCCACCCTAACACCCACACGCATCCCTACACCCACACGCATCCCTACACCCATACACCCACCCTAACACCCACACGCATCCCTACACCCACCCACCTACACCCCCACGCACCCCTACACCCACCCCTACACGCACTCCTACACCTCTACACCCACCCCTACACCCCCCATGCATCCCTACACCCATCCCAATACCCCCACGCACCCCTACACGCACCCCTACACCCATACACACACAGTGTCTCTGTGTGTGCAGGTGGATGAAGACTTCACCCCGCAGGAGTACCGTCTGCAGTACCGGCGCAGTAACGCCTCTCAGTATGAGGACGTGTATGTTGGGAAGGACTCAGAGTTCCTGGTGCTGCACCTAGACGCACACACTGATTACCTGTTCCGTGTGTGTGCGCGGGGGGAGGGTCGCACAGAGTGGAGCCCCTGGAGCATCCCGCAGACGGGCTACACTACTCTCACACCTCACGGTACCGCACACGCTCACACACACATGTATTCCCCTGATGGGCTACCCACACACACATGCACATATCCCCCAGGCAGACTACACAACTCTTGCTTCCCATGGTACCCCACCCACACACACACACACACACACACACACGCATTCCCCAGGCAAGCCACCCTCACACCTTATGGCGCGCGCACACACACACACACACGCATGCACGCCAGGCAGGCTACACCACCCCCACACCTTATGGCACAACACACACACACACTCTCGCTCTCACATATAAATAACCCAGACAGATGACACAGCCTCACAGTACAACATGCACACATACTAGCTGAAGCCTAATGAAAGCCCTCATCGGGGAAGCAAGCATGAACGTTCATCTGTACTGTACTGGACATACACTCCAGGTAACAATCACATTGATGTGCAGCAGGATGTGAAGTGTAAAGTGTGTGCGTGTATGTGTGTCTGTAGAGTGGTGTCCGGGTGTAGACGGCTACATCCTAAGCAGCAGGAGGAACATTGCCATGCGCAGTGACTCCACCCAGGGCGGAGGAGGCAGCTGTGTCCTTTACTCCACCTCTCCTACGTACTTCTGCGGACAGACCCTCACCTTCAGGTACGCCTCCCTACAGCCTACATCACAGCACACAGCTGGCAGAGATACAGTTCCCTCACTCAAGTCCAAATGCTCCAGTAAACATATTCTGGTGAAAGGTGAGGCACATTGTTTTACTACTCGAGCAAAATTACACACGTGCTCTCGGATGTATTTAAAATCAAAGCACTTCTTTAAAAATAACTTCTAAATACATTTTTGTGTTGAGTGTTACGTTACCCAACACACGGTAAACAAGCCGAGGCCGAACACACGTGCTGAGCCAAGCGACGTTCACTAAAGGTTCACCAGTAACTGATGAAGCAGCAGATCCAGAACGTAATGACATACTGACACAAACTGACACAAATGGCAAGAGTGCAGAATGAAGGACAGACCATCAAAACGCAGACGGGCGCCGGAGACTGACCACGGCCATGGAACTAAGGCAGGAGTATCACAGTGGGACCCAAGCTGATTCCACAGAAGGGTGGAGACGCACAAAATCCCCTGGCAAGACGGGAGCTAAACTGAACAGCAACAAGTCCACGTGGTGCTCAGCAGAGTGCTAATTTTTTATTGTGTGAAATGTATTGAGTAGAAGTAAAAATTACAAAGTGACAGGAATTCTCAATATTACAGATATTTTAAAAATGTACTTCATTTCTATACTTGGTCTGTACATCTACCTCTGCACATCATGTACCACTCCAGCTAAGCCCAGCCCTTTGTATGCTGAAGAAATTCTTTTATCTAGAATATAAAGGATATGTACTTGCCCCACCAGCTTTTTTTCTTTTATGGTTTCACACGAAAAAAAACTACCTACCTAGATTCTCTTGTGTATAAAGCCAATTTCCACCCCCTGCTGGCCAAACTCCTGTTTAATATTACTGGGCAACAAAAGAAGACCTTTTTGTTGTTTCATTAAAATAGGCGAATCATGGTTCCTTTCACACTGAACGTGGAGTTAAAGAGTTTTTTAAGAATGCATTGTTTATAAGTGACAGGGCTGCTATGTTTTAGATTAAGTTCATATTACTTAAGGATGGTAAGAGAATTTGTGATTTTTTTTGCAGAAAGCAAACTCATTGTTGAGCAGTTTATACAGTTATGGAAGTATGTCCATTTTTCTGCTGGGTGGAGTTCATGTTTTCTCCCGTTCCTGCGGGGATAAATCGGGGATAAATTATCGGGGATATATTCCTGCGCAGCCAGGAAACGGCGTCTCTGCAGAGCCGGGCCAAACGGAGGACTGCCTTTTCCAAATTGATCTTGACTATGCGAATGCGAGAAAATTACTTCTTGGCTAGAGAATTCCTCCAGGTCTGTTGGCTGGCTGCAGACAGACAGAGCAGCTTGTCTGCTGTACTCCAGTCCAGTACTCTGTCTTCTGCAGTAAATCTCTGTACAGGGAGAACCGTGTCATTTCTGATGGTTTGAAGCTGGAACAGTTAAAGGGACACCTCAGGACACGCTCATTCCTCCCCATCAAACCCTTCATTTTCACCTTTAAACCTGGAGTTTCACCATGTGCATAAACACGCACAACTGGCGATTTGTACTCTGAGGGAACATCTGCATCTTTTCAGCGTTTCACAGAGAACTAGAACTTGCTTTCAAATCACTTTTTTCAGATGCAGGTCAGAGACTCTCACCAGTCTGATCTTTCCTCTATAAAACCAGACAGACTTGACTGAAGTGCTAGTAGGAGTAAGTGGTGTGATAATATATAAAGGTATATGCTGTTCAAGGCTTTACATTTTATTATGGGAGGCGACCTCAATGTCTTGAATCCGTTCTTACTTTGTCAATGCTAAATCCTGTCTAATCCAGTTTAGTCATACATCAACTGCACTGTTCCAAGCTGAAATTATACAGTTTCCAGATGTCACCTCAGTGTCATTCAAATGCAACCACACTTTTGCATTGCAAGGCACTGCAGTGTAATCACACATGCTAGAGGTGTGTTTGGAGCCGGACACGGTCCTTATCGTACTCCCACTATCTAAAAAAAATCCTGAGATTAAGATCAGTTCAGCTCACTTGCTATGGTCCAATTACTGCTAAAAAGATTATGGACGTTTTATAAGAAGTAGAAAGTACCTTCCTGTAGACGGTGGATTACATCAGCGAGTGCTCTACACCTGGAGACGGGCATATGATGAAGGATAAACTGTCTTGTCTCTTTTTACTCTAAGTGCAGGTTTTACTGTGTGTTGCAGGATTGCTGCAGCTGGCCAGATGCACAGACACGACAGCGTGGGAGTGTGTGCAGATAATCGGGGTGGAGTGGAGTCTTTGCAGAGGGACCAGGCCGTCTGCATCTCTACAAGCGGTATGAACCACCGGCCGCTCCCGCTCCGTGATCTTATCCTGCTGTGGAATCACAGGCCATTTCATCGTGATGCCCGTGTGCCAATTCTCCACAGGTGCGGTGTTCGTTAACGGCAAAGAGATGACCAACCAGCTGCCAGCCATCACCATCGGCTCTGCCGTCACGTTTGACATGGAGGTCGTCAGCCTGTTTCCTGTTAGCAACAACAACAACCCAAACGATGGGGGCACCTTCAAGCTGAGGGTTACAATTGGTTCAGGGAACAGGGAAGTGGTGTTTGATTGGCTCCTGGATCAGGTTGTGGACAGCCTATTCTTTGGCTGCTCTTTCGCGCACCCAGGCTGGAAGGTGCTAGTGTTCTGAACCTGCTGCAGCCCTTCTGAGAGCAACATCCTGTCTGCTGGACCCACTGCCAAACTACATCAGCACACACGCATTACACCAAGCCACATTCTTCTTATCTTTAATATCTTAGAGTCAACGCTGTTCCCTGCTGACTCTGACAGTGTTTACAGTATTTCCTTCCACTTCTGATTAATAAGGAACCTCGACAGTTAAAAGTTGGCTATGCATTCTGGGAATTTGGTTGTTAGACTTTGCTAAAGTCTCAAACCCGTGTTGACTGTGTCTGTATGGTGTACCGCTGTGTTCAGCTCTCTCCTTTTATGCTTCATGTTCAGTTTGCCATGAAGAGAAGTTCAACCTGTTGCTCACGCAGGTCAGATTGACCTCTGCTGTGACCCCATACAGGATGGCCAGGTGCAGGGGAACCAGATCAAAGGCAGGAGAGATTCACTTCACTCCCTTCATTTGCTTGAGTTTTTTTTTTTTTTTACAATATGGTATTGCTATATTTTGTTCATAAAAATATTTTACACTTGTAACATGGCCAAAAATTACTAGTGTGACTGGTGTATTTTATAGGAGACAGAAAATGCCAAAATCTTTGGTTTGTTAGGACTAGAACTCATCAATTCCTAATACATACAGGGTTGAGACCGAGGTGCAGTGTGGGCACCAGGTTTTCCACCAGGTTCCGCCAACCAATCTGCCAGCTTCGCCATTGCATGCGTAGAGTGGCGTTAGTACTAGCACATTGGTACTAACTGCAAAAGCCAGATGCTGATCTGAAACTTGCATTCGCTGTGCGGCTAACTTTACTTCCTGATGAGCTGTAAATAAGGTTACTGTGGGATTAAAGTGAGAGACAGTCAGTACCTATAGAAGCAGGAGTAACCCTGGTCCAGACAGCGGCTTTACAAAGGTACTTGGATAACAAATGTCTCTAAAAGCACATTTCTCTTTCCTAATGCACATGCTGCGTGTGCAGAGCAGCCTGTGTGTAGAACAGGGCAGGAAACTTGTGAAGGTGGAGTGGATATTTTACCTCATTGTTTTTGTGCCTTTTCAATACACCTGTAAAGATGCACGTAAACATTCGCCACTTAATAAATACATTCAGTGAACTTTGCTGTGTTAATAGTTGTCCTCACAATAAATTAACTGCATTGATGGACAATGACTGGAATCGTCTGTGAAAAATCATTTATTTTTTTAAATAGAAAAAGAACTATTTCAAAAACACTCCTTTACAGCAAAAGCACCAAACTCCAAACTGACCAAATTCCAACTGTTTTCCATCCACATCTTGTGCAAATGATGATGGTCTCTGGTTGAGGCACTGAATGCAACTAGTGAGTAGGTAGATTGGACTGCACAGAGTGACGTGTGACTGGTGCGCTGACCCCGGGGCAGCACCAGCCCATTCTGACCCAGTCAGCTGTTCACTCTGAACCAGACAATGCCTTTGGACCAGGTCCCGACAGCAACTTCACTCCTCAAGTTAAAGATGTGCATGACCTCAGCAAAGTCACTCCCTTTGGTATGTAAACTTCACTCCAGCCAAAAACTAAGATTGTTTTTTTTTTATTATTATTATTTCTTTAATATAAATCCCTGTTATGTAGCTTATGTACATAGAGACGATGGTGTGTGTGAGTAGACGGAAAGCACCATCAGACCCTTTCTAGCAAGGAACCAAACACAGCAGCAAAGCCTGCCACCAAAAAAGGGGGCGTGGTTTATACTATGTATAAACGGCAGCATTCTACTTAACCCGGACAAACCCAACCAGCAATAGGACCAAGCGGAAGCGTCAGAGGCTTCCTGGAGCGTGAGGATCAGCACATGCCCCACGGGAGAGGAGCAGGCGTGGTCCCCAACTGGCCTGCTACTGACAAACTAGCTGCCATCGTATATAAACAAACAAGAACAAGTGTGCTTTCACACTGAACCCTGCACTGCTAATGTCCTTACATATGGTACATCATACAATATATTCATCAAAAGCTTAAACCCTGCTTGAAGTCTATGTCTATAAAAAAATAACAAAAAAAACAATAATCAAAATCAAATGTGTAAACACTTGTGCAGGGTGTCTTTGTGCTGACCAGAATGGGCTTCTCCTTCCGTTATCTCACCCTGTACATGTGCTCCAATCTCCTGGTTTCAGTATAACCATTCCGACTTGAGGCAGACATTTATACTCATGTCCCAGCAGCATGGACCGAGAGGGACCCATGTCCAGTCATCTGCAGCTGGGCTCTTCCCAATGCACGCCTCCAGGGGTCAGCTCCCGCGCTCCAGCTGTTTGACCCCTAACCCTGACTCACGTGGCGAGCTCCGATACAGAGCCGTGAGCTCCACAGAGCTTCATAAACTACAGATTAAAGATCAGAACCAACAGCAGACTGATTACAAAGCCCAGCCATTAATCAGTAAAATTTACAATCAGGGCTTCCCTATTTTTCCGCGCTATTTAAAATATATTAAGTCTTTTCAAAACAGGCACTAAAAACACAAAACGCTGCAGGACTTGACTTGGGGTTACCATGTTCTCAGGGTACAAGTCAAAGTTTACAAACACACGTTTATTCTGAAGCTGACTGCCAAGCACGCAGTCCGTCTGCATCACACCACACCCCTTTGGATGTGGAACAGTTCTTCAGGTTACTGTCCAACTATGTATTTGATTTGAGCTTAAAGCACACAGCTGGTTTTCCTGGAGACATCAATGACAGGTCACTTCCATCACCCCTCCCTCCCCCCTCCGTGGCACCCTCCACCAACCCCGCAGTGTGACACGCCCCCTTACACCCAGTGCATGAATGCTGCATGACCTGCATTTTGCTCCACATCCAGTCTGGAGCTCCAGTCCAGCCTTTAGGGGTGTGTCTTCACAGCTGCTAAAGTATTATTGGCTTGTCCGTGCCCGGCCGCATCTGGGGCGTGGCCATCGCGCTGCCGCTGGGCGTGGCGTAGGCGGGCCATGGCCTTGTCGATGGTGGCAGTGCTCACCAGGCCAAAGTCATGCATGCTAACCAGGTGGAGCAGGACATTTCTGCACAGGTTTCTCTCGATGAGAAGAGAACCACACTTCTCTACAAACAGCATGCTGGCGTGGTTCATCTGATTGTCGGCTATGAACCTGACAAAGGAAAACAAAGACGTTTCTTTAAACTAGAATTATATTAAATAAACTAGTGAACTACCATGACATTAAAATGTAGGAAAATGAAAGTGTAAAAACATGTTATAAAATTGTGGTCTAGACAGATTAAATCTCTAAAAAAACTAAGATCTATATCATATCTAAATGGATTAAAAGCAGAAACTGCAGATGCATACCCGTGTTTCATTACATGAAGGTTCCAGAGTTTCATCACCTCTTTTTCACCTTCGTTGACATCTGTGAACTCCTCGATTTGCTATAGGGGAGCAAATTAGAGCTGGTGGTTAGTAATGCTGGTTTCATCGCAGTAGCAGTTGAAACGACACTGCCCATGCACTGTAGCATCAAGCTGTAAGCCACACCCACTCTCTCCTCCATGGAGCTGTAAGCCCCACCCCCATTGAGTTTTAAACCCACCCAATCTGTTCTCGGTGTATGCCCACGCACTTTCACCTGAATTAAGTGGCAAACACACCACTCCATGAATATGTAATCCCACCCACTCCTTAGAGCTGCAATTCCACCCACTATCACCAGTACAAACAGGCAGTGTTCCTCACCATCGAGGTTTTTTCCCTCAGCCAATCTGGGTCCCTCTCGTCCTCACTGTCCACGTCCATCTCCTGCGGACGGAGGGGCGTGCAGCTGTCGCTGTGGAAGTACAGGCGGTTGTGGCCGCTCACGTACGTGCGCTGCTGCTCCAGGTGACCGTCCTCACACTCTAGGAACTCCGACAGGCTGGGCTTCAGACGACTGGGCCTGCAAGGAGACCATCATCAACTTCCTGGTGCATACACACATACACCATCACCTTCACACGGTACACATACATTCACACCACTGGGCAGACACTTTTATCCAGAGTGACAGTGTGTGTGTGTTTTGTGGAAACTGAATATATAGCCTTGACGTAGCTAACACCACACTCTTCAAGGTGAGCTACCGACTTAACACTCACACACTACGTACATGCATAGAAATGGAGGCTGGATGTGATGGCGAGCTAAAAACAGCCACCTGGAATCATAATTCTGTGACCTTTGGTTCAAGAAAGGCACGTCGACACACTGCCCCGCACGCTGCTGTGATGCGGGACCGAGGCACCGACCTGCAAACAAGGACATGCGTGACGGAGCTCCTCTTCACAGGCCCATTGCGGCTGAAGGCGAAGCCAGGCTGACAGTGGATGTCCTGGGGGTTCCCCACGTAAGAGCCGTCATAACACTCGTTCACAGACACGTCGATGCGGGCTCCTTTTGGGTGAGGCTGCCCGGGAGGGGGAGGCAACGTCAGAACACACTTCCACACCAAACACACAGCACTAGAGCCCCTGTCACTCAAGGCCTTGTTCTAACTCATGATGTGATTTATCAACCAACACGCGACTCCGTAACTGTGACAAACAGGCAAATTGGCGATGAGAGAATGAGGGAGTTTGTTCCGCTTACCACGTAGTTGAAGACGAAGCGGCTGTGGGAGAGTTTGAGGTGTTTGAGGAGGCTGTAGAGCTTCCTGCAGTTCAGAGTGCACCAGGGGCAGTGCAGGTCGTCCCGAGCCTCCGTCTGCTGCCGCGTGTTGTTGTTGTATAGGAACTAGTCAGGAAACACAGACGTGGCACCAGGTGTGAGCAAATCACAGACCCCCAACATGGAGAAAGGGCTCAGGGAGAAACACAGGGGAACCTGCCCCTACACACACAGTTAGTTTAGTCCCTATTACAGGGTCATGTGGGTGTTCCCTTACCTGGTAATAGACGCGCAGTTTCTGCCGAGGCTCAACATGGACATGCTCCCTCCGTACAGACATGTCTTCACTCACAGGATCTTTCACAGCTGCAGGATGGCACATGCGTCAGCACCTGTGCAACATTACGCCTCATGTGCACTCATGTTGCCAACCAGCCCAGCAGGGCACAAGCTCACCCAGAGCGGAGTGACGGGAGCAGACCGTACCTACTGGGTGAGGAGACCGGGGGGCAGTGGGCCGGGGGCTCTCCCCGATGGCGCCGGCCGAGTTGCGCGTGGCGAGAGGCCGGGCAGGGGGCGCGGAGCGGGCCGTTCCATCACACGTCCACCGCAGTGTGAACTGCAGGGTGGGGCCATGGGAGAAGCTGTCGAATGGAGGCACCCACTACACCAACAAAACAGACAAACATATTTTTTTTTTGGTTTAGCTGAAGATAATTAATAATCTCAAGTTTTTAGGCAGTGTCTGCTTTGTTCTAGAAGGCCCAGCAGATCCTGGCACCTTTCTGCAAACCCGAGTGGTATGGAGTTGTGAGGCACAGGGAGGCGTCAGGGTGTGAACGCAACTAGAAACGAAGAGGCGTCGGATGCGGTGCCTTCCTCTTTAATTACAGTTGCTGTATAACTCAACACATCCTGACATCTCTTGAGGTATACAAGACAGCAATGGCGAATTGCAAATCGGAGCATACATTACATACATATACACACCTTTCCATCCAGAATAGTTTCCCATGTGGCTCTTTTTTTACTGATAGGACACTCCTCCATCTCCTGCATAGAGACTTCATATTCACCATCCAGCAGCTGCAGACGCCTTTCAAACAAACCAAGCAAGCTCACTCGTGCAGAACTGCCACCTCCGCCGTCCTGACGGGCTGGCCGCGCACATCGGACAGGAAGTCAGGGGCTTAAAAGGGACTGAGACTACTCTACTAAGCTTAATATACCTGTTCTTATCAAACACGGTCATTTGGGCTACAAACGTGGTCTCGCCGTCTACCCGATGGGTAGAATGCCGCTTCTTTCTGCTGGGCAGTTCTTCAATAACATCTGGAGGCAAACAAAAAACAAACACCTTCTATAAGCATCAGAGGAATTACTTTATAATTTTCCTCATCGTTCAGCACCATCCAGCTACCACATCTTTAATGCGGATATGAGTACAGTCTGGAGCACTACAAGCACCCACTGCATAACAGAGCAGGATACACATTAAAACACAGCATTGAAGCGTACACATTAATACATGGCATTAAAGCTTGACTCTGCAGTGCTGTTCGGCCGCTTAGTTGATGACATGACGGTCCATATGCAGTCCTGAATACCCACGTCTATACTCCTAGCCACCCTCTCCCTCAACAGGCCCTTGCCCAGCTTCACAATGTACTAGCAAAGCCGAACATGACGTGCCAAAGCCCTTACTGGTGTCTCTGCTGGGCAGGCCACCGAGCTCTCTGCCTCCAGGACAGGTGACCCTGAAGAGCAGGGAGTAGGATTTCACCATGTGGCTGTTATTGGGCTCAAACTCCTGACTGGGCACGACGATGGATGGGCATGCGCCCACCTTCACCTGGTTGCAGTCTGGGTTCAGCGGCACCTGCTTCTGCCCTGTAGGTGCCTGTTTAATAGGGCAGCTGACGTCCTGCAGACCAAATGACAAAGGAACATGAGGTACTGAAGTAAGCACATCAAAGAGCATCTAAAGACACTAGAGAAAGACTAGAGTAGACACACACACACACACACACGCAAATACATTTACAAAAGCTGGGGTGTGTGATCCACACCAGCAAAACATGTTACCTTCCTCTTCTTATGACAAACTTTGATGAGCAGCACCTCCAAAGACACAGAGTTTTCTTCATTTTCAGAGTTTTGAGAGGTTGTATCTATGACACACCATGACATTAATGTAACTACTGCACCAAATGTTATTCTGTGTAAGACTGACTCCACTAGAAGCTATAACTATGAGCCTTGGTGAACGAGAGGAACACAAGTCTCAGAATTATAAACGGCTCTTACCTATTTTATGGAAAAATCCAGTGAAGGTGAGCTGTAGATGGGAGGCTAAACTGAAGAGGGGAAAATGCAGTAAACAGTTTAGACATCCGTGATGAGCTCAGTCCATCCCTCCAAAACCAGCACTTATGACCCCACACTGCCACTTTAACACTGCTGAATCAAGTGCAGACAATATGGATGTCACTTACTTGTGTGACTCCTGGTCTGTTTTTGTCCTCTCTGCTTTGAAAAGCAGATTATCCACGCTGAACTGTTTCCTAAACATGGCACACAGACTGAGGTTATTCATACAAGTCACACATACTCCTCATGCAGTCATGCACCCTCTTACTGTAAGGCAGTGCTGTCCTATACTCACTCGCTGCAACACAGATGTCAGTTACTGTGGCCTGCCTACTGTATGCAAATTTACCAAATGAAGCCACTACAGGTGGAACTTCAAAACGATATTCACACACAGAAATGCCGTTACCTTTTCCCGTTGGTTCTTGAATTCCGGTGGGACATGTATGTGAGGGTTCTATGCAGGAAAATTGGCTGTAAAATTAGAAACAGCGAGTAAGACATGATGAATATTACAGTTTCATATTCAGTATGGACAGCTCGATTCCTCAGTATTTACTTACTGCCATTAGGTTCCTTGTACGGAGGAATCGATATATTTGAGTTGGCTCTGCAAAATAATAATGAAACAAATAAATAAGCGAAATAAATGTTAACACTTTTGTTTGAAGCATTTATCACGAGATCGAGCAACAGCGTAACGCGATATTTTGGTCATTGTGAATGACCACGGTGGTCTGATGCTCATACACATGGACGACCACAAACCTTGCAGTCACCGACATTCACTTAGAAGACAGCCACAGACAGTCTCGCCTGGAGGTTATTTGACGTTTATTAACTGGGTGATAAAATACGAGGACATACAGGACAGGTGAAGCACGTGTCATGTTTTGTCGCACGTGTCTCCTGATTTTATAGTTGTGTGTAGTTGTAGTAATGTAGTAACACATTAAAATAGTATAATACACGTTGCCGTCGCCTTCAGAACATTTGATTCTACTAAAAGACATATTTAAAAAACAACAGCGGTGTTGAGTTCTGTTTGGAAGAAGTTGTTTCATTCTGGCAAAGGCCCTTTCGGTCAAACAACTTACACTAATTTTAAACAAAACATTTCAGTGTCATTTATTGCTCCACATCGAAGAGAGAGAGAGAACTCAAACGTTATACTAAGTTATACAAATGCTAGACCGCTGGATAAATCAGCTAGCCATCTTAGACACCGATTACAGCCAGCGGTTGTGATCTGGAATCACCAAGAAAGTCAGTGTTAGCAGGCTAGCTAGCTCGTCTAAGCTAAACGCTCAGTATTGTTAGCTACCAGCTAACTGGCACAAAAAAGACTTAAAACTTGACTCGTCTTCCGCTGTGTATAAAACCATAGGTGGGCACTTGTGCCACAATATTTGGTTTACTGGAAGCCATAGTGTGGTTATTTCACAAAAAATAAACGGTTGAAACTTACTTTCGAACGCTTGTAAGAAGAGCTCGTGGTCGGTTTGAATCTGTTCCATTTTAGGTCTCTTCGCTGCAGTCACCCCAAAGCTCGCGCTTGTGTGTGTGCCAGAGGATTTGGTGCTGCCATATCTGCATGCATTACCGGCGTCGGAACCCGCGCTTCCCGAAGCATGCTTCTGTCGTGCCATCCCAAATACCGTGACACGGTATGTCGCAATTTTCAACAAAACTACTGTCGTTTCGGCTGAGCTCTCGCGCTGAACAAAGGGAGAGGAAACTAACCAATGACTGGCTCGCCTCTCGACAAAGTAATTCAGGTAACATCAACAAGCCGGTTGGCTTGTGTGCCTGTGAGACCGGTTAGAACACATTAGCAAACTATACATTGTCGCTTAATCTTTGTGAAAATAAATAAACAATGCCTCCACCTGTGCAACTTTATCAAAATTTCATCCAGAAATCAAATAGCTAGTTAACTAGTTAACCTAGCTCACCTAGGATAACTCGCGGCTAACTTGTGTTCGACAAACTCAGACTCGGCCGGTGCTTCCGATTGCCGTTCAATATTTTTAACTCAAGAAGTTTAAAGTCAAATGTTATGGTATCTTCCAAGTGCACGCATTTGCAGTTCGAGTAGAACAAATACCTATATCTAGCTATCCTACCTATACAGCCTCAGACTGACAAATATAAACACCGGCGGCAATTAAACCTGTCCAGTCAAGTTACTTGCTAAGTTAATAAGGTATGGCGAGAACTACAAACACAACATCTCACATCTTTGATCGGTCATTTTAATTTGCCAAAATATCGTAGTCTAAATTCTGTTCACAAAAATAAAACTTCTCAAATGCGGGGTCAACCATACTACTGCAATGAATCCCGCCCACTTAGAATAAGACGTCATACGACATTTCACACGGAAGCTAGACCGGAGTTTGGTAGAGAAGACGTGCTTGAACTCTCGCGCTCATTTCCGTTTTGACCTAGCCGGCCAACTGCGTCGCAACATGTCGGAGTGTCAATTAAGTGTTTAAAAGCAAAGCATACAATGATATAACCAAATATACATTTCGCAGATTTGTCAGCGTATGACAAATGTAGCTTAGTTACGTTTAGCGACTTGTTTTAGTTATACTTTTGAAATAGGCTATTAGGCTATTGTCAGTTCTCTCTCGCTCGCCAGTGCTGACTGATCTTACGGCAGAAGTGCTGTCTCCCAGTCCCATATGTTATGTCCTGTCTGTTAAAGGTCCATCAACTGATGGCAGGGGACACAGTGAGCTGAGACAGTTTGGTATAACGGTGTTAAATGCAGAGGTAAAGTCCAAAAAGAGGATTCTTGCATAGGTCCTTGGGTTGTCCAGATGTAGATTCATGTAGGATGTAGTGCAGTCCCATGTTGACAGCATCATTCACTGACCTGTTCGCTCTGTAGGCAGAATGCAAGGGGTCCAGCAGGGGGTCCGTGATGGTCTTGAGGTGTTTCATGATGAGCAGTTCAAGGACTTCATAACCACAGATGTCAAGGCGACTGGTTTGTAGTCATTAAATCCTGCAATAGATGGTTTCTTGAGAATTGGGATGATGGTGGAGCATTTGAAACCTTCATGGGTTCCAGTGATTTGTTAAAGATCTCTGTGAAGATAGGATACAGTTGGTTCGCACAGGCTTTGAGACATGAAGGTGATACTCCACCTGGTCCTGGTGCCTTCCTGGTCCTTTGTCTCTGGAAGAATTGTCTTACCTCCATCTCACAAATTTTAAATCCTGACTGTGTATCCATGGTGGCGAGTGTAGTGCTGGCAGAAGGTGTGAACTGGGCTGTTGATGTGTAGGGGTGGATGGAGGGTGTGAATGTGTCCCTTTCAAACCTACAATAGGAAATGTCAGTCAGGTCTTTGGATGCCTCAATGTAGTTGGGTGATCTCCTGTAGCTGGTTATCTCTCGCAGGCCGCTCCATACTGATATACGGCCGTTAGCTGAAAACTTGTTTTAACTTTTCAGTGTACCCGTTCTTGGCAGCTCTGACCTCTTTGTTCAGCATGTTTCTGGCCTCTGTGTACGGGGCCCTTGGCCCCACTTCTGCAGGCAGCCTCCTTTAGGAGCCACAATAGTCTACTGCATTACTCACAAAAGATGTAATCAGCTTTAGATTGGAGAAGTTTTCCCACACATTTTCATACTAATGGACATTGCATTAATGACATTTCTGTTTGCATAGCCAGTTGTTGCTATGGCAGCAATGAAATTAGGAAATTCAAAGATAGGCTATACACTCTTGGAAGTTTAGAATCCCATGGAATGAATTGTGATTTAAACATCTTTTTCATATTTAAACTGGTTCATCCTATTAATTCAGAAGCATTTTGCTTGTCCAAAACATCCGGTTTCTCTGGAAACTTTGTGTACTTCACTACATGTTTTACTATCTTTATGTATCTTCCCCCAGTTACTTACCTGGAATTCTCTTGAGATTTATATAATATTGAAAACATTATTCCATAATATTGGTCAATGTAATCAACTACCAGAAGGATGACAAGTGGCTGTGTAGACAGGTTGCTGGATGGAGAATGGAGCTGAATAACTGATTGTAGGACCTACAACAGACACTCTATAATGTGCAATTAACAAATATAAATCAGATAGCAAACTAAGTCAACCAAGTCACCAAGATGACGCATCTCAAGTTTAAAGGGTGGCTTCACATAGTGATATCAAATCAGTTTTATTTCCTTTAGTTTTTAAAAGAACAAATGTGTCTTGCTTCCCCATAAGCAGTCATTTAGCACTGCTGTTTTTAATGCCACATGGTTAAATGACAACACATTTCATCAACCACCATTGTAATTCGTTATAGAGCAACTAGAAAGTAAATTACTCATACGATTCAAATATAAGCCACAACTATGAGGGTTTTTCCTACATCAAAAAAAGTCATGAACAAGGGGTTATTGTAACATAAATAAAATAACTAATAACTAAAATAACAAATATCATGTAATGTTGTTCTTCACATTCATGCAAATTCAAAGAAAATCAGAATATACAAAAGGGGACAATCCAAACTGTCACAGTATTGAGTTTACACTCTTCCAGTAAAGATAATTCAGGGACAGTAGTTGATCCAGTTATCCATGTAAAGTAGAATCAGCATTGTACAAAGTCAGCAAAGGTTGTGTCTGAGAATGCTCTCTGACTTTACTAACAGACCATGATCGATACATACAGTCATGTGAAAAAAATTAAATATTCAGTTCTTTATGAAAATGTTCACATATTGATGTCTGATCTTGTTTCATCTCTGGGAAAGAAAGTGATATCCACCAGGTCCTTCTGCAGCAAAGCATTCCCAAACCATGACACTTCCATGTCTGTGTTTCACAGTTGGTATAAGGCTCTTTTCCTGGAATGCTGTTTCGCTTATGCCAAACATGCCTTCTTTTATGCCTTCCAGTTTTAGAGTCCAAAAAAACATTTGAAAATGCCTGGATCTAATCTACATTCTCTCTGGCAAACCAGTGTGGCCTTCATCTTTGTGTTAAAGATCAAAGGTTTCCCCCTTGCACACCTCCCATGTAAGTTAAGCTTGTGCAGTCTCTTACTGACTGCAGAGGCATGCACTTTCACATCAACAGAAGTAAGAGCCTGCTGTATGTCACGTGATGGCATTTTAGGGCTTTTTGAGACTTCTTTTAGCATCTTGTGGTCTGCCCTTGGGGTGAACACAGTTGGATGCACAACTTGGCATCTTGGCAGTTGTTGTGAACATCCTCCACTTGTAGACTATTATAAGAACAGTGTAATGGCTGATTTCAAATTCTTTTTAAATTACTAGATTCATAAACTGCTACAATACTTGCTCAGACAGCACTGTCAATCACACCATGGGGTTCACACTCTCTTCAGAAGTCAGGTACACACTAAACTAAATGTGTGAGGTTTAAATAAGGCAAGCCGCCTTCAAAATGCAAAATGTGATACAGCTGTGTGTGATTTTAGCTATTTTAAGTGGGAGAAAATGTGGGGGTGTCCTAATTTATTCCTCACCAGAAATTGCTTTTTTAATAACATTTTTTAGTTTTAAAAAGTATTTTCTTCACTTTTGTTTATTTGTATTGGTCATTGCTAATATACACCTTCTGAAGTGCTTTGGTAGTAGTTAGTGTTGCTTACAAATCATGTTCGAGGGTTGCTGAGAGCAAGCCGATGTAATAGTATCTCTGTGAGGCGTCCACTCCAGAACTGTGGAAGTGGAAAACTGAAGTATATTTGTTGTCCATGAGGTTGGTACATTTCCATAGCTACATTGCTGCTATGGCAACTGTTCCAAAACTGCAGTTTGGCAGCTTTGTGTATTTGCTACACAAACATCTAATGCTTCTTTTTCCAGTGTTTTTTTCATGTTCACTGGAGTAGAAAACTATTGCAAGTCCCAAAATAGTATTGATCAGTGCAGTGCCAGTAGAATATGTATTTTATATGTATTTCTATATGTATTTTATTCATACCTTCCCCACTTCAATGGTGTGTACTTTTACACTAATCATGGCATTATCATCCAGTGTTCCAGAAACACAGAACCAGAAACACACTCAGTGATGTACAAAGCACTTCAGAGTGTGGATCATTTGAGTGTTTCAGAAGAAACAATCATGTTTTCAGGTTTTGGGGGAACTTCAACTACACCACCCCCCACCCACCCGATTCATGATTGTGTCTGTGGTCCTTCACAGTAATGCAACCAGGAAACACACAGTGATTAGAACAAAGAATTATAACCTAGCTTTTGACGTTTCACCGTCGTGCTGGAATAGCCAGTTCATAGTTAGTGTTTTTTAAAGATGATGTATGAGATCAACATGATAAGACTTGCCGTGAGGAACACGATGATGAACTGGTGGACAGTGAGGACGCTCTCCAGGGAGTGTATACGCTCTTCTATGGCACTAGTGTGTAGATAATCATACACGTAGGCTCCGATACCCCACACCATCCACACTACGTCTACGATTAACTTCATAGTCCAGTTTTTATACTACCGTGCTGTGTTATCCCGAACCAGACCGTAATGAACCGTCTCACGATCAGATGTAGTGCACTTAAAACGTGCATCCGTTTAGATGTCAAACTCTCGGCATCTTCTCTGAATGGATGCCCAGCTTTAAAATGTCTGCTGAAAAAAAGACACTGTATTAAAGCAGTAAAATAAAACCAATGTATATATATATATATATATATATATATATATATATATATATATATGCAACCTAACTTCGTAAGCATGCTCTGGGACTAACTGTTAGGTTACACTTGTTAGCAAACACACGAGCTGTTCGTATATTAGCTACGTTTGCTAGCTGGCTAAGTGATTCGCATGCTATCGGATTCACTTCACTCACCAAAATAATATGATTGTTGCAAAGTCTACGGCTGATATGTCTTCGTACATTTACGTTCTCTTATCAGCTATTGGTGTTAGCATGGTGTCACTGTCCCAATGTGCTATTTTTACGTCGCGCAGGCTCAACGCAAACATGATCAGAGCCTATTTTAATCGGCCCAGCTGTGGCACCTTGCTAAAGGTTTTAAGGGCAGCAATGTCATCACATCCGGATGAGCGTTGCCAGAGTAGCTAGCATATATGCATATGCATTCACATGAGCTTTAGCATCACCAGCTCCAATAAAACATAACTGATCGCAGGATTGTACATTTAGTCTGGAGTTTTAGTCGTACCTTTGTACCATATGCATTGGAGTGCTGTTATTTCGGCCACGGAGGACGTTAGGCGCGGTGGCCAAGTGGTAAGGCGTCGGTCTCGTAAACCGAAGATCGCGGGTTCGAACCCCGTCCGTGCCTTTCGGTCGATTGGTTCGATTCATTTTGGAACGTGTTCTCGAAAAAGACTTGTCGTCAAAGTGCAGGCACCAAATGCCAGTTGGACTGCTTCAGACAATTTCCAGGATATAAATTAATTGAAAAATGTCTAGAATTTCAATATCAAAGTAAGGAACTAACTACCAGTGCTTTAAATGTATGCCTTTGTCTACAGTCGTGTCTTATATCATGTTTTATAATCGTATCTTAATACATACGACCCAGACGGCCAAACGTCCATACAGTTCCATACAGTTTATACTGATGCCACTACTTGAAGAAGTAGTGGCAGGGGAACGGTTTGCCGAGACACAGACCTAATCTGTCTTTGTCCAGGAGATGGACTCAGGATGAAATACATTTCTTAGGCTTTTAATGTTGGTCTAACGAGCGACCACAAGATGGCGATGCAAACCTAAAGGTAAGTAATTAGAAATAAAGGACCGTTGCTGTAATACATCTTAAATGCCACCGGTCTTAGAAATACTAGGATACTACAATAAAATGGTATCACAGGTTGCCCCAAAAATCAACAGGCTGTTGTTCTAGGCTGTATACTCAAATAGATATAATAGCCTAGGCATCACTGCAACATGTCTTTATGTTTCCCACCCATAAACATATGTTACATATGTTAAATGCGAACTATTTTAATCACTTTTAAAGGCGAAGCAATGTGACACAACTTGCGCTACCTAGAATTCCATTTTAGGGAGGGCCCAGGGAGTTGCTCGAGTCCACGCACGAGATGACTGCCTGCAGATCAGTAGTCGCAGTTGCACATGGCAGGCACCAAGATATATCTGTCCAAGACAACGCGGTCCGTGAAGACTTTGATGGATACACCTATCATCATATATGGATTTTAGTAAAATTGTCAAGAATGAAACATTTTTCCCCCGAGAAATTCGGATCTGAGATTGAATTGCGTCTTTTATTGGCGCCCGCTGTAGCAATCGGACTCGATACCGGAGCGTCAGAGTTGCACTCACTTTTGGACAACTCCGTTCAGTAACAATTAGATAAACATATTCCGATAACGGTACTGGAACAGTCGTCACGTGTTGACTGGACAGCTGTCGCACAAGGCGCGTGCGGCGAGGAAGGTAGGCCTATATGTAATTTCTCCGTGCAAAGAATAATTGCTTTAACACAACTCATTGCTGTCATCCGATTGTTTGCTTCGTCATCGCTGAAACTGGTACTCGGGTCTTGCTTACGGTAGCGCGATATTAGGTTATGATAGCGTAAATGCGAGTGTAGTTATGATGTTTATGACAACAATTATGAAGGGATATTTACTAAGAAGAAAACGCCTCGTGGAGTACGTGCTTGTAACGTTTAAGTGAACGCGTCATAATACATTATGTATATGTAAATACAGTGTCCTTTAATTAGGCACAAGCGCACGGTGCGTCTTCGACCACAGTGATGTGTTAGAGGTTGGGTCTTTGCGGGCAAGGTGAGTGGTTAAAAGTGTTCTCCCAACTGGCCTACAAAGTCCCAGTTTCTGACTCATGTTGTCTTCCGTGCAATTTTAATTTTTCTTTGATTATAAGTAATCATCCAATTACAAATCAAATATATACAATAATTTTTATACAAAGTAATAAAAGTTTAGATTAATGATAACGAAAAAGATGGCATTTAAGATTGTTTCTAATTTTACAAGACAAGGACAACGAAACGTTTATAGATATACAGATAAACTTCACACAGTTATAGATATATAGTTATACAAACGAAGTTGCTGGTATAAATCAAATAATGTTCCAAATAATAGTCCAATCTAGCTGCACAAACTTTTGAACTACCTGTTTTCAGAAAGTTTGAGTGAAAACGTCTTATGAATAAGTCCCATCTTTCTGATTCCAGGTTTTCTGAATAGCATAGCATACTTATAAATACTCTAAAAAATGACAATATAAGCAAACAGACTGAGAATGTGGTAGCGGGAGAGTTCAGTAGTTACAGACCAGCTGTCTCTCGCCCCTGGGAAGGAAGCAGTGTGTGCTATGTGCCACTGAGTAGCACCTCTCCTGTCACTCCAGACTGGAGGCCTCAGTTACTGGGACAACGTCAATGGCTGGGACAATTGTAATGATGTGTGGATTAGCTGTCTGTATGAGATGCGTGGATTAGCTGTACAGATTTACTGTTTGAATGAGCTGTGTGTATAAGCAGTGTGGATAAACTGCATGGATGAGCTATGTGGATTATCTGTACAGATGAGAAGCATGGATTAGCTGTATGGATGAGTAGCGTGGATTAGCTGCATGGATGAGCAGTGTGGATTAGTTGTATGGATGAGCAGTGTAGATTAGATTCATGGAGGCGCAGTTTGGATTAGCTGTATGGATGAGCAGTGTGTATAAGATGCATGGAAGAGCAGTGTAGATAAGGAGTATGGGAGAGCAGTGTGGATAAGGAGTATGGGAGAGCAGTGTGGATAAGGAGTATGGAAGAGCAGTGTGGATAAGGAGTATGGGAGAGCAGTATGAATTAGCTGTATGGAAGAGCAGTATGAATTAGCTGTATGGAAGAGCAGTGTGGATTAGCTGTATGGAAGAGCAGTGTGGATTAGCTGCATGGAACAGCAGTGTGGATTAGCTGTATGGAAGAACAGTGTGGATTAGCTGTATGGAAGAACAGTGTGGATTAGCTGTATGGATGAGCAGTGTGGATAAACTGTATGGAAGAGCAGTGTGGATAAGCAGTATGGAAAAGCAGTGTGGATTAGCTGTATGGAAGAGCAGTGTGGATTAGCTGCAATGCCTATAATGCCTTTGGGAGTGAACCCAGCAATGCTGATTAGTGATCCTGATCTGTTCTTGGCTCCGTCTGCCTTGTGTTGCTCAATAGCGTTTAACAATGTCAGAGTGATCCGCATCTGCCTACAGGATCATACTGGTATTCTGTGTAAATTTAGTTCAGATAATCTATTTGTATCTAAATGTTCCAGTGGCCTATTCTTATCATTCAGAATAGTGCTTTGGGTATCCAGGCAGTATGTGTGTTCCAAGCAAACAAATACCAACCCAAATAGGAAAAACTTTGCCCCAAAAATGTGTTGAACTCAGTAACCTCTCCTCTTAGCTCCTCACGTAAATCCCAAAGCAAGCCCCAACCCCCATTTTATAAAAGCAATTTATAAACCCCATCGGTGGGGAGGGGGGGGGGGGGGGGTCAAAGGGAGGAAGGGGGAGGGGGAATTCCCCTTACTTCTTAATTTAAACTTTTCGGTTGTTGGTCAGTTGACAGCGCGGTCTGCTCAGCGCCAGCAGTGGGGGTGAGTTGGTGTTACAGCCGCCCTATGTCCTAGTCTCCACGGGAACAGAGGCGGGCTCCGAGCAACAAGCAGCCGTCTGCGAGGGAGGCTGGGGCGTCAGGCACGAGAGGGAAGCTGCTCTGCTCGGGAAACAGGACCCAAGAGACAGCAAGAAAAATGAGGGACTTTCAGGGGCAGCTGTGTTTTATTAACCCAGTCATAATGCCCCTGAAAATCCTTATTGCTCTTGCAATTTTCAGCAAGCCTAACACACGTTTTTAGTTTTGACATATTTTAAAGGGTCAAATCTAAAATCAGAGCTCAAACTCGCTCATACAGTCTGATAATAATCCTGCTTTGCAGTCAGAGATGCCAGAATAGAGAATTCTTTTAGAGCATCAACCTGGCTGCACACGGAGTACTCGGAGCATTCTATCACGTCAACTACGTAACTACATAAACGAATTAGCTACGTAACTACATAAGATGATTAGCTCGCATAAAAACTACAGAAAGCCCATGCTAAGCTGTAGTCGTATCTACAGTGCTGTGTGGTTGTCTGCAGGACGCTGTAGCCAACAGTGCATTTGTTTGAGCAGCAGCCGTGCTCAGATCCGTTTCCTCAGTGCGGTGGACACGGCCACTGAGGCTCTATGATTCTGCTCCACTCAGGGTAAAACTTGAACAAACTAAAGTGTGGGTTGGCTCTGTGGGAACAGTGCAGTGCTGGTAGTGCCAGCGTTTCTGCCTGCCGTGGAAATATGGCTGGTGGAGTCGGTGTGAGCTGAGTCACCCTGCTGGATGCAGCATGAGGACGGGCAAAAAAGCTCATACACAGGCACTGAAAGAGCGATCCAGTGACTCGCACAGCTCCGCCCATTCACTTATGCATGTCTCCACCCACACACAGCTCCAACCATGCATGTCTCCACCCACACACAGCTCCAACCATGCATGTTTCCACCCACACACAGCTCCAACCATGTGTGTCTCCACCCACACACAGCTCCAACCATGCATGTTTCCACCCACACACAGCTCCAACCATGTGTGTCTCCACCCACACACAGCTCCAACCATGTGTGTCTCCACCCACACACAGCTCCAACCATGCATGTTTCCACCCACACACAGCTCCAACCATGTGTGTCTCCACCCACACACAGCTCCAACCATGCATGTTTCAACCATGTGTGTCTCCACCCACACACAGCTCCAACCATGCATGTTTCCACCCACACAACCATGTGTGTCTCCCACACACAGCTCCAACCATGCATGTTTCCACCCACACACAGCTCCAACCATGCATGTTTCCACCCACACACAGCTCCAACCATGCATGTTTCCACCCACACAGCAGCTCCAACCATCCAACCATGCATGTTTCCACCCACACACCCACACACAGCTCCAACCATGTGTGTTTCCACCCACACACAGCTCCAACCATGCATGTTTCCCCACACACAACCATGCCCAACCCAACCATGCATGTTTCCACCCACACACAGCTCCAACCATGCCACCCACACCCATGTGTGTCTCCACCCACACACAGCTCCAACCATGCATGTTTCCACCCACACACACACAGCTCCAACCAACCATGTGTGTCTCCACCCCCACACAGCTCCAACCATGCATGTCTCCACCCACACACAGCTCCAACCATGTGTGTCTCCACCCACACACAGCTCCAACCATGTGTGTCTCCACCCACACACAGCTCCAACCATGCATGTTTCCACCCATACACAGCTCCAACCACGTGTGTCTCCACCCACACACAGCTCCAACCATGCATGTTTCTACCCACACACAGCTCCAACCATGTGTGTCTCCACCCACACACAGCTCCAACCATGCATGTTTCTACCCACACACAGCTCCAACCATGTGTGTCTCCACCCACATACAGCTCCAACCACGTCCAGCTCCAACTGTGCATGTTTCCTGCTGTACACAGCTTCAACCACACTCGGTACCAAGCCCACGCGCCTCCAACCATGCTGGGATTCCCACCACATAGAACTCCAACCACACACATGTAGAGAGTGTGTGGAATCTTGAGCCGTGCTCTCAGGACAGCCTGCACCTCTGAAACTCTCATTAACACACACACACACATTAATCATTTCCCACTGCTGGGATTATGGGGCATTATGGGCCAGAGCTTCCCAGGGCCAAGAAACCCCACACGGGTCTTGAGTGAAGCAGAGGCAACATTAAAGCAGCCGTGTTCAGCAGCCCCCAAACACACCAAGCCTGACCTGAAGCTTTGAGTCCAGGAGCATCACTGGGTCATGCCCATGGGGATTCAGCACTCAAATGTGGAGAACATTTCAATATGTGGGTGCCCTGGTCTCCATATGTCTCCTCCTCAGGGATAAGAGTTCAAACACACACACACACACACACACACAAACTTTACTTTAAGATATGAAAAACGTAGCTAAAGGCTTTTGCTTGCCTGCTGTGATGGCAGATGATTAGAGTGTGAAAGCTGTCCACACTTACAGAATTAATGCACTCTTTCAGTAGATCTTTTCTTCACTAGGTGATCTTTTTTATGAGATCCTGACACATGGCTTAGAAAAGCAAACATCAAACTGAACTGAATGAAAAGAAGAACAAAATGTATGTGAGAAAATGTAGATGTGTGAGTGTGCATGAGTGTGTGTGCATGCGTGAGTGTGCGAATATGTTTGTGTTTGTGTCAGAATGTGTGTGTGTGTGTGTGTGTAGGAGCAGCTGTGTCTATAGTCAGTAGCCAGGTGGAGGTGCGTAGCTGGGGGTGGTGCTGGTGGGTGTAGTGAGTCAGACACCACACCCTGGCACTGACTCACACTCACACGCAGGAATCTGCACAGCTGCAGAAACACAACCGCCCTCTACCGGGATTTTTTTTTTTGCATCTGTGAAAAACATAGCAGAACTTCACACACTTGGAGACTGCTTGGAGAGCCTGTGTTGTCGCTGTCTCTTCACACAAGCAGCCCTTCGCCACGCTGGTGGCTGCGTAGTGATCGCGATGACAGTGTGATGCTAGGCCTTTTCACGGGGCTTTCATGCGTGCTGTGGAGGTATACGGTGGAACCCGTCAGACACACACCTGTACGGGGCTCTGACAGGTGTGTCGGAGGCACGGCGACTGCCGAGTGTGACACCACTGACCACTCTGCCAGGGCACAGATGCCTGCCGTGGTTCTGCGTGTCCCACATTCCTCCCTTTGTAAAGTACTGTACACACCTTAAGAACACAGCGAGGGAAAGCCAAGGACACCATTTTGATCCACAAACACTGGTCCTGGCTGCACTGTGAGGAAGGCTGTGTGTGTGTGTGTGTGTGTGTGAGTGAGAGAGAGAGAGAGAGAGAGAGAGAGAGAGAGACTATCCAGAAAGATACTCCTGCAGTAACAAAAGACACTTTCAGAAGTAAGTACTGATGACAGTTAGAAGGACCAAGTAAAAATGTGTCGGAGGTTGTTTGGTTTGGGAGCACACGCTGCGGCTGGATCAAGATACCCTGAGTCCTGCACTTGTGGAGAGGAGAACCCCAGAGAACCCAGGAGAACCCTGGAGAACCCAGGAGAACCACACCGAAGTGCCACACGGGACTCGCTCTGCCCGCTGCTCCTGCACTTCCTCAAGTGGTATTTTTAGGCCAGCCTGTTTTCTCTTTCCTAATGGTCTGTCTGT
Source organism: Brachyhypopomus occidentalis (assembly GCA_020368025.1). Classification (NCBI taxonomy): domain Eukaryota; kingdom Metazoa; phylum Chordata; class Actinopteri; order Gymnotiformes; family Hypopomidae; genus Brachyhypopomus; species Brachyhypopomus occidentalis. Next base: position 4,134,540 of record JAGXOD010001358.1, on the reverse strand, counting down.
CAACGCAGGAAACTGTGTAATTTTTTCAGAGAAAGGCAAGGTTTCATAACTCACCAGCTCCCGTAGTTTATTTACATAATGGATGCCTGTGTGCCAGTGTGTGATGTCATCCTACGCTGAGATGCCGTATGCCGTCAGTGGTGTAGAGTGGAAAAACCACTCAAGCCATGACATTCTGTTTTTTTTTTTTTCGCTCTACAAGACACACTGCCTTCCTATGAACAGGACAAAGCAGAGTTAGGGAACAGCCTTGGCATGCAGTGATTTGAAAAGGTCTTTTTGGATTTCGGTATCGCGTATGACATGCAGAAAGAATGCTGTTGAGATCAGATAAAGCATGATGTTTGCTCGGTAATGACATGCACATAGACTGCACTAATATATGACACACTTTATCCTAACTGTTGGTCCACTCAGGCACAGCATGGCAGCGTGTGCCTATGTGCCTGCAGGAGCAAGCCTGACGTGTGAGGCAGCTCCCTTTGACAGGCCAGGGAACAGCGCCGCCTCTGATCATTAATGCTGCAGCAAAGGCATTACAAGGAAATGTGGGCAGTGGAGCAGTGCTGGAGAAGGGTGAAGGTCGAAGCTGCTGTTGTTTAATAGTCTGTTGCTGATCGTTAAGCAAAGCCCGTGGGGATCCATTGCTATCCAGCAGGTGATCCAGCAGATTCCAGGTAGAGGCTGAGGTGTGACTAGTCCTTGCACTGCGGAAAAAAAGCACTTTTAGAGTGATCACTTGAGGAGACATGCGGATAATTTTCTGGTATCTGGTGCAAAGTGGGGCGGCATGGTGGTGTGGTGGTTAGCACTGTTGCCTCACAGCAAGGTGGTCTGGGTTCGATTCTCGGTCTGGGCTGCTCTGTGTGGAGTTTGCATGTTCTCCCTGTGCCTGCGTGGGTTTTCTCCGGGTACTCCGGTTTCCTCCCACAGTCCAAAGACATGCATCTTAGGTTGATTGGTCACTCTAGATTGCCCGTAGGTGTGAGTGTGTGTGTGCGTGTTGGCCATGTGGTGGACTGGCGAACTGCCCATGGTGTACCCTGCCTTCGCCCGGAGATGCTGGGATTGGCTCCAGCCCCCCCGTGACCCCGACTAGCGGGAATAAGCGGTACGGATAATGAATAAATGAATGAATGAATGGTGCAAAGTGCTCCACAGTGGTAAGGGGGGGGGGGGATGCCCCATGTCAGTAGGCTGGAATAATAGGATCCCTCCTTACTGCCAAGCAAGACAACAAAGGTACAAACCCTGCTGACCTCAGCTATTTTAAGAGCAGAAAAGAAAGAAATCACATTTTTATATTTATTTAACTTTCAGAATTTTGCATGTTTGTTGGAATATAGGTTAGAAAGCAACATAACAGGTGCTGAAACCAATACCCAGAGTCTCAAGTGACCCAAACAAAGTAATCACACATTTGCAGGTCAAGTCAGTGCATTGGCTTCACCCACCTGTGTTGAGTCCAGCATGAGCAGGCAAACCGGTCAGGCATCTTTCTGTGTTGCAGGGGATGACGAGGGTCGTCGGAGCCCAGACATAGCGTGTCGGCGCTGCCAGGCAGACTGAAGACGTGCTGGCGTACAGGAACATGCAGCACACAAACGAGGGCAGCCATGACATCTAACAGCGTCTACACTCGTATATTATATATATATATATATATATATATTTTTTTTTAATTGTATTCATTCTCTTTGAGCCATTTGATTTTTAACGTTTTAGCGTGTTTACATACAAAAATTGGGCTTCTGTGCCTGTACCATTCTCTACCACCATGAGGTCTCCTGCTTACGACACGCCTGATAACAGAGGTCCTCCACCTTCCCCGGGTTGGTCCTGCACGCGTCCTGACACACCATTAACCACCAAATCCAGACTGGCTGTCTTCCTATCTGCCCAAGACTCTGGTCAATCGACTGTGCACCGTCTCTTCTTTCCTCTCCCAGACTCTCTCTTACACTGTGTACCCAAATCGTTTCAGACACATGTCAGTATAATCCCTCTGCTTTTGTCCTGTACTTCTGTTGTGTTTCTCTGTTGTTTCCTTGGATTATTTTGGATTATTTCTCTTCACATCGCTAAGATGTCTGGTCTCGAGCAGAGGAGGATGGGCTCCCCTTTCTGAGTCTGGGTTCCTGTTGAGGCTTCTTCCTCTCAGCCTCAGGGAGGGTTTCCTCTCTCACCTCGGCTTGCTCTGTTGGCGCTATGACAGACATGTGTCAAGCTGCTTTGTGATGATGGCTGTTGTAAAACGGGCTATATAAATAAACTTTGATTGAGTGTTTGATTGATTGATTGAAATAAATGTAGATAATTCAATTATATGTATATTAATGCTGTCAGCATTTGTCAGGCTACATCAGACATGAGACTCTTCTGCACCAGTAATTCAAACACAGTTTATCTGTGTGTTTTTTTTTAAATACTGCATATCAGTAGCTGGTTGTCCAAATTTCTTTAAACTTTAAAATCTGATTTGTCTCCATGTCACGTGCTCCATTTTTCTTTTTAAATGTGTCGTTCAGGACTTTGATTACTGCAGAGTCTGCCTGTAACCTCATACACCTACTTTCATATTTATAGCTACAGTTCTGGATGGTCGATTTGAGTTCTCCAGAGGCGGAGGTGTCGTGGGTCGTGATGCAGCCGGATCATCTCTGTTATACCCCCCACCCCAATCTCCCAACCTTGTCCGTCTCCCTGATTTACATTTCTTACACCGCAGACAGAATGTTTATTCTCTAGAACTGTCCTCTAAGTGACAAAGAGCATGCAGTGTGCATATGAGTCTGTCTGCGTGTGTATAGCCATTACACAAACACTAATAAAATGCTTTCCTGTGTATACTGCTCTGTGTGCCTCCTTCAGTGGGCATTAGGTGTGTAAATGTGTCTCGGTAACCAGGGTGTGGCGCTCTAGCAGGTCGGTCCTCAGGTGTGGGTGGAGCCCACTGCTGTAGGGGAGTAGGGGACATGCGGCACACAGCAGCACCGTGTCCAGCAGTCCTCACGTCCTTCCTAACTTAATACATCCTCTGAGAGAGAGAGAGAGAGAGTTGGAGAGAGAGACATGGAGAGAGAGAGGGATGTTTTGATGAAGCAGGTCGCTTAATATAGTCAGGCATTCTCTGCATTTGTCACCCCTCTGTGAAACCTCAGTGATGTGACCCACCGGATTAACAAGGCTGTGTTTATGAGGGACCACACTGGAGGCAGAAAGCAAACACACACACACACACACACACACTCATGCATGCATGCATACGTAATATCCACAATTGCACCTCCCTGTTTGAAACTACTTTCACTGACTCACCTTTTGCGGTAAACACAAGTCATAAAATAGCCAAACATGGCCACAGCAGACAGTTAGTTGATTACCAATACAGAGAGCAAGGCAGCATTCCTAACTGCCACGGGACGCCTAATGAGTCCTTCGTCAGGGCACTGGAGAACACCGCTGCTCTCCAATTAGTTCATGTCTATTTAAAGCCTGGAGAGGAGGCGATTCTTTGACGTTGTCACTGACAGCGTGTTTAGGAGTGAGATTCCTCTGGTACTATATAAGACATACTAGACAAAGACTAGTGTTCCCATACATGGTATGTTGTTTTTAGTGTTTTTGAGAATTTGTAACATTTAAAAGAATTGAAGAAAAAAAAAGCAACAAACCATAAACCAGCCAGCCACACAAACACACACATACACACACACTGGTGGTTGTTTACATGCTCTGTGCAGTTATGATGTGTGAGAGGTACACACTGTACACAGTGTTCATGTGTCATAGGTGATGATACCCACGATATACTCAGAAAAATTAGTCATGATGTAACATATCTTCATCTTGCCCACTCTTCACCCCCCCCACACACACACACAGCCTGTTCCACACTGTTCAGGTGTACAGTAGAACATGTATTCTGATGTGTAACCGTAACCATATAGCCTTTCCAAAACCCACAGACATGTAAGCAAGTGTCTACTCTAGAATTACACACACACACACACACACATGCACGCACGCACACACACACACACACATGGGTATCATCTTGCACAGTTCCTGCATATGTTTTATGAGGTGATGTTAATGAGATCCTAAGGCCAGGGGGCCTTTTTCTACCCACAACCGCTCCACAAGCCCTTGAACCGACCACAGACTTCACCCCCACCGAACCCCCCACAGACTTTGCCCCCAATGAACCCCCCATGAGCGTCACCACCACTCAACCCCCCACGGATTTTACCTCTACTGAACCCACCACAGGTTTCACCTCCACTGAACCCCCCCACGAGCTTCACCCAACGTGAACTCACCACGAGCCCCACAGAGCCAGATGGCAGCACAAGCACCATGCTATCTCTCCGTCATGTACATCTCTCAGCTCTCAGCTATAATACAGCCCAGCAACCCCACTGTGGGGGACACGATGGCAGAGGACGGTGTTTGGTCTTTGGCTCTCTGAGATAACACCCAGCAGGTGTCTTGACTGCTAGCCGCCACCGTTTTGTCTGACAGCAGACCCGCTGTTCTTTCACTACCATTCGGGAGCTTTTAGACTGACAGCAAATGTATGGCAAGGAGAACAATTGCTGGTGTGTCCGTGTGTGTGTACGTGTGTGTGTGTTTGCAAGCTCCAGGCCAAACACCCGTGTAGAAGTGAGCTTGATTGCCTCCCCCCGTGCGTCTCAGCTGGGGACTCTGCAGACCACACGCACCTTCATACAGCGCATTCCTGCCCCGCCTCAGCCCTGCCGCCCTCGCTGTGGGCGCCACTGGGAAACGTCTTTGTTCACCCTTCCGCCTGTTCACCCTTTCGCCTGTTCACCCTTCCGCCTGTTCACCCTTGGACGCTGCTGTGAGGCCCCAGCCGAGCTGAGTGCACGAGCTCAAACCGCCGCCACGCGCAGTGAAGGGACTCAGGGAAGGAAGCGCTGCGCCGCGTCCAGCACTGGAATAACTGCCTGACTGCTAATTCTACCACTAGGACACCACGAGCTGGCTGCCCCTCACTGGCCCTGCCCCCACGCACCGGGCAGCCCTGGAGTGTGGACACGCAGCCAGTGGGGCAACAGTGGGGCAACAGGGGAGTGAGAGTCTGGGAGAGGAGCTGATGGACACACAGCACGCCACAGACGCAGACAGAGAGAGAGTGAGGGATAGACAGAAAGGCCAGTGTGGACACTAAGAGAAGGAGAAACAGAAGGAGGCAGAAAGATGAGAGAGGGAGAGAAGAATTCAAAATTCCCAAGTGTGTTTCCCCACCCGTTATCTACAGCAATGAAGTACAGCAGCTCTCTCTCTCTTTCTCACACACACACACACACACGCACGCACACACACACACGCACGCACGCGCTCGCACGCACTCATGTACCCACACACTTATAGAGATGAATACAAAGTGCAAATGGTCTAATTAAAAAAAACCCCAAAGAAATCAAGATCAGGCGAGATCAATCAAGTCCACCCTGAACTTGGTCTTGGTCCCGTCCACCTAACCAACACAGCACCATCTACAGCCGAGCTTCAGCGGGTGCTGATGGTGCCATACTCTCATTGGCCAGTTATGCAGAGAACACTCCAGGAGGCAGAATTTCTAAAACCATAACTAACACGCTATACACAGTATCTGGTGGTTTTCATCTTTTTGGCACTTCAGACGCACCAACACCTGAGAACATGCTGCCTCTGAGCACTTCACTGCTCTGCTGGGGGTAAACGGCCCGTTGCCATGCCACCATGCAGAGAATTTTCAAGAGCCAATCAGAATACACTAATGCATTAGACACGTCTACCTATTGTTTGTTATTACATTAAGCACATTTTTGGTTGAACAACAAAATAGACACAATGTTCACAAACCCCTTGCTGCTGTTTCTGTTTTTTTTTTTGCAGTGGTTGCTCAAATATTTTTCTTTTTTTATTATTAAAAACATTTAGAGTTGTGTGTGATTTGATTACTGTAGGCTTTATACAGTTTTTCGAGCCTGTATCTAGGTTATCTCGCTTACACCCATGTGCTGGAAACACAAGCTCCGCCCCCGAGTTCGATCAACAAACACTACCATCATTAGTCAAGTATTTAGTATATTGCTCCATTTAAATAACATCTAATATATGACTCATAATATATGACTCATTCCAGATGAATCAAGTCTCCTTTTAAACACACATGCAAGCAGTACTGTTGTTTTTGGAGAAATAACATTAAAACAAATCACTAAGTAGTAGCAGGCTCTCAGGAACGCATGGGTGTGGTGTGCGTTTGGACACACTCCCTCTACTCCACACACACACGCCCTGAGACTGGGCAGCAAAGCCACAGAAGAGCAGGTCTGAGTAGTAATATCCTTCCGGACATCCTACCCATCTGCCCCTCCGCCGTGTCCGCTGCACATGGACATGAAGGCCTCCTGCATCCTGAGCAGCACGCACCACCGGTGGCTTCAGTTTGAAAACAGCAGCACGGTTTAAGAGCTGCGCATCGCAAAATCAATGCTGACATTTACAAACTGGAGCAGAAGCTTTTCCTTGTTGCTGCTTCCTGTTAGTCGTTCGGTGCACGTCTGCACGAAGGACAGAAGGGGGGATCTCAGTCTCCTAAATGAAGCCATGCTGGCCCTGTTTTGAAGTGAAGCCAATTATGAGACTGTTAAAATGGGCTGGGAGGGTTGAGGGGGTGGTGATTTATGGCATTCTGGGAGACTGGAGGGTGGTTCTGGGCTCTACAGGAAAGTGTTTCCTTTTGTGGAAGGAGGGGGAGGGTGGATCAAATGAGGAGAGGCACAAACCTCTCAGAAAACATCTCGCACTGAAGAGGAGGGAAGAGCAGTCACAAGACCAGAGAGAGGAACACAACCAGAACATCAAGAGAAAACCCAGCGCTTTCTGAGGAGACACTCAGACAACTCATGTTCAAGGAAGTTTAATGCACAACGCCCACACACACAAACACACACCAGCTAGAGGTGACACGATGAGATATGCAGAGGTACACAACTCTGACATACTCATATGCAGAAAAGAACTGCACATGCAAAGTGCAAAGGGGACACGACGGCTGTAGGAGACAATGATGAAACTGTGAGGCAACGCGTCCTCAGCACAAGCGGCCAAATCTAACAGCAGACATTCCAGGCTCAACCACGGAGCCAGCAGGGCTAAATGTTACCCAAACACCAACACTGCTCCAACACAAACCCTCCGTCCAAACCCAGGAGAGGGCTTCTGGAGATGAGACACCCTCCACCCTGCCACCCAACCCCCAAACACCCCCCCACGCTGGGGCTTGGGAGCCAGGCTATACCTGCTTTCTGACTGTGTGCTTAGCACACGCTGCGCACATTTTTGCTAGCATCTTAAAATAGCGTCTTTAGCACATGGGGTCAGATGGTTTTGAAACCCATGACAAACGCCTTGGGTGTTTATAGTGCAAGATTACGAGGTGCTCTCTCACCCTCCCGAAATGAGCTGCCACTGGGATAACAATGAGGGAGAGAGAAGGAGGTTAAGAGGAGGAAAGCACCTGTGCTCATCTCCGTAGGAGAGCCATCCTCTCCGGCAGCTCCGATATGGAGAGAGACGAAGGGCAGAAGAGGAGGGTGAACCAAGAGATTCAAACGACCCTTACTGAGCAAGCACATACCACTGAAATCTACCTCTGTAACCTACCACTGTAATCCACCACCGTAATCTGCCCCTGTAACCTACCTACAAACAACATACCACACCTCACTACTCACCCCACAAACGATGTACTACACATCTCTTCTCGATCCACACACACTGTACCACCTCACAACGCACCCCACACATGATGTGCCACACATCACTAGACACACATCATCACACAACCAATCATGATGTGACGAGACATTTTTTCGTTGCAATCAAACATTGTAAAACGTTTTTTTTTCTTCCCTGAAGATTTCCTCATAGGGTGATTTAGCAAGTGTCACTTGCAACACTGATCAATAGTTACGCTGATGTTGATGGGGAAACGTGCTGATCCCTACGGCTCTAGGGTGAGGAGAACTGAGTGGTGAAACAGTGTGTGTGTGTGAGCGCATTCATTCCCAGGAGTCTTTAAACACTTAGATCAGAGCGTGTAATAGCATGGCAGCCCAGGGCCAAGCAGAGCCGTGTTTCCAGACTTCAGAGTGTTGAAACGTGTCGCTCTGTCCAAAGACTGGGCGTAAAACCTGAAACCTGCATGGTAAGGACTCCCACAAAGAGGCTTATCACAAACCATCACTACTATCACCTTCTGTGCAGTTATCCCACTCATGTAGCTAGTATGGCAGTGTATACATAGCAACTCCAATCATAGCAAAAAACATGCTGACCTTATTACTAGACTGCACAAGGAGAAACACAGAGGTCTAACCAGTATTTCTGAAGTCAAACCTGTTATGCTCAGTTATGGACACACTGTATGCATTCAGTCCCATGAACACTGAACTACACTGAGATCCAATTATAGATCCACACATCACTGTCAGCCTCACAGCTTTTTGATCCTAGTAGGCTCCTGTAGGTTGTGGAGAAGGTCCCTGTGTGGCAGACAGTGAATTAGCAGGGCAGCTTGGCAGCTCTAACACTGCCAGCGCGGTCCTGCTCAACACCGTCAGTGCTGCAGGCTGGGCAGACTGGACTCACTGGGCAGACTGGGCTCACTGGGCAGACTGGGCTCAGGCGCCTAGCAACAGGCTAGTTCACCACACCGCTGGCATCTTCAGCCAGAGGCTGCAAACATGTCTCTAGACTCCAATCTGTTTTTCCATTAGTTACTTCGAAGATGAAATGCCAGAGTTTGCGTTGCAAATTCTGGACGGAGGGACGCAGCGGTGCCAGGACACTGGCCTCTCCGGCAGAGAGGAGAGAGAGAGCAGCAGAGGGAGCAGCAGGGGCTCAGTGGCAAAGGACGTCTCGCCGGACAGGACGGTCTCTCCGCTCAGGACTGTCTGCTTTTCCAGCCCAGTGTTGCACAGAGGAAAACCAGTGCAGAATTCCCCACCTCACAGCTTCTATGAGTCATCATATGGGAAGAGAGAGTGAGGGTTGGAGATATGCCCAGAGTTAGACTGGAGTTCCCCTTTACAGAATGAACAACACACACACGTGTGAGGACACACACACACACACACACACACAGAGTCACATATGCACAAACATGCATGCACATGTGCACAAGGACACACAGTCACAGATTTGTATACACATACACATTAATGTCCTTACACACATATTGACATGCAGACACAAAGGATCTACAGAATGTAAACAATAGCAAAAAAGTTGGATACAAGAGTATTCGCTGATATCTACAGTCAAATTAAGTTTGCCTTTCCTCAAACCCATTTCAGGGCAAAACTCCCAAGGCACATGCAAAACCCAGTAACAAAATAGAACTGGCATTTCTAGTGTGACTGCTTGGCTCCAGGTTTAAACAAGTGATCTACTTTACAGCAACTACTGTGTGTCATGCTGCGTCAGTCAAACTGCTGTTCAAGCCACAAAGGGCCAATAAAGCAGCAGAATAAGAGAGCAGAGATCTCATCCATGAGCCCATCCATGGCACCAGTGGCACAACGAACCCTTCAAGAAGGAGCTGGTTATTGAATCAACTTTGCCTCAAACTTCAGTGTTGTAAATGGCTTCCCATGGGAGCTGCCTCAGCACACGTGCAACAGTACACACCTGGGAGAGGAGGGGCTTCAGCACATGTGCAACAGTACACACCTGGGAGAGGAGGGGCTTCAGCACACGTGCAACAGTACACACCTGGGAGAGGAGGGGCTTCAGCACATGTGCAACAGTACACATCTGGGAGAGGAGGGGCTTCAGCACATGTGCAACAGTACACACCTGGGAGAGGAGGGGCTTCAGCACACGTGCAACAGTACACACCTGGGAGAGGAGGGGCTTCAGCACACGTGCAACAGTACACACCTAGGAAAGGGAAGAAATGAACAGCTGTGCAGAGCAGAGGATTCAGGGCTGACAGTGGTGGAATGTTTACTGGGGTGGATGTGCACTGGGGTGGATGTGCACGTGAGCATGGCTCAGCGGCTCAGAGAGAACACAGCACTGGCAGTGCATGCGTGACCTGCGTCTTTACCACCAGCAGCCGGGAGGAACTTCGGAATAACAAGTGACAAATGCGAGAAGCTTACCATCCATCAGCCCTGTGGTACCTCCACCCCCTCTCCCATCTGCTCAGGCACGAGATGCACACCATCCTTCTGCCAACCGCAAAACTCAGCCAGCACCCGTTAAGAGCTTCAAGTCAAAATTCTGGCTTTCCAGGTGGTCAGAGATGCCCAAGGACAGGCAGAGGAAGACGGACAAGAGAGGCAGGAGAAAGTGGGACAGACCCCAGTGCGTAGACCTCCCTGCTCTCCGTTAGAGGAGAAGGGGGTCACCCATAACTTCCAGTGCCAGATCAGGAGGCCCAGAGCCACCTGGCCCACATACGCCGGCCCCTCTGCTCCGCCTGCAGTGGACAAGGACATGGAGCTGTGGAGGGAAGTTGAAACACTTTCCAACTCAAGTCCCTTACCTTGCGTATCCAGGTCAGGGCTCGGCCTACACCGCATGTGTCGCTCATCTAGGGCTTTGTTATTCACAGGAAACCAGGATTTAACACCAAGCAGAAGCCTCTTGTAAAAAAAACAAAACAAAATCAACAAATCAAATGTTTCTGTCATTATCATTCGATGTGTTAACGTCCACATTATTGTCATGTAAAGAATAAACTATTCATTAAATAGATAATGGACTATGTGCACCAGTATCAGTATAAACTCACTGCTGGTACTTTATTGCTAATTGCATAGTGCTTCCACGGAGTATGTCGAGGGAGACTTGGAGCCTGTATTTGGACAGCTGTGATAAAACACATGTAAGGCATTCTTAAAGAGTGCATTCCATCCAGATGTGTACGGTGAGAATGGTGTGGGAGGGCGGACAGTAATCCAGAGAATGAGTGCGCTGCTGTCCGCGTCCGCACACTTCGGAAAGAACAATACACACGTGCTGCATGAGAGATCGGCACTTCAGCCACACGGGACCCGATATGTGTCTGACTCACATCTGTGATCGCAGCGACGTGGACGTCGATGCTGCCGCTGACGCTAAAATGAGGTGTTGGTGATAACGAAACACAAAGGATGAAAAATGCATCTAGTGTTTAAGGTTAAACAATGTTTAAAAATGTAAGGAAAAGATAGCAGGGTTTTACAATCATATGGACACAACAGTGCTGCTGCACAGTGGGCACCCACAGTCAAACCTAAAGAAACACAGAGCACAGCTCAGCAGCTCAACGGCGCCCCTTAGATGTGTCTTTATGTATTACAGCAGATTTTGCAGGGCAGGCAACAGGATTTTAGCTTCCCTGGACCATTGCATTGCACTGCACTTTCTGTTGGATATTTCAGTATATTCTCTTGTATTCTAATGAAACAGCATGTCATGAGGGTCTGTAGTGCATGTGAGTTGGATGTAGCGCATGTGGGTTGGGTGAGGGACGGGCGGTGGTAAATGTGGGTTGGGTGTAGCGCATGTGGGTTGGGTGAGGGACGGGCGGTGGTAAATGTGGGTTGGGTGTAGCGCATGTGGGTTGGGTGAGGGACGGGCGGTGGTAAATGTGGGTTGGGTGTAGCGCATGTGGGTTGGGTGAGGGACGGGCGGTGGTAAATGTGGGTTGGGTGTAGCGCATGTGGGTTGGGTGAGGGACGGGCAGTGGTAAATGTGGGTTGGGTGTAGCGTATGTGGGTTGGGTGGGGGACGGGGCACAGAGCTGGGGTTTATGTCCATTAAACAAGGATTAAAGTAGCACTAAAGCTTAACTAAACTAGCACTCAGCACATCCTTTGGGCCTCATGACACTTTTGCTGACAAATCATGCAAACTCTCAACTAAGTTCTAGTTAGTATGTTGTGATTAGCATGGGCTTCTTCAAAGCTTCGTGGCAAAATTTGGAGACTGTAAGTGTTGTTTTTAACTCCATGATCTCACTTATTTCTGGGAAACATGACATCTATTGTATAAACCCAAACTGGGCCTAGAAGATTTTAGCACAATAACATTGTTGGTCCAAATGAATTTTTATCATGGTTATATAGAAAAGCCCATTTGTCTTATGGTCTATGAAGCAGGTTGATGAGTTCTTCCTCTCGTTTCCTCCTCCTCTTCCTCTTTCAGCTTTGGTCCAGCCGCCTGGCTCTGGGCATCAGTGTTTCTTCAGTTTGATTTCCTGTGTGTCTTCCGTCCTTGTGTATCACTCGTGTGCATCACGGAACATCCCACAGTGCATTCCGGAATGCTCCACTGTTCCACATAGACCAGGGCGATTTCTGATTTTGTACTCATGATTGAGAGAATGTCAACAACAAAAAAACCCTTTAACAGGTAAGAGGTCATGCTGAAATATAACACTAAGCAAGGTAAGTCATGCCAAAGCAAACTGTTTATTTTAGATGTCCATGTCCAATCTGTCACAAGATCAGCAACACTTAATCATGTTAAAAGACAAATTTGGTTTGTGCGGCAATGATAAATAAGCAATTGGCCATCAATCCATGTCTAACTGGAAACCAGTACAACCACAAGCTTTACTACATTGATCAGTTAGGTAAAGTGTGTTTGGCTTGAACAGTCTGCAGTTCTGTGTAATAACCTGTAATAACCTCCATGCTGCGCTATAGGCCTGCCTATCTATCCTCAGTACGTATAGACACAGGATCATTGTTTTCAAATATAAACATCTCAATTTCAAAGGTTCTTGAGAAGTGTATAGCATGGACAGGGTCTGAAATACTAGCATAAAATATGAGATTCGACTACCTATTCCAAACCTCTTTTACTACACAGGCAGGCCTAATGTTTATTACTGTACATCTGCACCAATGTCACCAAGTCTTTTCAACAGCAAAGTGGCAAATTCTTGTGAAACAATGTTAAGAAAAAGTGTTCTATACCACAATCTAAATTCTAAGACATTTTGCCTTTTTATCATATAACTGTATAAAAGGCAGTCTCTCAGTAGTTATTCTTTAGGTCTGATATCTGGCACATAAATACAAACAGTTACTAGTATCTGTACAGCATTTACAACATATGAAAAATGCATGACATAAAATGTATGGCGGGAAAACAACCTTTATAAAAGCTTCTCTACAACTGATGAAATTAAAAGATATAAAATACCTAAAAGTTGTGTCGTTTCAAACAAACTTTCCAAACAAAGGCACAAACAAAAGATTTTGCAAACATGCAAAAAGAACTACAGAATCAGTATGATCTTCAGCAGAGAAAAACTAGCTTGTGACATTTTACAGCAGTCTCAGTTTCTCTCCCTAGATCTACAGCCGTCTCAAACACTGTGATGCAACATTCAGCTACCTGAATAAATCTCATAAGATCACAAACAAAAACATGATGCAGATCGCCGGAAGCAGCAGAGGAGGTCCAGTCAGGGCATGTGCAGAGAAAGCAGTCAGCACGCATCCAAGGGACCTGTTCTGCACCACATACCTACATCACGTGGTCGTGGTCATACTGACTGAGACTAATTATGATCAGTGAATCTGTTTTTTTTTTTTGTTTGTTTTTTTTTACTCATCTTTCATTAATGGTGACACAAGTGTTGGCAAGTCTGTGAGCCATAGGTGAGAAGAATGTGTGAGCTATAGGTGAGAAGACTGTGAGCCAAAGGTGAGAAGACTGTGAGGCATAAGTGAGAAGAGCAGACAGAATTGCTTGCCAATGAGGACATATTGAGAAGAACTCTGCATTTAAATATCTGTGCAAGGGACTCAGTTTGGAGGGCGTTTACATACCCTGTGATTAGGAAAAAAATATGGTGGAGGTGCTACATCCTCCTGCTCTGCTCTGGTGTTGTGAACCCATTGAATTCTCCGCTGCAGAACCACCTGGAGCTGGCCCGCCCAGCTGGAGCTGGCCCGCCCAGCTGGTCCTCTCCCACGGCGTTCACCCTGTGCAGTCCAAACAGTCCTCAGCCTGCTCCCTGAGCTTCCCTCATGACGCACCTCTCCACACGAGGGCGCCCTCTGAAGCACCTGACTTTTCATACAATCCCCAAGCCTCTCTGATCGTTTGATAGTTTGGATTTCACTGCTCGCTGTAGTAGCCTTCTGAACTAAAGATAAAAAGGATTATAAAGATTATAGAAATACCCTTAAGTTTGGATTCTGTGCAACTACTGTAATCAGCATCAGGTCACAGCCAAAGGGAGTTCCGTACATGTGTAGGAGGAGTTGAGACACAGAGGTGCAATACTACAGGATCACACAGGCCATCTAAGGGCAGTACTAACATGTCTTACACATCTTTCAAAAATAGACTTCATCTTTTTCTTTTTAACACATCCTATATCTTTCTCCTTCCCAAACAAAAGTTTTTGCTCCCTTCGGTACACATACCACCAGCTGTATACATTGTTTTGTGCAAATGTGTTTGCTCTTTGAAAGTTATCCCCCATGTTTGTGCTTCAACGCGTCCGGCGCCGTGCAGTTGTGGTCTGGACCACGCTTCTCTTCTACAGTTCCAGGACAGTCGTGTCCAACAGTGAACACTTAATGCATCTTAAATGCGATTTCAACCGACTAAGATCGGAAGGAGCTCTGGCTCTAAAGATAATTTAGTGTGTGTGCGCGCGTGTAGCGCAGACCTTTGCGTCTACACCTCCTGTCTCTTCCCCATCACACCGCATGACGAGAGTTTACGGGAAATGATCGGTGTGTCCCTGCTGCATGTGGTGAGGCTCGCAGAGAGAGATGTCGTCTGCTGCGGCCCCTCCACCCAGACAGTGCCCTCAGAGACAGAGGCTTGTCATGTTTAGCTGGAGTATATCTAATAAACTCCTGCATTACTGCTCTTACATACTCAGGAGTAGTATGTACACATATACACTTCTACATTCCAGTTACTGTGTTCACTTGTGTTTATCAAGTGTGCAGGGAACCTGTGTGCGTGTATGAGAGAGAAAGAGCATAAACGACAGACACATGACATGTAGACATGTTGGTGCTGTTCACCCCCGTGGCCAGAAGGGGGAGCGGTGAGTGTTTTCCTTCCCTCCAGCTGAGCAGTACAGTTCTAGTGCTTAATCTCCAGGATGGAAGGGTTGTGGTCAAGGATGGCCAGGATGATCTTATCCATGTACTGGCGTAGACGCAAGTTGATCTCTTCTTGCTCCTTCAGAGCGTCGACCAGCTGCAGAACAAACACGGCCACAGTTGCTCAAATCATTCTCAGAGGTTTGTAATGACTGAACTTTGTGGGTGCGTGTGCAACATGTGTGCGCGTGTGTATAGAAGCCCTGGCTGTGTGTGACTGTGATGTGATTGGACAGTGGAGTCTTCATGTCACCTCGTCTCTGGACGCGTTGTCGATCTCGGTGGCCAGCGACTGCGCCTTAGTGGGGCAAGCAAACAGGTTCCTGGCCTCGTACAGACTGAGGCTGAGAATCTGCCCGTTCAGGTCATCATTCTGGTCTCGTAGTTTGTGGTTCTCCTGGTAGGAGACAATGTTGTTGATCTCAACAGTGATGGGTAATACATCATGTGATGGGTAATATGTTCCTCAAGAATGGATGATACATGCACATATGCACACATGCACATACTGTTAAAACAAGTCAACAGAATGTAAGTTTTTGTAGCAGCTGTGTCTCCGCCATGTTTGTGTCTGCTGTGTTTAGTGTATTATTAACTATAAGAACAGCAGCTGTGTCTCCACCCTGGCTGTACCTGACGGAGGCGTTTGACCTCGTGTTCCAGCTCAATCTCGCGTGCCCGGGCGTTGTACTCTGCCAGGCCGGAGGAGGAGTTGCGGCCACGCCCAGGACGCTCCGTCTCCAGCTTAAAGTGCTGCAGGTGCTCCAGCTCACGACGCAGGTCTTCTATCAACTAGGCACGCACACACACACACTCTCTCTTACAAAAGTCGACCCAGTATACAGAATCATAACTCATAAAATAAGACGTGTGCTGTGTGTGTGTGTGTGTGTGTGTGTGTGTGTGTGTGTGTGTGAGAATGATCTCACATCTTGCATGGCCTCTCTCTCTTTCTGAAACTCATGCCTATTCTGCCAAAGCTTGTCCATCATCTTCCTGTACAGGTCCATCTCATCCTTCAGACGTAGACTGGTGTCTTCCAGCTTATCAGTCATCCGCTGCTTCTCCTGGAAATAAACACAAACACACACACACATATTAATACACCCAAACACACACGTCAACACTGCTGTGCCTACAACTAAATCACCACATTAATTTCAGAAACTAAAACAAATTTGAATAAGGCTTATTGTATTTAATCATTCTTTTTGGGGGCAATAAAACATTGCTAGCCTGTCTGATATCACTGGCCAGACTAATGCAGAGCTCTCATTGGCAAGGAATATGTACAGATCTCACTGGCCAGGCAAATGAAGGGCTCTCATTGGCTAGGAATATGCAGAGATCTTACTGACCAGTCTAATGAAGAGCTCTCATTAGCATTCTCATCTTGCTTCACAGCTCAGCTCTACAGAGATACTAACCTCCAAAATTGGCAATGTGTGTGTGTTGGTATGCATGGATTTTGTATAAATTTGCAGGTGCGTCAGATACTTTTTCAGGATGTTCTCTGCTACATCATTCTATAGAAGCAGAAAGTGGTGGTGTGTGTGCTCAGTGAAGTGTTCAGTAATGACGTGGGGTGCGGTGTGAGTGTAAATGTGTGATCTTCTGATCATGGTGTTGGTGATCGTAGTGATGGTGATGTTACCCTTACCTGGTCCAGTTTCTCAGTCTGAGACTTCAGTCTGCAAACATTCACCTTCATTTCCGCATTCTCCTCCTCCAGCTGTTGCACCCTAAGACACAACAAATGTTATACCAGTGTCACAGCACTCACACAGGAAGTGACCTAGCAGTATCATAGCACTCACACAGGAAATTACCTAGCAGTATGATAGCACTCACACAGGAAGTGCCCTAACAGTGTAGTGACCTAGCAGTATCATAGCACTCACACAGGAAGTGCCCTAACAGTATCACAGCACTCACACAGGAAGTGACCTAGCAGTATCACAGCACTCGCACAGGAAGTGATACAGCAGGATCATAACGCTTGCATAGGAAGTACCCAGCAACGCTATCACAACACTTTCACAGAATTACACAACTGTATTGCAGTGGCTTGTCCCTACCACTAATATTAACTAATCAATAAAGTATTTTGTGTGTAGTATGCTGTATTGCAGTGTGCAGTGTATTATGTAGAATGTAAAGTGTATATAAAGTATACTGAGAAGTGAAGCATCAAACAACAGGCTAATGGGGCTAAGCCCTCCCTCACTCTCACAACTAATAAAGACAACATAGTAATTTATCATAATTGTGCAAGCCACATCATCTCATCTGCTGTTAAGAAATGCCTCGAAGCAAATTTTTCAAACTTCTGTGGCACTAAGAACAGCAGGACCACGTAAAGGTCATAAGAAAAATACATCTTAAAATGGACAGATTTGATCTAGCCCCTAGCTGTATATTAATATGGCTTAATTGGATAACAATAAGGTAGAAAGGTATACATTAACAGTATACATTAATAGCCCCCTCTAATGGAATATTTCCAAAATATACATATCCAAACCATTTCGATACACATAGATATATCAACAAATTTAATTTCAGATGTGACAAATATGATGAATTATTTACAAAAATCACATCTAGGTTGAGCTTGTTGATTGGTCTGGTATGGTACAGTGACATGACAGACAAAACTAGCTGATGGATTAGCAAGCTAGATACATTAAAAAAAAGTCTGGGTGAAACTTATCTGTCTTCTTGTATGAGTTTTACCCATCATATGATAAATAGTTCTAAATAAGATCTGAACCATCTCCAAATGAAGCAGCCACCATATGTGTGACCAAGCAAACAGAGGAAAACCAGGCATAAACCAAAGGAAATGCAGCAGTGAACACCTAGCTCTAGTATTTGTTTAGACTTCAAATGGTTGATGACATTTTCATATGGGCCGCGGAACAATTTGCGGTGGATTAAGTAAGCCACGAGCTCCAAAAGGTTTGGAACCACTGCTCAGGAACTAGTATGTAATGTAGAGTGTAGAGTGTAGATTGTAGCATGTAGAGTGTAGAGGGAAGTGTGTAGTCTGTAGCATGTAGTAGTAGTAGCGTGTAGTGTAGTATGTAGTACCTGTTGCAAAGCAGCTCGATCTCTGTGCTCTTCTCTCTCTCCATCTTGCTGTAGATCTCTTTATGTCTCTTCAGCTCCTCATCCAAACACTGGTCTGCCCGTGACTCCTGGTCCTTAATCTGCTCCTCTAGCTCATGCACTCTGGAAATACACACACACACACTTGCATCACTGCAGTATGTTTTACCATGTTTCTGTATGTGTCTCTGTACATGTCCATGTGTATATGTAGATATGGGCTTGTACCTGTGCACCAGCTGTGTATTCTCATGTTTCAGTTTGGACTTCAGGTCTCCATTGGCCAGGCTGTCATTCTCCAGCTCGGACACCTTCTTCTCCAGGTAAGTAACCTGAGGAACACAGACACGCCTGCTTTATGACCCAGTCCCAGCAGCGGCATTAGACTGCCATAGCCAACAGCAAATAGTGCGAAATCCACACTGTACTTCAAGGTCCTACAGCCTAACAAGGGTTAAGTGTTAGGGTTTAACTTTAGGGTTACAGGTCAAAGGGTTTTAGGGTTTAAGGCTACTAACTGACAGATGAATACAACTGAGCACTCTGGAATAGAGAACAGTTTCTGTCCCCCTATGTTTACGTGTGTGTCTCTCTAATGCTACTAAGCATATAAACATATAGGGCAGTCGATGTTGCTGTGATCTTGCCTTGAATGTTAATTCTATAGCTGTCGGCAATGTCACTGCACTCTCTGTCGCCGTTCTAATCTGTTGAGCAGTTTCCACCATGCGAAAGTAAACTCCTCCGCCTGCAGTGTACTGGCGAATAAGGGGATTCGGACTGTGACCCTAAGCCTCGTGTGCCTCAGCATTACCTTCTCAGTGATGTCAACGTCGCAGGAGTCGATGCTGTCACGGAACAGGTCCTCCGTGCTGCCCTGACTGCTGCTGAAGTTACTGGGGTGGAAGAGCTGCCTGTGGAGAGGGGACACACAGACACTCAGAGCCAGTACGGCTTCACTTACCGCCCGGCATTACTACTTCTTACAGACCGGTCATCTTTTATCTAGGTCACGATCTAGATAAATCTACATATCTGATTTCTAAAGGACGTGACAGACACACATCCGTTGGGTCTGGGTAATATTTGCTTCTCACAGCAGTGAAAGCCACAGTATTTATAATAGCTGGACTTGGTCCATACATGCTCTTGAATGCCATGCCCTCAACCCAACCCAACACAACCCTTTCTCCAGAGTTCCTCTATCCAGAACTCTTTCTCGAGTCCCTCCCTCCAGACCGCTCTCTAGGGTCTTTACGTCCAACCCTCTCTCTAGAGTCCCTCCTTCCAAACGCACACACTATAAGGGCACAGACTGCCCAGCTATCTGTAAATAACTGTCAGACAAGAAGAGCCTTGTTGGTGAGCCTTGTTCTTACATCATGTTAAACATTTTAACTTCTGCAAGGAGTCTCAGCAAACTGTTCAGTATTTGCAGTACTAGTAGACCTGTGCTAAGTCTGCTGTGAATTGGAGAAACTGGACACTTACCGGCCAAAGGCAGTGCTGGAGATCTTTCTGTTTGGGCTGAAAAACAGAAAAAAACAAAAACCCACACACAGCTGTGATATGAGGGACATATAGCCGCGAAAGAAGGAGGAGGCCACTTTAAACAAGTCTCTCTGGGAGTACCTCAGAAGGGTTAGCAAAGACATATATTTCCATGTCTGCTCATTAAAGAGAAAGAGTCCATTGGAGTTGCCCTATATTATGTGTTGAGAAAACAACATGACTTTATTCTTTGTTGTGTTAATGGCTTAAGCTAATACCAGCAACAGCCATCCTGGTAAAAGGTGTGACCGCAGGTGCCATGACAACAACTTTACACAGGGTTGCTATTGAACAAAAACAAAAATACACCTCACTCTTTAAATCCCACTATCAGAGGATTTCCATGTTCACCATCCCTCTCTGTCTCACACACACACACACACATAAATGACAGAGGCTGTACATGGCAGAATGTGCATCTCTCTCTTTCCACATTTGTGGTCATCTTCCAATATCTTCCCATAATGCACTGAGGATTATAAAGTTAACAAGGGTGGTTGGAGGACTCCGATAACCCCACAGAACTTTCAGAAGCTGAAAGGCCTTGGAGTTTCCAGCCCTTCTGTTACAGTGTGACGAATGTCCCACTTTAATCTCCTTCAGGGTTGCATCACCCAGGTTAGCCAGCCTGCTCAGAGGAAGCTTTACAATCTTATAATCTTGGTCATGAGACATAATGCAATAGGAACCCGAGATAATCCTGTACTACCCTTAAACACTTAAAGTTCTGACTGTGTCATGTGTGTAAATAGGGATGATTTTCAAGCACTTGTGATATTTCATTGTTGCCTCTCTGTTTTGTGTGTGTGTGCGTGTGTGTGCACACGCACGTGATTGGATCTGAACTACAGCATTCAGATTATGTCTATGCAGTTGAGGCTCTGGTCAACAGTGTGTGGAAATGCCTGAGGGGCACAGGATTTGGTGGTGATGTTCATTCTGTCACACCTAACCACCCAGAGAGGCAGAAATAGCAGAGCCATCACTCTACACATGACCTCTGCCTCTTCCAGCCCAGGACCTGTGTGGCCACTGGTACAGCAAAACACAAAGCAGCTCAAAATGCCCACCAGCTCAGCTTGGCTTGGTTCCTTGAGCTGGAAAAATGCTTCATTTTGAGAAGTTCAAATTGAATTTCTGTCCCTGATTAACCTCCTGCTGTGTGTGCTGAATTTTAGTTTCTTCTTCTTTGCTAACAAATCCTCTACAGCCTTTGATGGGTATGACATTGCTATGGTGACCAAAACCTAAGAGTGGGGCTAGGAGTGGGGTGATTAAAGAAAATATTCTGCATTAATACACTGTGGACAGTAGAGTGGCATGCGGTTAGCACATCTGTGTTCCTCTCATGGTGAGTAACACGCCTGTTTTCCTCCAACAGCGCCAAAACTCTGGCTACCCTAAAACGGTCCCAGTGTGTCTGACTAAAGGTCTGCCTGCTCAGTGATAACTGGTGCTGTGTTTTGGGTGTTGTCCTCTCTCCCCATCCTGTGCCTGATGCAACCCCCCAGGGGCACAGGGCTTCTGGCTGAGAGTACACTCTGTGCTGCTGCTGCTCGCCCGTGTGTTGACTGGACGTGAAAGTTGCATAAGTGCAACGTCCGTTACCTTAGACACACCCCATATACTGGTGGGGTATTACAGCAACCAAAACTGATTAACAGAAGCAATCATTAAGGAAACAGCATGCTTGGACTGTTTATGTTAAGAATCTTTGGAGATGGTATATGCTGAATAAACACTCCCTGTCCTTGACACAAAGGCAGTGTGCTTCTTCATCAGTGTTAATTACTACACACTCAGCATAAGTAATAACCACCACAAGGTGCAGTGGAACACACAGGCTGTGAGGAGCAGTGTTAAACCTTAAGCTCTAGGGAGAGTCTGAGTGACCGTGTGCTCCCCGCTGCGGGGCGAGTGCTCCCAGGTGAGGCTCACCTGTTGGCCTTGAGGTTCTTGAGTCGGGCCTCCAGGTCATTGAGGAGGTTCACCTTCTTACAGCACTGAGAGCAGTAAACATCTAGCAGCTCACTGTTGTACAGGTGCCTGATCTTCTGAGGGGTCTGGCCAGCACTACACACCACACAGCAGAGCCAGCAATCAGAGCCAACAGTGACACGTTTACGTTTTTACATTCACATTTGCAAAATGACGCGCAAAATAAGTATGAGTTCGATACCAGTGACACATATGCACGCACACACGCTCTCATACCTACGCACACACACGCACACTCACACACACACATGCACAGTGTCCAAGCACTGCAGAGCATTAACACAAAAAAGTCAAACATCTGTGTAAACAACATCTTTCACTTTTGAACAACACATTCTGAACAACAAACATGAAATGAAAGGCTATTTGTGACTCTCAGACTAAGAGTTTGTGTTTATCAGTTCATTTGCATAATATTCACCACAGACATGGGCTTCAGACGCTAACAAGCGGCACAGTATAGCACCCAGCAGTGCTTACAACATGCATACCGGTGTGTGTGTGTGTGTGTGTGTGTGTGTTCTCCCGCACGCTGATGGTTGGGGTTAAAGGGAGGGATGTGGTCGCTCTCCGTGAGGGCTCGTGCTAACCTGGAGGGCAGGGAGGAGCCCAGGTCCGAGAAGCCGTTGGTGCGAGTGTCATCATCGGGGCAGGGGCTGCTGGGAATGAAGTCCACGTCCTCTCCCTCCCCGTAGTCCTCAAACTGCTCCTCAGCCGAGATCACGGACGCCGCCCCCGAAGGGACCAGCTGGCAGGAGCTGCAGTGAAGGGCCGCAGAGCGTCATCCCACAGGGGGGTTCAGAGGCACAAGCAGGGCACTTACGGGGCTGACTTACGAGCAGCTTTAGTCTGCTTTATTGTAATGCATCTACCATTACATGGCTAAAGGAAAGCTGAACCTATATCAGCACTCTTATGCAAAGTTGCCTGATACATTACACTCAACCGTCTTACACTAGTGAGATAT
The DNA here is from genome assembly GCA_020368025.1 of Brachyhypopomus occidentalis. Classification (NCBI taxonomy): domain Eukaryota; kingdom Metazoa; phylum Chordata; class Actinopteri; order Gymnotiformes; family Hypopomidae; genus Brachyhypopomus; species Brachyhypopomus occidentalis. Next base: position 4,111,761 of record JAGXOD010001358.1, on the reverse strand, counting down.
ATCATACTGGCCATTACTACGACAGATTAAACCCTGCTCCTGGGATGTAATAAGCTTTATTATTCTTCCATGTCTTATGTTAAGCACTTTGAATTGCTACTGTGTATGAAAAGTGGTGTAGATTAGCTTGCCTTTCCTTGGGCTATAGTAGTCTGATGTATACTATACTGACCATTATTAGACTGACAGATTAAATTCCACCCTGGGATATACTATACTGACCATTATTAGACTGACAGATTAAATTCCACCCTGGGATATACTATACTGACCATTATTAGACTGACAGATTAAATTCCACCCTGGGATATACTATACTGACCATTATTAGACTGACAGATTAAAGTCCACCCTGGGATATACTATACTGACCATTATTAGACTGACAGATTAAAGTCCACTCTGGGATATACTATACTGACCATTATTAGACTGACAGATTAAATTCCATCCTGGGATATACTATACTGACCATTATTAGACTGACAGATTAAATTCCACCCTGGGATATACTATACTGACCATTATTAGACTGACAGATTAAATTCCACCCTGGGATATACTATACTGACCATTATTAGACTGACAGATTAAAGTCCACCCTGGGATATACTATACTGACCATTATTAGATGGACAGATTAAATTGCACTCTGGCATATACTATAATGACAATTATTAGACTGAGAGAGTAATCCAGGCCTCTGGAATATATTATACCAATCCTCATCTGACAGACCCCCTGGCATGTACCATACTGACGATTATCAGACTGGCAAATTATCTGCTCACTGGGATATAAAATACAGACCAACATCAGACCGTTAAATCAAATCCCCTTGGAATACTGACTTGTTTCCAGGGAGAAAGAGTCCTCCAAGTGCCTCCTCTTTGTCATCATGGCGACCCGCATCAGAGGACTCCGATGCAGCTCCGCTGTCCATGTCGGACTCCTGGGCATCTCGGGCCGCTGGTCCCTCACCCGGGTACAGGGGGCACTCTGGGTATGACTGGGTACACATGATGATGGGCGGAGCCAAGCCTGCCTCCACCTGCTGCAAGGAACACAGAACCACTCAGTACCAATTTAATCAAGTTAAATCAACTCACCTGGTACCAATCAACAGACTATCAATTCACAGACAAAATAGCAATTAACTGACAGACTCACCATCAATTAATATTCAGACTCTGTATCAATTCACAGACAAGAGTCAGGATCAATTAACAGATATCTTGAGCATTAATATAACCTCAGCAAAACACAAACAATATCACTTAACACACGCTCTGTATCAAACAATAACCCAAAAGAATGTTAACGGTCCCTAAAACACACAGGCCAAGCGGCAGACCCAGGGGGCTATAGTTCGATACACCTCAGTGTAACAAAGCCGATGTACGTTGACGTAAGGGTGTGAATTCCTACAGAGTTCCTACAGGGCACACAGACTGTCAAACTGTCACAATGATGAATACACAAGTCACTCTGCATAAGAGTGTCCACCCGATGCGGTAACTGCATAGGCACTGCCGAGCTGAACTGCCGTTTGTAACTCAGTGGCTTCCAACATGGAGCTGTGTAGCAGTGGAGCCTCACGGGACAAGAGGGTTTACACCGTTACCCTGACATGTGCTTTTAAACCAACAAATAGAAGAGACGAGCAAATACTGAATCAAGAAACTAGAAGCTAGAATTACACAGGGAGATGGAGAGAGCTGCTGTGTGAACGCCTCAGTGGGTGGCCTGCTAAGGGAGGATGGAGGGTCCTGAAGAGGAGTGCACACAAGCTACCGCAAGGACACAAAGGAAGAGGGGTCAAAGGTCAAAACAGCATTGAGACCAATGGTCCCATAGAACAAAGAAGGAGTAAAGGACTCACACACACATGCACACACACTCACTCGCACAGTCACAATGAAAAGTTGAGAGAAGAACCTTGTGATCCTGTGTCAGGCGGGGATCACAGTGGAGCAGGGCAGAATGTGGTGTGCTGACAGTGGTTCAGAAAGCCTAAAATGGCTTGTTAACAATGCAAATGAACTTGGGATACAGGGTTTTACACAGACTGGTCTCACACGGACTGGTCTCACACAGACTGGTCTCACACAGACTGGTCTCACATTGACCAGTTTCACCCAGCAGAGACATGCGTTTGCATTCCTCGATACATCCCACACCACAACATCACACTATAAAATATATATGCTTATATATATATATATATTCAAAGTTCATATTACGCTTATATGCTAACAAGAAAACAGTTGTAAATCAAGACGTTATTGCGCAAAGACGCTGCGGGACATTAATCAAAGAGGAGGAATATTCCAAAAGCTTTTGTGTGTGTATAAATGTCTAGATTTTAATCGCTTTCCTCCCATGTTTCAGACAGCGGTGTGATCCGTATCTGCCGCGTCTCTACTGTGTGTACACAGAGACAGCTCCTCTCACTCAGATATTTATAGTGGGTTTCATTGGATCTGTGAGTTACGGCATTTCGCTAGCGTTCACACCCATCTGGAACACAGGCACACAAACAAACACACATACACCAATAAATTATGAAGTCTAACATTAGACTAAGTGTGGAGGGAGGGCAAAACATCTCTTGGAACAGCTCTCACAACACCATGCTTTTGGCCCAAAGCCAGCTTCTGCGTCAAGGTGATCAAGAAGTGAGGAATGTTTTTATTCAAGATGTAGTGTCTGAGTACATTTAATCATTCACAAACAGGCAGCATTAGTCGTTATGTCACACAAAGTCGTCTCCGCTGCCCGGCACTGGTGCTGGTCCTGACACACCACTGCGTTACTCCACCGACTCCACAGTTAGCTCGTGGTCTCACTTTAGTAAGTGTCTTCAAGATGTTGACATACTGGCTTCCCTTCTGTTGCGTTGTGTCTCTCTCAGAGTCTTTCTCTCTGTTGGCTTGCTGATGCCTGACAATATTTCAGTCTCTCCTGCCAAAGTACTAAACATCTGAATGATACTGTGCTGTTGGCAATGAACAGTCATTTGCAGAGTGTATTCCCTCTGAATCCTGAACTCAGAGTGTATTCCCTCTGTATTCCCTCCTGTCCCTTTCTCTCACCCTAATCCACCCACTCTGCCTCACCCTAGTCTTCCTCTCCTAGACATCCCTTCCTCACAATGACTCTATTCTGCCTGTCTCTCTCTTTGTCCAGATGTCCTCAGCCTCTTTCCCTCAGAGTCAGTGATAAAGTCCTTCCATTAGCACTGCAGCAGCACACACACACAAGCACGCACGTGCATGTGTGTGTGCATGACTTCTCCCACATTCACACACCACTAGGCATGTTATCTTTATGGGGCAGTCACAGACTATTGATTCTGCCTCTTGCTTTGAGGCCCAGTGCATGTGCATGCCCACGAACGCACGCACACACACACACACACACACACAAGGAAGAATAATGTCTTTGACACAGCTCCGCCTTACAGGGTTGCTAAGGTCTTCACCATGGGTACCAACACCCAACATGCAACTGATTTTCCTCTTTGAGAATCAAATGTTATCTTCAACTATATAACCTCTGTTTCCAAATCACAAACCGCTGACCCATGACCCCTGACCCAGGCCCAGCAGCCAGACTGATATTGATTTGTCTGCCACCACTCTTTCTATAATAGCAGTATAATGCAGACCACACCATATACAGCAGTACTGATTTGTGCACAGACACACAAATGTTTACCATGGCTCTTTAATATGCACGTGTGTTGTCAAGTGTGTGTGACCTTGTGTGACTCCCGAAGTACTACAGATGTGTCTTTGAAGACCTGCCCTATTTGCTCTGTGGCTTGTCTCCGTATACCCCTGTCTCCGCATACCCCTGTCTCCATCAGACATTTTCAGCAGGTTTTCTGATTGTAAATGTGTAAAACACATGAGGACTCAGGTCAAGGGTCAGAGACCCTCAGTGCTGCTCTTTAGTACATGAGAGCATCTCTGGTGTTTCTGATGGCTCCACCTCCTTTACATAAAGCTCAGGATTCTCCCAAATATTGCTCCCGAACATGTCCTGAGAGCTGGTGCTGGGTCCCGCACACAGAGTGAAGCCGGAGAAGCAGCAGACCTAACAGCGCCATGAGCTACAGGCTGAGGCTTCTGGATGTCCATGAGGTCTGTAAATTTTGAATATTTAATTTTTCTTTTCTTTGGTGCCCCCAGAGTTAATAAAGCCTTCAACCTCAGGCAGAGAGAAAGCAATAAAACCAGGGAGGACAGTGGTGAGCGAGCGGAAGGTGTGTGAGGACATGGGGGTGTGGGTCTGTCTTTCTGAGGCTGGAATTACTGCACCTGCAGAGCAGTCTTGCATCCATAAATAATGTACACGCTCCTGTCTGTGACGTCCAGGAAGACGCAGTAGGAGTCTGTGCCTGGTGTGTGTGTGTGTGTGTATGCTCGTGCACATGTATGTGAATGCGTGCAGGTGTGTGAGTGTGTGTGCGCATGTGCACATGCACCCATACCATTCTACAAACCACACCCACACACACTCAGTTCAGATACAGTCTATTGAACCTGATATTCACAGTTATAATCCCAGCAACCCACACAATTTGAACCCTCAACATTGCTTTATATCTCATTATTGGGTGTGTGGTGTACATGCACATGCCTGATGTAGTAATATCAGTAATAATCTGGGAACAGAACATTATTAACACAATGGTGACTAGGACGTGGGTGGCAGGTGGGTGGTATTGGGTGGCAAATGTGGGCTGTTTGGAAGGAGGGCGTGGGGAGGTTTGGAAGGAGTGCGGGAGTGGGGGCTGAACCCAACAAAACACACTGGAGAGGGGTTGGGTTGAGATTGAGGGGAGGGGCTAGATCTCCTCTGCTGTCTGGAGGAATTTGGCACGAACTACAAAATTGATTAGAGCTCCATTATGCACCTTCCCCTACAGTGATGAATTAGCTCTTACACCATTCATTTGTGTCCCGTTGCATTTACAGACACACCGTATTAATGTGACACTGGGCTTTCTGCTGTGCGCTGGAATAGAAGCCCTTCTCAGGCAAAAGCAAAGCGTCTGGAGCTCTGAGCTCTCCCTCTCTCTCTCTTTCACACCACGTCCACAGAGCAATTAACCTCCTGTCCAAACTACAGCACGGACGTCCAGCTCCCACGGTTCACTGCGCTGCCTTATCCTCAAATATAATGGCGATGACAATGCAGTTAGTCTCACATAGGCTATTTGCTAGCCATGCAATAACCAGAGCTGACGCAGCACATCAGAGCACATCCGCACCTCAGCTGCCTGGAAACGGAATAAGGAAGAACCAATAAGCACACAAAGGCACACAAATCAGCGCACAAGAGAACACAAATAAGGAGGGACCAGCACTTTAGCCACTACACCAGCCAAAGGCATTAGTACCTGAGTCAGGTGTGTGCTAGAGCAGAGGAAGACAAGAAGGCAGAGCAGGGGAACATCTGAAGGCTGAAGCACGGGCGGGGCACGTCTGGGAACAGCTACGAGGCTGAAGCACGGGCGGGGCACGTCTGGGAACAGCTACGAGGCTGAAGCACGGGCGGGGCACGTCTGGGAACAGCTACGAGGCTGAAGCACGGGCGGGAACACGCCTGGGAACAGCTACGCCTGGGAACAGCTACGAAAGCACGGGCGGGGCACGCCTGGGAACAGCTACGGGCTGAACAGGGCTGGGAACAGAGGCTGAAGCACGGGCGGGCACGCCTGGGGAACAGCTACGGGCTGAAGCACGGGCGGGCACGCCTGGGAACAGCTACGAGGCTGAAGCATGGGCCACGGGGAACGCTACGAGGCTGGGGGCGGGCAAACAGCTACGAGGCTGAAGCATGGCTGGGAACAGCTACGAGGCTGAAGCGTGGGTGGGGCACGTCTGGGAACAGCTACGAGGCTAAAAAGAATTTTATACACGATGAGTGTTCATCAGCATATATGTCTGCCAGGGACCCTGCAGTTAAAGCTGAACTACTTGTGTCACACAGTCAGAGGGACAGAGGACACAACAAACACCAAGAACACAGCATGAGTGAGAGGAAAGACAACCACTGGAATATTACAACCACGACAAGCTCAGCCAGATGTTTATGGGCTATTCTATTCATTACAAACACAAAAGCTATAATGAGAGTGGTTGGATAAACCTGATCAGTGATTTATTTGATGGATGAAATGGGACAATAACTTGCTCAATTTGACTGCAGAAATAAATTCAATCTTTCTCAGGGTGGATTAACGCAGTCCATAAAGCCAGACGCACTGTGGGACACTGAACAAGCGTAGCCTCTCTTATGGGCTTTGTTTATTTATTTTTCCCTTTAATAAACACCTTCCCATTTATCACTATATATTGTTCTGCTTGGTATTAAAGGAGAAAGACAGGCAAATTACAGGATACAGGTACAATATGTGGTGTGTAACATATGAGGTAATGTCACTGCGTGCCTTCAAATGTGTCCCGTTATAAAAAAAATGTATATAATATATAAAAATATATATTTTTATAAAAAAAAAATATTACAACCATAGTTACTGTTCCCTGAGTCAACAAACAGCAGCATACACACACACACACACACACACACACATCAGATGTTTCTGTTCTTGGGGTTCCCACGGAGTTATAGAAACACTCAAAAACTCATGCATACACTCCATTCCATTCCACTGCATTTCAGCTGAGTGCAAAACTCCACAGCACCAGACCACCCTAGTATATATATAATAGTGAGGCAACAGATAGCCCCTCCCCCTTCTCAAAGACATAACTCCACCACCATCTTACTCTACTAGTTTAATCTAAACACTTACTTTTCACTGGCCTCTATGGCTGGTTCTATAGGCAACCAAGAGTAGGACGCTGTAGACTATGTCTGCTGCCCCCTGCTGGAATTTGTTTATTCCTAGCCATCCAAATAACCAGAGTGCAAGCTGATAGATATGTAATACTTTCTCTTCGGGAGAAAGGTATCAGGTATTCAGGCATCAGGAGGTGCAGAAGGAAATTCACACTACAAGTTCACCAGCAGCTTTTCAATAATGGCGGTCAGCTTCGATCCCACATGATCGTAACCCCAAGTGCTCACACCCAACCCCCCTCCTGCACAAACCCACACCCAAAGAGAGAGAGAGCCTGGGTCATTAACATTTCAATGGCATGACCTCTTTCCCCTGTAGCAGATGACCAGACAATCCACACAGACTAAAGCTATTCAGCTGCAGGTGTGATGGACTTAGAGTGGAAAGCACTGAATTCCAGAGGAGTGCACGGACCTTCTCACACACATCCAGAACTTCGTCTCATTTCTGCAGCACCATTCGGTTTAGTGTAAAGGTAAATAAAACCTGCTCCACCCAAAGTTAAAGTCTCCAGACAATAAACCTTTGAACTCTGCACTTCCCCAGCTCAGCCACACAAACAGATGTCAGGACTGCAGGGCTCTGCGTGACAGACCTCCACAGCCTCACTAATAACTCCCTCATGACAGCGGTGTCAGTAGTGGAAGAAACAGGAGCAGAGCACTCTGGGAGATTCCTGACTGCCACAGTTCACAGCAGCACAGAAGCGAAAAGAGAAGACAGAGAGATAGCGCTCACAACACGAACACACACAAACGTGCTCCTGCACACACACACACACACACACACATTGTGGGCTGTAACAATGGAGCTCACTTGACTGCCGCCCTGCTCTCTCTCTCTCCCTCTCCCTCCTGATCACAGGACAACCCCTCTGCTCTTACCCTGTCGAGGGGACCAGGCTCAGCGTCTCCTCTCTCTGCCCTGCCCGCGCTGGTTACGCCTCCATCGGCCGCAGACATCCAGCTCCCGTGGGCCTCTTCCACCTCCACGCTCCACCCGCACTCCGCTTCTCTCCAACAGGTGAGCTTCCAGCGGGTACCCGTGGGGGGCGGGGGCTGTTCTAGCTCAGATGGGCGGGGACGTGCGGACGGCGTCGGCTTCTCAACACGCAGCGTCTCCGCGGCGACTCACATTCTCAGCCCGCCCCGAGCTCCTCACACACACGCGTGCACAAAGGCACACATGCACACACACACGCACGCACGCACACACACACGCGCACAGCTCCCGTGCTCATGCACTTATACCAGGTACATTCACACACACACTCACTCAGACAGGGTGGATTTGGCAACAGTTGTTGGCTATTGGCCACTCCCCCTAGAACCTCCCTCACTCTGCTCGCTCGCTCTATCTTTGCTGTTGCTAGGCAACTATTCAGCGGGGCCATCCCATAGCAGTGACATCAGGCAGAGTGTGTGAACATCGTGCCACTGCAACACACACACACACACTTACTGTCATAAGCCAGTCAGGAATGACATGCAATCACAACAGTGTGTCATGCTTTACAGAGTGTCAAACCATGAACTAAAATGAAGTTAAAAAAAGAAGTGCTGGAGAGAGAGAGTGTGTGTGTGTGAGTCTTTGCTTGCGTGCGTGTGTGTGTGTATAAAAACAACCGGAGAGCACTCAGGCAAGAAATGCCTGTGAGAGTAAATGGCACTAAAGTGTCATTCATATTCTCCAGCAGCGAGAGCCAGACGAGCTCACGGAGATGGTCTCTCTGCATGAGCCCTCAGACACACAACACCCACACACATCTACACACACCTCCACACTCTACCAAGTACTGGAACCATATCAGGTCTGAGGCGGACTACAGACCAATCTGGAAAATGTCTTTGTTTTAAGAACATTAATATAAAACAGTTAGAATCTCAACTCCAAATTAGTAAGCCATTACTTATGGCAAGATGCAATAAAAAACATGATTTTTAATCAAACATCAGTGTGTTTAGAAACCGAGTGCATTATGAAAGAGGAACAACATGGATCTTGAGAGAGAGAGAAAGACAAACAGAGAGAGAAATTGAAACAAAGAAAGAAAAAAATGAGTGTACAATAAGCATGAGAGAGACAGAAATGAAATGAAAAAGAAGAAAGAGACATAAGAACAAAAGAGAGAATGAGAGAGGGACATAGCCAGAGTGAGAGAGGAGTGTCAATGAGTGTGTGTGTGTGTGTGTGTGTGTTTCACCTCTCACACTGCATCAGTGCTGCCCCACTTTTCCATGCTCCATCATACCCAGTACTGCACACACACCCAGGGCAGCACAGCAGCACATACACCCACAGTGTCTGACTGCAACATGGCTGCAAGCCTCGGGAATAGAGACAGATACCACGAGGAGAAGGAGAATGGAGGAGAAGCGTGGAGAACAGGAGAGAGGCAGGACAAGCTGACTTATATAGCACCTAACACTCACTCAGGCTATTCAAAGCCCTTAAGGAAAATACAAAGACATTTATTTGAACTCATTTCAACAGGATGTAGAGTGCAAGAGAGGGAGAGAAGGAGAGAGAGGGAGGGTTAGAAAGAAGAGAACGATAGAGAGGGAGAAGAAGGAGAAGGAGAGTAGGAGAGAGGAAGTGAGGGGGAGATGAAACGAGAGAGGGAGGGAGAGAAGGAGAGAGGAGAGAGCAAGAACTGTTTCCTCACTGTTCTCAATGCCTGATTCAGTTTAGAGAACCTCCACCCATCCTCACTGTTCTCACTGCCTGATTCAATTTAGAGAACCTCCACCCATCCTCACTGTTCTCACTGCCTGATTCAGTTTAGAGAATCTACACTCACCTACACTGTTCTTACACTGTCCAGAGAACCTTCAACCAACCACCAGCACATATAAACAAATCACTTCAGGACTTCAGAATTTCAGAATTCGCTTTTGGATTAAGAATAACCTGCAAAATGGTAATAGCAAAGGTGTGCGAAAAGCATAAATATCAAAAGGGCTGCAGACTTGAACAATGAACCCCTGGCCCATGCAGAGACATTTGTTATTTCAGGCCAGGTGTGGTTCCTCTGCACCCAGATCCTGCAGTTTAGAGCCCTCCTCTCCTGCGCTACCAGGAGAGTTACTCACACACACACACACACACACACACACACACACACACACACACACACACACACACACACACACACACACACACACACTAATGTTCTCACTGGGAAAGGAATGTGGAGGAGAGAACCCAGCAGCTGATACATGGAGAATCTATTTGTGTAACAATACAACATCATGCCACACTGAAAAAGGAGCTTGTATCGAATGCCATTTGCTGACTACTGAACACTTACAACCCAGAGAGCCTCTGGCCACGCCCCCTGTTCTTACTGCCCCATACAGCCCAGAGAGCCTCTGGCCTTGCCCCCTGTTCTTACTGCCCCATACAGCCCAGAGAGGCCCTGGCCAAGCCCCCTGTTCTTACTGCCCCATACAGCCCAGAGAGGCCCTGGCCAAGCCCCCTGTTCTTACTGCCCCATACAGCCCAGAGAGGCCCTGGCCACGCCCTCTGTTCTTACTACCCCATACAGTCCAGAGAGGCCCTGGCCACGCCCTCTGTTCTTACTACCCCATACAGTCCAGAGAGCCCTTGGCCACACCCCTTGTTCTTATTGCCCCATACAGCCCAGAGAGCCTCGAAACACCCACAATGTACCACACCGGAGTGCTTAATAAGATGACTGGTGAGTTTAGGTACAAGGTACTCTTTCATTGAACTGGAGGAGAAATACATGCACACAATCAAAAAACAAACAGATAAACAGACAAGCTAGGGCTAGTTTAACTGCCAACAGCCCCAGACACGTAATAAAGGAAATCAGAGGAAGAAACAGCTGCCAGAGAAACAGAAATGGAGGTGATCTAGAGAGAGAGAGAGAGAGAGAGAGAAAAGGAGAGAACGATAGAGAGATGTAGAGAATTGTGCGAATGTAAGAATAGGACTGGCAGTCTGAGCCCAGTGTGCATACAAATGACTGTTTGTGTCTCCAGTCAGTGCCAAAGCCCTCAGGTCTGCGAACAGAGCCAGAGCCAAACACGCACTCACAAAAGGAGCCTCTGCCCTCAAACATCTGCCAGCCACTGCCTTCAACTCCCACAAGCCCCTACGGGGGGTATAAGACCTAATCACAGGAAGACCTAAAAGAGTAGGCAAGGTTTGTTTTCAAGGATTCAGGTAATGCGAGTTTGCATGACAGTTTTGTATTGGATATGCTGCTGAAATATGGATATTACTGCATCTCCATGCTGTCGGCAATGAAATAAGAAGCAGCTTCAAGTAGAAGTTCTGCAATCTTCAGTTTGAGATTTGGGACAAGAGTTTGGGGCTGTAACTGCAACAGTCAGATGCTGCTACACACCTGCACAACCTGCTGTAGGGGTTGCAACAGAAACATTTCTGTTTTATACTCTGAACCATGAGTTCTGAACCATTACTGGACAACAGAGCATCCCATAGTGCTTTGCGTTATTTAATGGGCAGTTGTGTGTGCAGTGTGAGGAGTGTTCTGTAAGACAACAGCTTCTCATAGTGCACTCAGAGCTATAACTGTCTGGAAGCAGCCAGGAGGATCGATCTGGCTCTACATGCTCTCACACACACACACACACACACACACACACACACACACACACACCCCCAACCAACTCTCTCACAATACAGAAAACCAATGAATCTCTGCATTCTGTTACTTGCTGTTCCACACAAACAATTAGCAAGTCAGATGACAGCAGGAGACAGCATGCATGCCAGAGACGGAACCAGCAGTCCCACACAAACACCTGGTCAGCAGGCTCACTGAGGACGTGTCCGTCACTGCGTGCACGGGACGCTCAAGACGAGTGTAAAGGACGAGTGGAGCGAGAGGACGAGGTTTTGAACTGAACTGAAAGGGAGATTTATAGACCCTCACATTCTGATTAGGACAGAGCAGGTAGGACCCGCTCATGCACACACACACACACACACACACACACACACACAGCTCACCTCTCAATCTCTGCCCACTAACAGCTCATATCAGAACAGCTTCCAGACACAGAGACACGACATACTGCCTCTCCCCCCCGCTGAGCAATAATATGCGGAAGGCAGGGGAACACAGCCACACACACACACACACACACACACACACACACACAACTACCCCCATTCTTCCACGCCTCTGTAACGACTTCTCTCCCTCCTTCGATCCGTCTTGTTCTCAAAGTGTCGTGATAATCCCAGATTGGCCTAGTTTGAAAACATGATGTCCATGGTACGTCAGTAGATTCTAAAGTACCAGTAATCAGATGGAAGTTGATGGATTTCAGTTTGGAGGAAACTGCAGATGGATTAATTTTACACCGCTCATGAAAACACGGGGCTCGTATTGGTCCCCTCAGACATGTTAGGAAAAGCAATGTATTCTCAGGTCTTCATCACTGGCCCTTCTGTCCATCTGGTATAGCGTACCAGACACGAGTGAGTCTGGGAGATAACGTTCCGGCTGTCTACATAAAGCGCTTCTGCTCTTAACATCACTATTTAATGTCACTCTGTTTCATGAGTTGAGAAATTACACAAAGTACAACCAAAAGAAACAAATAAACACTACTCACTTCTGACAGACTGTATACGTGCACACAAGATTTAGATTGCCAAGCAGGTGCTTTCGGGCCTTGACCCCCACGTTACCAGAATGGAATGCACCCTGTCATCAGTCATGATTCTAGAATTTTTATGTTGTTCTAGAATTTGAATGATCTAATCTATTGATGATGGCTGAATAACAAACAAAGCTCTGGGAAACACGAGAGTCCAGCAGTCAGCACAGCCATCTGGACCTCAACTGAAGTGACAACGACCTCTGCCAGAGTTCACGTGAGGCCGGCCTACCCTGGCACGTGTGCCGTAGGCTGAGCCAGAGCTGCTTGACCACGGCTGTATGTCCTGGGCCTGTGTGGGCTTGCAAGGGACAGGGTCACCTAGTAGGATTAGGGAAGGGGCGTACCCAGGCTAAGCTGTTTACCTCCTAACTAGCACCAAGGGAGTGACCCACAGCATAAACCTGACCCGCATTAAGAGACACTCAAGCAATCCCATATAAAGACACACACACAATGCTCAAACCATTCCAAGAATGCTTGCTCTCTTTCTCTCTTTCCTGTCTCTCTCTCTCTCTCACACACACACACACTGTACATATAAATGCTCACAGAACACAGAATGGATAAAGTGAGGTGAGCCAAAGCCCAGTACCAGCCTATGTACACACCAATGCTGCAGAGCTGCAGGTCTATAGATCGCACACCAGTAAAGCAGCAGCCTGTTAATACCCAGACTGACCTGGCAACACTGGACAGATCTTAATCAATTAAGAACAATAAAAACAATTGAGAACTAAATTAAGATTTTAATTGTCTTTGTAATTGTTATTGGACAGATGGTAAGATATGAATGACAAAAACTGTTAAAGCTGTCTGATGCAAACATTTAAAGGTCCATAAAACCAACATCAGTTGAACAACTGTCTGGTTTATAGTATGGATTTAAAAACCACACATAAATGCACAGTTATGCACCACTGTGCTTTAAACCCATGTATATTTGTGCCAGACACAGATGCCAGAGAGCACAGATCTACAAACACTGCTGAACAAACAGCACTGATCTACAAACACTGCTGGACACAAGAGAGAGCACTGATCTACAGACACAACAGAGAGCACTGATCTACAGACACAACAGAGAGCACAGATCTACAGACACAACAGAGAGCACTGATCTACAGACACAACAGAGAGCACAGATCTACAAACACTGCTGGACACAAGAGAGAGCACAGATCTACAAACACTGCTGGACACAAGAGAGAGCACTGATCTACAAACACTGCTGGACACAAGAGAGATCACTGATCTACAAACACTGCTGGACAAGAGAGAGCACTGATCTACAAACACTGCTGGACAAACAGAGCACAGATCTACAAACACTGCTGGACAAAAGAGAGAGCAGACAAAATTAGAGAACAGATCTACATATAGAACACAAATCTTACTCAACCCAGTAATATTTCATTATTTTTTAGTCAACGCTGGTATTACAGACATACAGTGAAATAAAGACCAGCACATGACACACACACACACCTTATTTAGCCCTGCTGGTCCTTTTTTACTGCTGTGTTCTGTGCTTGTTTGGTTTGTCCTCTGGGTGAAACATCCTGTCTAGTCTGTATTTGTTCCTGGTGTTTCTTTTCTGTATGGAAACTGTTCATTTGAGGTGCGCTCAGGGTGATCTGCAGGGTGATCTGCAGGGTGATCTGCAGGGTGATCTGCAGGGTGATCTGCAGGGTGTGGTCAGTCAGCTCTCAACACGCCTGGGGTGCTGAACATCAGCCTTATTATTCCACATGCTTCACAGTGTACAGCGCTTATTCTAGTATATTATACTAGTACAGGCTTCAAAGGCTTCAAAGGGACACTGACATTTAGGAAGCCTAGCCTGCCTGTCTCACTGTCTGTCTGACCACTAGGTTACTCTTCACAACCAGACAATGTTCAACAACCTGGGCTCCTGGTGCAATAGAAAACTATCTCCCCCATCATTCCTAGACTGTGAGTTTGATCCCTGATGATGCCACAGACATCAGAGAAAAACAGACTGTCCTCTCAGAGCGTGTGTGGGGAGGGGAGGGGAGGGCACAGGGGGGCCGGCATATTCTCTCCCCTCTGTCAGTCACAGTGACACCAGCCAGTCATGGGTGTCTGGGAGCTCAGGCATCAGAAGGGCGTGGATAGCACCATCCTCCACATGTGACCCCCAACACTGCAGGGGCTGCAGCTGGAAAAGATGTGATTGGCTTGCCCTCCCTGGAAAATATTTGATTGGCTTGCCCTCCCTGGAAAATATTTGATTGGCTTGCCCTCCCTGGAAAAGATGCGATTGGCTTGCCCTCTCTGATCGGCAGTTGTCATGTGATAGGGGAGAATTACCTAATGGGTGGGAATTGGCTATGGCTAAAATAGGGAGAAAAAATGGGGGAAAATATTTAACAAACTGCAGAATATCAGCACAGCACCTTCAGAACACATACACACACCCACACCTTAACAGAGCTGCAGAGCTGCATCTGAACACACACACACACACAGAAACCTCAACATAGCTTCATCAGAATATACACTCTAGTAGATCACCATGAGAATACACAGCCCTTAACATGATCTGAGGACGTGCACTGCACTTCTGCCATGAATGGATTTGTCATCTCTCACGCGCAGTAAGGAAGTCCTGAATGAGTCCTGACGTGCGCGTGGCACACCACACTGCCCGATAAAAGCATGTCGTGATGCCATACAGAACAGTGCAGTGTTGATACATGCTATTTCTACCTCAACACTGCCACCTAGTAGACATAGACTGCTACAACATTCAACTGCTCATTTTGATGAGAAAATGTTATACTTGAAAGGTATAAAAAGAAGGGAAAAGCAATTGTTGAAGTACAGTACTGATCAGTGTTTGAGATCTGTTCAGTGCTTTTTGTTTTTTTTTCTGTTAAGCATACAAGCATCTGACAAACACACTGAGTCAAGCAAAAACAAATCTGTCAGAGAGGTAAAGATCCTCAGCAAGAGCTACAACTGCTAAAACGTCATTTAGAGACGTGGTTAATCTGTGAATTATATCTGTTATGTATAATGGCTGTTCCGCCATTTGTGGTAAACATTTACATTTCTAGAACACTACATACATCTCCTGCTCGTGTGCAGTCTGTGCTACACACTGTTAACAGCCGTTTCTGCTGTTTCACACGACAGTGGAAGGTTACCTGTGATTTCACACAGTAAAACACAATTTACACAGCTAAGCTGGTCAGGATTTGTGTACGGCAGCAACATCAAAACACAAAACTGACCCTGAGGGCAACACTTCACAAAATGGAGGGAAATCTTGTTTAGTAGAGATACTGACACCAGAACAAATACTGTGCACAGATCTGAAATGACATTACTGTTAAAATCAGCCAAACCAATATGAGCTAATCAACCCAGCTGTGATCTACATGCACAGCCGAGTCTAACCCTCATGTGCACGGGCGAGTCTAACCCTCAGGTGCACGGGCGAATCTAACCCTCATGTGCACGGGCGAGTCTAACTCTCAGGTGCACGGGCGAGTCTAATGTGTGCACAGCATGTGTGGTCCTGCTGAGGGGAACCTTTCCTCGCACCCAGTCCCCCCAGAGAGCAGCCACAGGGCAGCCACACACGTCCATGCACCACCCCCCAGCTCATCCAGCCCCCAGCTCATCCACCACCCAGCTCATCCACCCCCACCTCCACACATTTAGGGAGCAGTGATCTTATTGACAGAAGGAGAAAATGATGACTTACTGTTCCACCGGGCAGAACACCCCCTACACCCACCTACCTGGTAGTAGTAGCCATTGTCGGTCTGGTATGGCTGCCTGTCGATAGTGGGTGTGCCCAGAACAGTCCGCAGTACCTCCTCACAGCCTGGACAGCAGGGAGGCAGAAGAAGCCACAGACGTTCAGTAAAGAAGTAAACATGTAGTGCACAAAAACAATGTGATGTAATCGAGCTTTGATTCCCAAGGTTCACACTGACTGATGAGTATCTACACACCTTCCCTGTGAGTCAGTCTGAATACTCAGAATCTTTTCAGGTGTTGCCAGGTGTTGTAAATGTAATCTAAGCATTTAGACTGTTATCGGTGGATTAAATTGTTATGACGTAAAGCGTTAAGTGACAGTTGTGAAGAACACTGTCATCCTTGCATAATAACCTTTTCTTCCTGTATATCTTCTTCCTGTATAGAGTATTAGACATGCATACTGCCTGCTACACCCAGGAGAAGAGATAGAAGCACAGATAGGAACTAAAGTGTACACCAACACTCAAATCTTTTAATATTTCAGATAAAATGAGATAATCCAACAAATATATTTCCTGTAGATGTGCTATGGGGTAGCATGCTTCTAGTTTTTCTCTTATTCATACACAAACCCATGCACATACCCACCCACACACTCCAAACCCACATGTGAAAAAGCACATAAACCCAGTGATAGAATCACAGCTTCAAGGATGAGCAAAACTGTCGGAATGAATGTGAATGAATGCATGAAGTTGCACTTATACAGAGCCTTTCTCAGAACCAACGACACTCTACAAACACACAGCCCTTACATCCAGTCATATGCTGACAATGGTTGAGAGGTTTTTATTTCATACTCCGCCCTCTGCAGAGAAAGCTCCACCCTCTGTGGGGAAAGCCCCTCCCTCTGTATGAAAAAGCTCCGCCACCTGTAGAGAAAGCCCCGCCCTCACCCCAGCCTCTATGGAGCTAGGCAGACAAGACCCGCTTGCACAAAGCCACAGTGAAGTGGCAAAAAATAAAGTCAAGGCCATGTAGAGAAAAGCCAAAAAGAGCTCTTACCTTGAAAACCAAACTAACAAAGAGCTCGGGTCTGAACTGGCAGAGAGAGAGAGAAAGCGAGAGATAGACAAGAGAGAGATAGACAAGAGAGAGATAGACAAGAGAGAAGTCAGTGTGCTGAGGTAGGGAACTATAGAACAGGCTCTATTCACAGGGCCCGCTCACATGGACCTCTGGGCAGAGTGCCTGCTCCTTCCACCGCCTGCCCTCCACCGCGCTCCTCTTTAGCCCCATACGTGGTGTGCCGACATGGGCACGCTGACCCAGCCTGGCACCCTGCATGCGCATGCAGCGTTCCAGTCCCCACGGCTGCCAAGGACCCGGACAGGCTCTGCCTGCCATCTGCACACGGCACGCTCAGCCCCTCCCACAGAGATTAGGGGGGGTGTCTTAACTAACAGCAGCACTGAGCATGCTCAGACATCTGTCGCCAGGACCAGGGCAATAAAACAATGAGAGGCTGAATGTAGTGTGTCCTTGGGTTCAATAGCATCAGTGTACCTTTCCATCAATGTCCCACAACATCAGTATTCTCTTCTGCTATAGAATTTGTATCCTGGTCTAGGCCCCTAATGAACAAGCCAAAGATGACGATGGCAAAAAAACAAAAAAGCCTCCCTTGGCAAGGGGAAGCTCCATGAGAGGAGCCAGACTCGAGGGGGCAGCGAGATGGGTCACCAGGGGAGACGGGATGGGTCGCTGAGTGACAGAGCGCTTAGAAACAAACAAAATCATAACACTGGTTATCAAACATTTTTGCCCCATATGCACTGGACAAACTGTAAACTAATTTGTGTAGTTTTGTATGTTGAATGCACAGAAGCTCTAAGTTACCCACAGGTGTTTTCTTGCAGTATACTCAGCCTATGTTGTTCCTGAGGCCAGAAACCACAGACCTGTATGTTTCTGAAGTATGTCTGTACATGCTGAGTGTACTTATTTTTGAATCGTGTAAACATACTTATTGTAAAATTTAATCGATTTTCACTTAAAAACAATACATTATAGAAAATCCTAGAAGTACAATTCAGTATTAAAAGATCCAAATATTTTAGTTTGTGGAATTAAAAATATGTAAAAACTGTGTGGGTACTGACTAAAAGCCTTGAAGTACTGGTGTTATCCTCAGACGTAGAAAATGATCTCAACATGAAGTTCATCTGCAAATGCTAACAGCCCATAATTAACGTGTTTTGTCACATAGAATAAGAAGTTGCCTGCCCTTTGTGGACATGCTGTTTCAGTGGTGAGCAGTGGATTACACAATCCACTACATGGCAAAGGTTCACCATTGCTCCTTGAAATGTGCATAAAGCTCTATATTGGTGCCATAAATCACATCTCAGCCAATGGAGGACTCTCAGTTAACTCAAAATAACTGCCCCACTGGGTTGATTACCATTCTAATGTTTCAGAGCTACAATTACCTGATTGTCTGACTGTCTTATAAGGGTGCAATCTAGCATAATTTGCTCTGCTTGGGTGCCGTTACTTTCGAAACGGCCCTCAAATGAAGGTGGTGTTAGTCTCAAATCAGCCTGGATATGGAGGTGGTGTTAGTCTCAAAGCAGCCTGGATATGGAGGTGGTGTTAAGTGATTATGGAGCAGAACCCCAACTGCAGGGCTGCAACCTTAAAGAAACCTGAGGAGTGCAGAATAACTGTACCCATTTCTGGAAAGGAACCTTTTCAATGAACTTTTCCTTAACTGATTCATACAGTTTTGCACGTGATGTTCACAAACACGTAGTGTAAAAGGAGTAGGAGTGTGTTACAGGGAAGACAGCTCGGATAGAAACCCTCACTCTCACCTTTGATGGCAAACACTCCATGGCAGAAGTCTTTGAAGTTGATGCGGCCATGTGCATTGGGATCCAGGTACCTGGCAAACTTCTTCACCTGTGAGAGATGCAGAAACAAATTAACCATTAAGAATGACCACCACATCACCATGTGGTACGAACACCACGCACCACAACACGAGACAGCCAGTTTCAACTCACAGGTTTCACTCAAGGGTGCAAACAACAGGACAAATAGATAAATACGGGTCGAAGCGCTAGCAAACTAGGAATATGCTGTATAAATATGCTTCTCAGTGGATGCAGGCAGAATGAGAATGATAACAGTTGAGAGAATCTCTCTCCTCTCTCCATCACCATCGGACTGACAGCTGGCTCAGTGGCACACAGTAATGCTGATATATTACTGACGCACAACATCACAACGAAACCAAAAGGTCCACGTCCTCAGTCTTCAGCAACATGAAGGGCAGGTCATCATGACTCTCATTTAACAATATTCAACAACTTTCTTCTGTAAGCCGTTGTGTGTTTAGGTGTTGACTAAATCTGTGCCAGGAAGAAAATATCCCGACACAGCAGAGATCAGGGGATCGTACCTTTTCCCCCACACAAAGGCAAATCTGAGCTTGGCATCACACCTCCCATCTATCAATCTCACACACCTCCTTCACGACGTCAGCCCGTTCTAAATATACTCACCCACAGGAGGCAAAGAACTCAAAGTGCTTTTAACACTCTCTCACCTCTTGAACTTCACTTCCTGAAAACTTGAGTGTGACTCATTGCCCTGCCGTGGACACAAAGACACTTGGACTGTAGAAGGTCCCAAGGTGCTCCAGGATCAGATATGTTAGGAGGTTGAGGTCAAAGCCATGATTACTGTCTGCAAGCCTTTGAGGCCGATCATGGTTAGAGAAGAAGGAGAAGGCTACACAAACCACCACCTTCCTCACCACACCCTTCCTCACCACCACCTTCCTCACCACACCCTTCCTCACCACACCCTTCCTAATGCCCAGAGACTGACACAGAGCCTCAGAGTGGTTGCAGAGCTCGACCTAAGGCAGGTTTGTGTGTGTGTGTGTGTGTGTGTGTGTGTGTGTGTGGTGTGTGTGTGCTGGAACAGCCTCCAATAACTGCGCATGTGTGAGTGTGGTGGTACAGGACAGAGGTCACTGCAGAGGTCATTATGACTGAATGTCATAATACCTGTGAGTGTGCGTGCGCGCTGGTACAGAAGAAGGCCCGGTCTCCATGGCTGCCCTACTGTAGGCTATATAAAGCGTGTCCCCCGGAGGTTGAGCACAGTGAGAACCCAGAGCGGGACAGTTAGACAGCAGGACAGTGCAGGACCAGCTGCTCTTCAGCATCCCACTGCCGTTCCACATCCTCCAGTGAGCCGTGTTACATAAGCACACTAAACGTCCAAAGCAGCTGAAATGCTGTCCAGAAGAACATCACAGCTGCCTGTTTGCTATTGCTACAATTGTTTGTTTGTTTGTTTTGTTTATCTGCTACAAAATATCCACCAGAGAGCATCGGACATAATATTTAAATGGCAATGTCTCTCACATACGTGAGCAAGCAGAGAACAAACTCTAATGACAGTAGGATTGACCAGTGCATCTCAGATCTGAGGACAGGGGAGTGGGGGGGTGGCATTGTGGATGGGGCAGGACTAGTGCAGAGAGGTGTGTCATTGTAGAGGAGGCAGGGCAAATATAGAGGTGGGGGCAAAGTCCCTACGGAGGCACCTGCACGGGTTGCCAGAACATGTTTAACAAACAATAGCCTACTGCAGAACACACACACACAAATAGTGCATACAAATCACCACTATCACACACAAAAAAATAGGATCAAAGAAAAACGGGGAAGGGAGAGAGAGATGGAGTGGAAAAGAGAGAGAGAGAGAGAGAGAGAGAGAGAGGTAGAGTGAAAGGGAGGAATAAAGATAGACAAAGGAGAGAGATGAAAGAGAGAAAGATGAAGGAACAGATGGGAGAAATGTAGATAGGATGAGAGAATAAATAAGAAGGACTAGGGCTTCAGAACAGGACATTACTGGAGGAAGGCGGAAGGTCATGGAAGGGGAGCAGGAGACAAATATTTTAAAACAGTGAAAAGAACAAAAGAAGGGTGGATGATGGAGGAGTATGAAGTCAGAAAAGACAGATGATGCAGAAATCCTTCCTGCTATGCAACTCTCACATACTATGTGTGTGTGTGTGTGTGTGTGTGTGTGTGTGTGTGGAGGGGGCAGTCAGTACTGACCGCCACAGTGACACAGGCTTGTTTGTGACATCAGTTCCCGCAGAGCACTGGACTCCACATGGTCACTGGTACCACACACAATATATTGTACATGTTGGTGGGTGGAGTCAGCTGCATTTCTGCATTTGCTTCTTTATACAAGTAATCATATATCTCTACAGAGAATGAAACGTCCTAACAAATGTTACGTTAATGCTCAGTGCCACCAGCCTCATCTGGATCTACCATTCTAGACACGACAATGACACAACACCAAAATCCACTCACATGTCTTGTCCTGCGTGTACCTGTGACACCAAACACGTTAGCCACTCCGTCTTTATAACTTACTTTCTCTACTAGCCTGTGCTCTCCGCATCCACAGCCACTAACTAGTCCCATCATCTACTTCATCCACCCTTTGCTTACAGCGTCTAAAACCAAATTCCACAAGCAAGGATCTGGCGCACCTTTCTACAGATCCCACAGTACCGAGCTCAAGCATACCTAAAGCAATGCACAGTGGGATTTTTTTTGCCTATATCAGCTACCAATTTGCAATCTTACTCTTCAACCCATCCACCAATATTTATAGCCTTCGCTCACTCTACAATTGCTTTATTAGCATCACTACTGGATAATGAATGGACCTTTATGTGCTTATTATCAAACAAACAAGTGAGCCAAGTACATGATTATGCCTCTCTATGTGGCCATCTACAATAAGACAGCAAGCCAAACTAGAGCCACCAGTTTCAACTTGTCTGGCTTAAATGACTAATCTGTGCTGTTAATAGCCTTCACCATTACCTCCCTTAGCCCTACAACTTGCTTTTTATGATTTAATGCTGCACTATATAACTCAACCTAAATGTTAAACTGGTTTCTCCATTATAGAAAGAATAAATTCTCCTTCCTTAAACAAAATCCTGCACTGGTTTTCCTTTCTAGACTTCCCAGGTCTAACCTTCATCTGTGCCCACATACGATCATCATTGATCTTCTCCTGCAACTGCTGGTACCATGGCACAGTTGTTGTGAGCACGGTCATGCATGTACGCCCTGATATCATCCTGTAGCCTCTCTCTATCTACAACCCACTTACAAGCCCTAATGATCAGCTCCATCCCCATGATAAATGCTAACGGTGAAATGGTACAGCCGGCCATTATACCCATTTCCAATCGCTTCACGGATGTAATAAACTGTCCTGCATTAAAACAAAACTGAATATCCTCAAATTAAGCCTTCATAAGCCTAGCAATCCTCTCCGGTATGTTGAAGAACCCAAATGCCTCCCGCCAGAGGATATGTGGTACCGAGCCATATGCATTATCCAGATCTATGAGAAGCAACATGCAATGCCTGAAATCCCTTCACTGATGTATCTTTTAATTCACTCCCTTTCAAATATGCAGCCAGTCTCTGTATGATCACACCTAAGAAAATCTTATCTTCCACATTAAGAAAGCTAAAACTCTATACCCACAACACCCTTGGCCCTGATTCTGAACTTGTCCTTTCATGATGTGTCATGTATCTTCCCCTCTCCCTCACATCCATTTGCCACACTACAGCACCCACTGGCAGAATATTCAGCTCCTTCACCTTAACTTTATCAGAACACACACACACACTCCAAGTACTCCTCAAAATCCTTCTTTCAGCCAGATTTCTCCTTACTAAATAAGGCCTTCACAAACTTAAAAGACAGCCACCCTAGCTGCCCTTGCATGCGCCTTCTCACATTCTTCAAGACCTCAGCTCTTCTCAACACTGCCAGCCTATCCTGCACTCCCCTCCACTGCTTGCTCAATGACCTCAAACTCCTGAACGAGCCTGCATGTCTACGTGCAGTCGTGACTTAATTATTGCCTTGTTGTTTTTTTTCCAGCCAAATACCAAATCTTGCCACCCCAAATTCACACATAACCTTACCCAAGATGTTCAGTTCACTCTGCTGATTCCTCCAAACCAGCATTATACATTCAGAGAACCATCAACATGTCTCCAGACCAGCTCGTCTCCTGCACCTGGCCATCTTACCTTCATTCTCTAGAATTCCTTTCACCAGCTGTTTCACCTTCTCCTCAACTCCGTCTAACATCAGTTTCCTCCCCCTCAACTTCCTGTATGCTGGAATTCTATCTTTAATGGGATTAAAGATAGAATCATTGCTAAGAACTCTCTTAATGGTGATAGTAACCCCATTACAACACCTGTAAGTTTCTTGAGACCATCGCAGCTGTGTGAAAGTCATTGTCATACACTCAACCCTCTGCTGGTTTTATTACAATGTCTGCAGGTCGCTCCCACTAAGACTTACACCAGGGGTCTTTGTACATGCATCTTTGACCTTCTAGCACAAGTTAAGGCTTTCACTCTCATACGAGATGAGCTCATGCTAGCTGCTCAGTCTGCACTAGGCAGAGAACGCGAGATGTATTTCCACTGGAGCAAGCATGACTCAGTGCTAACGTCCAGGAGCTGCACGCAATGCAATTCATTAGTAGGCTAAATTAAAATGCGTAAAGAAACCCAATTAAACACTTTGCTTGGTCCCACAAAACAGCATCTCAGTCAGCACCTGGGCTGAGCAGAAGAGCTGGTGCCTGCAGCCATCCAACTGTTCATGACCTCATTTACACACAACTAACCCCCCCAGCCACCAGCACCCATCACAGAGCCATCATGCTTCTGTAGAGGCTTTAGTGCTTGCTGCATAATCCACATTCCCTGTCCTGAACACTGACAGTAGTTATGAGTGTGTGTGAGTCTCACTGAAACAGCCATTGTAGCAGCTTAGCTCAAAAGCCACAGGAACAGCTAAAATAGGCCTGGGATTCTGACCGCAATTAAGCTAACCTATATAACCAGGCACTTTCATTAACAATTCATTATATGTGAATAGAGAACAAACCACCAGGCAACAATTATGTATTTCTCTATTTCTGCGTCAGTGATGTTTTCCTGCGCACACGGGGTGAATGAACGCATTGTTTTGATCCAACATGCGAGTAATTATATTAAGTGTCAGCACCAC
This sequence comes from Brachyhypopomus occidentalis, assembly GCA_020368025.1. Lineage (NCBI taxonomy): Eukaryota > Metazoa > Chordata > Actinopteri > Gymnotiformes > Hypopomidae > Brachyhypopomus > Brachyhypopomus occidentalis. The sequence continues at coordinate 4,087,320 of JAGXOD010001358.1, read as the reverse complement.
TCTGACACCTAATTGGTTGTTGAAGAACTACTCTCCCATGCATCTCGCTGTCCTTCACAGCACCTCAACAGGGAACAGATGCTTGACACCTCTTACATTTCACAATAATAAAAAGTTTTTTCTAAACATGAACTGGTATCAGGTAAACTTCAATACACCTGAAAAGAAGGCACAGGCTATTTTCTCGATACACCAATATTGCCGCGCAATTAATCTCTCCGGTTTCTTCAAAACCAGATTTTGTTAAAATCTTCTCAGTCCTGAAACAGCCATGTCCCTTTTCCCAGGCTCCCCTGCGACATAACACTGTCAGGCATCCACAGTAGCAGGAGCCATGAAACAAGCTTAATGACCTGGGACATCACAGGCGAGGGCTCACTGGGGGAGCTCATAATCACTTAGCACGCCAACGGTGCCTGTCGGAGAAAGGTCATCCAGGGAGCACCAGGTAGAGTTGGATAATGGACGCCTTTACAAACGACGGACGCGGAGTTAACGAGGCCGTGGTTGTTTCTATTATTCACCCTCATGTTGCCGGTGGCGTTGCTCATGGACTGAATGCCACCTGTTCAGCCCAGCAGGCCCACCAGCACACCAAGGAATCACACCAACACATTACACAACAGAAGGTTTTAACTGGATAACTTTGGAGAATTATTCTTTACAAATGTCAGGTAGGCTCACAGGAAGAGCTCCTCTTCCTGCAGGTGGTTTACTGCAATCCCGTCATAAATGCTAGTAATAGCTATAAGAAAGGTAAACTCCGACATTGACAACATACATGCAAATGCGTCAAAGATGAACTCTGCTGTCGAGATTCTGAGTTACATTCATGATGTGCAATTATAGCTTCCTGCACAAAGAACAAATATGTCAGAACATACAAACACATCTGAACTCACATTAAAAATCTAATCAACTCAATATCTGAGCCATGCACAATATAATGGCCCATTACTCATGGGTACTGGAGAAATCCTCCCTATTGAACAGAGTTTTGCAGACTGCAATAAAATGGGACAGTGTGCAAATTCAACAGACTGTGCTCTGCAAAATAATATTATCCTATATACATTTACATTTTACTGCAATTGTAGATGCAAAAAAACCCATCTAATAGTGTTTAATTCAAAATACAGATTAAAGAGTGCATAACATTGCAGTAATGTTGCAGCACAATTATAGCACCATCACAAGAATGAATCTATGGGAATTAATAAGTGCACAATATCCCCAGGGTGTCCCCGATGCATTTTAAAATAACGCAGTTTGTCTCTGGAAATGATTCCACATGTCACCTGTTTCATCACTCTAAACACAGAAGACTTGGATTTCAGATTATATTCAGAAGAGTTCATGATTTCGCTCTGGATAAGAGCGTCTGCTAAATGCCGTAAATGTAAATGTAATGATTAGCTTCTCATCAATTATTTCACCGTTGCAATCTTAATAATCTTTTGATCTAATTTCTTATTACTTTAGCTTGATTCCATCATACTCTAAATGTTCTTATCTGTTTAATTCATTATATTTTTAAAACAATATTTCTCTTGTAATTATTTTATACTTTTATCTGTAATGCATCACCTTGTAAGGTGCTATGCAATCTTTTTCAGCAAAAAAGAAAAAAGTGCTATAAAAACAAACATGCTTCACAATGCCAGCTATACTTCTGATATGAACAGCTACAGGATAAGCTGTTTGCCAAGAATGTGCTCAACAGTTCCAACCAACATTTTGGTTCCTAATCACACCAGTCTCCAAACCTAGACAATTGGACTGGGAAGAAAAAAAAACAGATTTATAACCAAAATGGCAGCTTCCTCTTCATACTTCAGAATACTGAAATACCAGCAAAATAGCAAAGCTCTAAAATCATGTTCTGCAATAACTATGTACCCGTTTATTTTTCATGCACAATGAATCACACACAGTGAAACAGGTAGGCTAAACATTTCTCCAAATGTATGTATAATGTTTATTTCTAGCAATACCACATTTGCAGTAACAATAAGAACGAAACCACACTTTAAAAGTATTTTCAGCCACGATTCAAGAAGAATTGTTTAACTAGACGAGTAATCTTCACTGAATCAAATCTAACACTGACTACAGGTTAAAATGTTAAGAATGGTTTGACTGGTGTGTTGGTGGTTGTATTCTTTACAGCTTGTAGGTGGTTTGAGCGAATTATTTATATTAATGAATACGTTGGAAATTATTATTAGTCATATTTTCGGCTTTGTTGGTACACTTCTATTTTTTTCAAGGTTAACAGTTTACCAGCATGAGTAAAACAAAACAAAACATGCATACAAGCGTGAAAATATCCTGCTGTTAAAATTACTGTTGACTATAGCTAGATATAGCTAAATTCATATCTGTATACTTGTACAGATGAAAACAGAAGCGTCATGAAGAAAAAAAAGTGACTATCAGAGGTTTGATAACGAATATGAATATCCTAAATAAAAATCCGTGAACTGTGAAGACAACCTGTTCGACCAGCTAGAACACGCGCTTCACGTCCACATATTACTGAAATCTCAGCTTAATACTACGTACACAAAGACAGACCTCGACAACAACTGTCTAATCTCAATTTTAAAACCCTTGGCCATTATTCGTCGTTTCCCGGTCTTAATAAACAATCATTGTTTCCTGAAGCTTACCTCATCTCCTTGAGCGAACTGGAGACCGAGGTCCACGAAGTGTTCAACCCGAATGTAACCATCAGCGTCTTCATCGCACACGTCGAAGACTTCCCTCAGCTTTTTCAGAAACACTACAAGCTGCTCTTGGTCGGGGAAGAAACTGCAGTCCATCGTGCTGAAACGTGTGTCAAAGATGCATTAGAAAAGACGCCGTGGTTAGCTGTAGCCCACCGCGGGCGCCATCATCTCCGCGCTCCTCCGTCTCGCCATAGACTGCACAGCTTTGGTTGATATTTTGTTACCCCACTCAACGCCGTGACATCACCGGCAACACTTGTCGAAACGGGATGGACCACCTGCCTCCGAGAGGGGTAACCGTGACGTGGAAAGATGAATCACTGACTTCCCTTTTGAAAGGGGTCTACAATTGATGTTTATCAAATGCTTTGTTCAAAATACAAGTTTTTACGGGTTAGTCGGTGTTGGAGAACAAAAAATAAAACAAAAACACCCACATTTTAAAAACCTAGCACACGTGGCCTATTCAGGTAGGCAGTTATGATTTGAATCTAATGTTTGCAAAAAAGTATGATGTGGGTTTTACACACACACACAACACAAACAACCACATTCCTATAAATGTGTATAAAATAACATTTATTCAACCAATATACACAGCATTTTTTATAAACATATCACATAACAAAAATGCCACTTAAGAATGGAAAAACTGGATTAAAATACAAATTCTTCTGGCTCCCAGCTGGCTTGCCAGCTCCTTCCTTCTTTCAGCCTGTGTTCTCCACAATGAGTCTAGGATCGAGCAAAGAATCCCAGCGTTCGGTCAACTGCAGAACAGACATCACAGACAGGGCTGTTACAGTACGGCCCAGTACAAGCACAGATGTTTCACACAGAACTGGGCGCCTGAGCTTCAACTGAAGGGGACCATCCCAAAGTTGTAATGGAGAATGGGGTTGGTATGGAAACACTTTCAGTCTTTGGATGGCTTAGCCACACAGTGATTGATATTCGGAACATCAGTGTAAACACTACACACAGTGAAACGCTGCACAGGACCTTTTTATACATTGCACGAGGACACCTCATTTTATCCCCACTGTCCTTCTCAGTCCAGAGTTAAAATATAATAATAATAATAATAATGCTAAAACTGAACATTTATCCTGTGCACACCCACACGCACAAGCTCACTCGTGAGTACACCCACACACGCACGTTCACACGCAAGCAAAGCTTTACTACAACACATCACCACTCTGTCTCTTGTTCATGATAGGTCTGCATCTATGCTGTTATCATCTTCCCTGCTCTGTAAAAACTCTGGGTCAGCTCCAAGTCTAAACCAAAGTGTCCCGTTTTGCATCTCACTGGATCCTCCTGGAGGCAGGTTTTACCTGAGAGCCTTGTGTGATCGCATACTCCACTCTCTCTGAGCCATCTGGATTATGATACACCAGATCAAACTTGCCGGGCTCAGATCGGCCTGCAAGATACAAGCACGTAGAGTGATCAGACAAAACAGCCATCAAGTAGCTCGAGCAAGTAGCTGAGAATCAGCAAAGTGCTCACACTCTTGCAATTTCCACGTCAGACGTCATCAGAAATTTAGTGGCACTAATGACATTTACGGAGCAGGATTTACCTTGAGCTTGAGTGAGAAGTTCCAGTTCAATCATGTTAGTGGCATGATTGAAACCAAGTATTTTCCCTTCCTGTAAGGAGCAAAAAATATAACAGACTTCCATAGAACACCAGTGCCACTCCAAATCAATAACAGACACTATGTGTCTACATTAATTTCACTTCACAAGGACATCATAAGGAACTTTTAATTTTACATAGCTGGAATACACATTTTGTAAATCACACCTTTCTAGAAAACCAAATTTATGATCAAACCCTTCCAGAAAACGTACTTTATATCCAGACACTTCTGGTGTATAGCTCTCTGTGAGCTCCAAGAGCTGACAAAACAAAGAAGAAGCCTTATTAAAACACACAGACAGATTAATGAAGGATCTTTGTGATGGTTGAAGACCTGTTTTCCTCTACATATAAACTAAACAAAGCTTGGTCTCCAGTGGAGATATCAGGCCAAAGGCCCAAGACTTTTCTCCTGCAGGGATACCTTAAAGGCGATCTTCTGGCCCACTGCTGGAGGGGCTGCCAATAGGGGCAGGAGGCTGTAGTCTTGTTTGAGCACATGCATGGGCTCCACAGGGTTCTACAGCATACACACAGCATATGAGTGCTCATTTAGTACAAGAGACAAAACAAATAAGGAGGAAAACAATTAAATGGATGTATAAATAAATACATAAGAACCTGGACCAATGAGGCGTGTTGGGTGTTGGTGATTAGCTAGCCTAGTGCTTGGTCACAGGCCTGTAATGTTCCTTTTGAATCTTAGCCTGTAGGATTTGAACTGTATTACTCATTGCTTCAAATACGTACCTGCAGAATCAGGCTTTTGTTGGTCTGAGAATCCTCCTGTTTCTTCAGCTCCTCGCTCTCGTAGTTATAATGAAAGCCTTGTTTCCAGGGAGTGCCTCTGGCCTTCCCATAGCCGCCCCGACCTCCGCCCCGACCTCTGCCCCTCTCCGTGCCCCGCGGGTCCCCTCGGCCCCTGCCCGCCGCCACACCCCCACGGTGGGTGACTCCGGCAGGGGTCAGTCCCATGGCCTGTGGGTTGGGCCTCCTGATCACCAGCTCTGTATCGCTGCTGCTGTAGGAGTCAGAGCTCTCAGGTTTCCTCTGGGGCTGTTTCACCACAGGGGTGGACAGAGCAGTCAGGTCACCCTGTTCCTTTTGGGATGATAAAGCCACAGCAGGGGGTGTCTTAGCTGGAGCCTGTGCCCTGCTGAGGGGCATTGGCGATGATGACGACGATGACGAATCTGTCGAAGGCTGCGTGTGCACCATGGGTAGCGCTTTGGGCGTATTAGCGACGGAGGGTTTTGGTCCGGCACGGGATGGTTTCACAGGGAAGCTGGCTTTGCCTGCTGCGGGTGTAGCCTCGGAGGACGACCAGCCAGACGATGAGCTGAGGTCTCCCGTCTCTGCAGCAGGCAGACTGGTTGCTGCTGCCGCCGGCGCCTTCTTGGTCCTGGCTTTGAGTTTGGGTGGAGGAGGCTTTCGAAGAGCATCCTCGCTGCTGTCTGAGGAGTCGGAGGTTTCTATATGTTTCCCAACCAAGGCTGCTGGTTCTCTGCTGGTAGTGACAGTGGTGCGTTTGTCAGGCGGGGTCTTGGGGGCAGCGACGCTGGCATGCACACGTTCAGGCTCAGGATGCTTCTCTTTCTTTTCCTTCTCATCTTTCCTCTTCTTCTTCTTCTTTTTTTCCTTTCCACCCATTTTCTTGCTTTTATCAGATGGCTCAGCAAAGCCATTTACTTGGTTTTCTACGTGCTTCTTCTTTGTTGGTGCTTGAGATGCACCTTCCTCCTGTTCCTCTTCCTCTCGACATCTCTTCTTGCCTGCAGTGCTGTTGTGTTCCAACGCCCCTGCATACTCCCAGCGAACACTAGAAACCTTCACCCTGTCAATAAGCAAAGAAAGTGTGTCTGCCAAATATTTTGCTGAAGACTTAAACAACTCGTACATAACTAAAAACATACCCACATGTTTTACACGGAGTGCAATACACCAAATAAACGGAAATCTAGCAAGCTAGTGAAAATATCGAAAATCTAGCGGATTTATAATTTCGCCAGCAAAAAAAGTAATAATAATAATAAATCAACCAAACCCTTCATGCACCTGCGGTTACCTTATGCTGTCATTGTCCCGAACAACGTAAATGCTCTCCGATGGAGGAACGTAACAATCTTCAATGAACAAGTCTAAAATAGTTTTGCGGCTGTAGTCAAACTTTTCCCTAATCAGACCAGCGAGGTCTGCAGCATAGCGGCACTTGTTTAAATCCACCAGCAGCCAGCTCATGCGGCAATCAGGCAACGACGGCGGAGAATAGTCAAAATATAATTTAACTCGAACCGCGTTGAGACAAGTGGCAGCCATTTCTGTTGTATTAATGGAGAGACACTCGCGTAACCCCATCGCTCCCTTCTTATGACCGCACTACCCTCTACAGGCGCGGAAGAGAATCGCATGGATCTTTTTTTACAGGAAACGCTTCCTCGTTTATGTCAGCTGATTAAGGAGTCATATGATGGTGTCTCTTCGGTTCAGTCTGCGCATTTAGCATTTCAGTCAGGGTGCCAGTTCTTTAGAACTGATTTGGCTTTTCACCGAAGAGACAGCAATGGCGTGGACAGGCTGCTGGGTAGTTGCCGTGCTGTTGGTCGTGAGCTTTGACGGAGGTATGAAAAATTGTTGGTCTCCATTGTTTGCCTCTCTCTTAGGAATGTCTGTAGGTGCATCTGAACAATATTGCTACCGTTTTAGGTAACAACTTTGCCCTTTTTGGGTACTGAAGTCTTAAAAACAGTTTTTTTCAAAATATAATCATCCTTTGGGATTGTGCTGATTCTGTCGCGAATACAGAAAGCGAAAGACTGAACTTGTCTGAAACTTGAGGCGAACGTTACATTTGCATTCAAGGTTTTGAAAGTAAAAGTTACGACGGTTGAGTATCATTTATTCACATTACGTTACTTTAGTCAAGTTCGAAAGGAGATATGCTAAGTTATCCACTAGGCTAACATATTTTGTAAGGTCTGTGCCAGTCTTAGCGTGCTCCCCTCCCGTATCAGGCTGTTCGTTTCCAGTCCGAGTTGAAGAGTCGTGGGGTTATGTGGACGTCCGCGAGGGGGCGCACATGTTCTGGTGGCTGTACACTGCAAACAGCTCCAGCTTCGAAAATCTGCCGCTGGTCATGTGGCTTCAGGTGTGTAGGTCATTACAGTCATTACAATGATTCAGCAGCTGGCTGTGCTTGTACCCATCACCCTCGCTATCTTAATGGACCACTGATGGAGAACTTAATAAAGTATTGTGTTCTTTGAGTAAATCTAATTACATCTAAATGAGTAGTTTCGTTGGAACAGGGAGGTCCTGGAGGATCCAGCTGTGGTTTTGGGAACTTTGAAGAAATCGGACCTCTTGACATTGACCTTAAGCCGAGAGAAACCTCCTGGGTAAAACGCTGGAATTTTTTCCGTCAAGCCATAATCTGGTGACACTGAAGGTTTTAATGACTTTAGTAGCCCATGGTGTGTGTGTGTTGCTGTAGGTTAATGGAGCAAATGTTCTGTTTGTGGACAACCCGGTGGGCACTGGCTACAGCTACACTGACTCCAGGGACGCCCTCACCAAGGACGTTGCCATGGTGGCAGCCGACATGATGGTCCTACTCCAGAATTTCTTCTCACAAAAGTCAAAGTTTCAGGTATGTTCAATCAACCAAATTTTATTTATTTACAATAGCTGTTGTCTCAAAGCAGCTTTACAATTGTCCATGTCGAAGCCCCAAGCCAGAGGTGACCTTGCTGAGACTGAGAGGAACTTTAAGAGGAACCAGGACTGAAAAAGGGGAACCTATCCTCCTCTGGTCAACACTGGGCAGCATGATGATATAAATATGAACCAAAAGAATGAATAATACAGAAATAACCAATGCATTTCCACCAGCAGCTACGCGTAGCATCTATCACCCGATCACGCTTTAGTAGAAGTAACGTGTCAACAGGGCTGATGTCTTCCTCCCATGCAGAAAATTCCTTTCTACATATTTTCGGAGTCTTATGGAGGGAAAATGGCCGCTGCTATTTCATTGGAGCTCATCAAGGTAGATGTGTTGATATAATATTCCATATACTGGAATATTCATAGTCATGCATTGAGCTGATGATTTTGGACTTTCGTTGCCTTTTGTGATTGATTATTTCTGTCTGGGATGACATTCACTCCTTAGGTTATTCAGAAAGGTTCCATCAAGTGTAACTTTGCTGGAGTAGCATTGGGGGATTCCTGGATCTCTCCTTTAGGTAGGTGTGTTAAAAGTAAATGCACAAGTAAATAAAACGGTTCTCATTAGACTGACCAAACAGCTCTGGGAGATGAGTAGTTCTGCGACTAGCAATGGTACAGTCCCTGTTCATGATGAATTGATTACAGTGGCAACCATATCTCCCCCCCCCCCATTATTTGTTCTCCTACAGATTCTGTGCTGACCTGGGGACCTTATCTCTACAGCACTGTGAGTAGCACACCACAACCCTGTGAATCATCACTGGAATATGCACTGAACTTGCACTAGATGGCGATCTTTTACTACAACTATGAGGTTTAGGGAATTACCTAACTTGCTGCCCAAAATGTATCTTTTGAAACATTTAATTGTGAACAATTATTAACCAACAGGTACAATTTAAACATCCTAACAGTGCGCGCGCGTGTGTGTGTGTGTGTGTGTGTGTGTGTGCTGCGGAGTCCAGTCCCTGCTGGATGACTATGGTCTGAAGGAGGTGATGGAGGCAGCAAAGACCGTGCAGCAGATGGTAGAGGATGGGAAGTATGAGCAGGCCACCCAGTGGTGGGCGACCACCGAGAACGTGGTGGAGCAGGTCAGGACGGGTGTGGTCACGCCTCAGCCACGCCTCATACACGCAAACAAGGGAAAACGATTCATGAGATTTTCATTGTTTGAAAAACAATGGAGTGTTTCTTGCATTGCGTGCTTTCTCCCACGTTATTAATACTATTACAGAACACAAATGGAGTGAATTTCTACAACATCCTCACCCAAGACACCAGCGACATGGTGAAATCCAGTGCAGGAGGGGATGGCTATCTGTGTAAGCCACGAAAGCCTACACATTACATGTTCTTTTTTTCCATGAGGTTTTCTGCACTTGCTCTGAGGGGAAACATATTTTCAAAATTGTTCATCACAGCTACCTTAAAACGACGACATATTCGTCCTCTGCATCGGCAGTCGCTGGCGGAATTGATGAACGGGCCAATCAGGAAGAAGCTTGGAGTCATTCCAAAGAATGTTTCCTGGGGAGGTAATGGACACTGGCTCCAGTTCCCATACCTGTCAAGTGCACCTTGTGTTTTTATTGGTTTATAATAACAGGTTCCACTTTAGACAGGACAGAAACAACTATATAGATATTTGGTCAAAAAATTTTAGTATTTCTGTTTCACAATTTAAGACCATAAAATGCTCAGAATGCATAGCTTGCATAAATTCTATGGATCTGACGGATGATGTATACACACACATGCACAGCTTTTTCAGTGTATTCTGCATTAATGTGCATGTCACAGGCCAGGCAGAGGATGTGTTTTCCTGCATGGCTGGAGACTTTATGAAGCCTGTGGTAGACATCGTAGATGAGCTTCTGGCTGCAGGAGTCAATGTGACAGTTTACAATGGGCAGCTGGACCTGATCGTGGACACCATGGGTACAGTTCAACATCCATGACAAATATAGCAATGCAGCACAATGTATAAATGACATTTTTGCGTCAGTGTGGTCTTGTATGTAACATGAAAAGTCCACACATGCGTGAACAGGTTATAACGAAACGATAGCTTCTAGTAACAGCATTAGGGAAGATGGGTTTCTGCCAGTCTGGTGAGAAGATGCATGTTCCCAGGTCAGGAGAAGTGGGTCAAGAAACTGAAATGGGACGGACTCCCGTCGTTCAACCAGATGAAGTGGACTGCACTGGAAGACCCTGTAGCATCTCAACAAACTGGAGCCTTTTATAAGACCTACAAGAACTTCGCCTTCTACTGGATCCTCAAGGCTGGCCACATGGTAATCCAGCTCTCCTGACTGATTTAATTAAATTATTTCAGTTTTAAACTGAGGCACACCAAGCTAGTGTACAGCATAACTGTCAGGATTATACAATAAAATCACATAACTGGTTTCCATTGATTTCAAGGTATGCTCAGTAGTGAAAAATGTATCACAGCTTTGTGCGGTGGCACTGACTATCTCTTCATTTATGGTAGATCCCTTCTGATCAGGGGCAGATGGCCCTGAGGATGATGAAGATGGTGACACTGCAGCAGTGACAGAGTCTAGCCATTGTAAACAATCGACACCGATTTTGTCAAAATATACACCTGATTTTCACAGCTAAACCAAATGGATTTTTATTTTTTAATTTGTGCAGGTCTTCACAATAAATCTTTTTTTTTTTTAAATAATTATTTGTCTGATTGAATTCTCACCTCTGACCATCAATTAAGTGACAGCAATTAAGTGTTACATTAACTGTGATGTATTTATAAATAAGGCTGTTGCATTATACTTTCTCTGTGCAGTGTATGGTTTTTGCTATGACTGAGCTTGACATGAAGTTTGCAATCATACCCAATGGTGACTTGGTAGCTACGCTATGTAGCCCACTACACCAGCTTCATGTTTCAGAGGAGTTTGAAAAGCAGTTTAGGGTACATTTTTAAATAATTTCAATGACACTGTTCCATCATAAGGAGATTTAACAGTCCTATACTCTTTTGAAAGACGGCTAATAATGCAGGTTAGGAATGTGCACCCCAACATCAAACCCAGCTTGAACACAATGTGTACCAGCCCAATTTTCCTCACACACGGAGAAATGGGCAGATATCCAACGTTGACCGCTCAGATCTCAGGCTAGGAAGTCTAGTCTCTGCCAACCTTCTGCAGAATACACAATCAGGACATCCAACTCGGACCTTAGGTTTCAACCAAAGCTTAAACAAAAATGCTTCGCCTTGCCTGTCCATCTGTTCCGAACAGCTTGTGCAGGCTGTATTGACTTCTGCCATCGCCCCCATGTCAGACTTCCCCATGTCCTTCCTCTTCCCCAGCTTTTCGTTTCCTCCTTCGCTGGATTCCCCTCTTCCTCCCACTCAGCCTCTTCATCGGCCTTCAGATCTGTGTAACGCTTCTCTGTCTGTTCCTCCCTCACTTCTGATTTCTTCCTTTATTCGCTTTCTCACAATTATACACACCCATCACCAGCTAGTTTACACATCTCAGTTTAGCTTCTCTCCGTGATTGTTTTGCAGAGGGACAGCAATTGCAATTTTTATAAGGCTGCCTGAGAATTCAGGTTTGCAAAAATGCAAATGTGTACTGAGTAAAGAGGTTTCAAACACCTCAACTAAAATAACCATGACTATCCCTTACGTTTTGTTCACAATTATTTATTCTATTATAGGCCATTCGGACAGTAATACTGTGCAACGTGTCTTCCACAGAGAACCACGACACAGACCAGACTATACAATACAATCCTGTACTGAGGGGTTTATTCATTTATAAACAATATGATTCAGCTAATAAATTACAAATCTGCAATCGGTTTGTGTGGCCAGTACGGATACTTCTCCTTATCCAGCTTCGTCTCAGGGAAAGCTTGGTTCAGGTCTTCAATGGTCATCTGGTCAAAGGGAATCATCGCCTTGAACTTCTGAAGCTGTTGAGGACCAAGTGAGACAGATTTACAGCTCACTAACTAACAGCAAGTGTCTCAAATTTTAAATGCGCATTGTTGATATAAGCCTCAGTGACAGTGATTTATAAGTGGAGGTTCAACATAACTCGTCACTGACATACAAAAACAAACGTCACCTTTAGACTTTCAAAACAGAACACGTTTGTGGTCTGTACTAAGACGGACACTCTGCTCACCTCCTTCTCATACTGAGCAATGCGAGCTTTGGATTCCTCTATGAAGGCTGTGGCACTGTGGTTCTGCAGCATGGTAATAACAGATTACCAACAGTATAAAAGAAAGGAAAAAAAACAATCAGCCACAAAGGAAGTTTTAACCGCCATAACAAAAAAAAAAAGGCAAGAGTAAGAATGTGCACAAGGCACACAGCACTACTCCATGTGCATTAGAACTAGCAATTAAAGCAGCTGTGAATTACAGCAGTGCTTTGAACAGAGAGAAATTGTGTTTATGGACATTTATGGAGTTCTTCTATGGAGTTCATAAGAAAAGGAATAAAAGGGTCACTCACAGCCTCCTGCTCCTGTGCATTGATCTTAGAAGTCTGGGTGTCCACCGGCTCAGGAACGCTCAAAGCAGCAAACTGTGGGTTGTGCGAGACAAGTGAGATGTCAACATGGTACATGGACTATTGCAGCACTGATGATGCGGTAGTGAGAGAATGAATAAATGTCTATTAAAGCTCACCTTCTTCTCAAACTCCTCCACCATGCCTGCCTTAGCTACTGTCTTCCTGTAGTAAGTCCAGTCAATAGGTGCTGGTTTATCTGGCAGCGAAGTAAGTCTGCAGATGTGCATGAATCATTAATGAAATAAAGAAACGCATAAATACATAAAGCTATGTATGACACATTGCACTGCACATTGTCACGCAGCAAACCTAAAATTCATAATATATAAGCGAATACCAATGCACCCCTTAAAATGCCCAATGCTATGCCATAAACGTAAGCCTGTAGGCAGATCTGAGATGCTGTCGCTCCAGAGGGCGGTAGTGAGCACTCACTTTGCAGCGATAGCATCACTGCGAGTCTTCAGGGTGTTGAACATGGGTCTCTGGTTAGGAGGGACTCTCTCTGCAAAGGCCAGCCAGTCAATGGCCTTAACGGCTCCTCGTCGCGCGGCCATCTTGATATCCCTGCACAGACATTCAAAGAGCATTCCAAATCAAATGTAAGCCTGCACCAAATGGGTTACAATTCTTGTTTAACAGGCGAAGACGAGTATGCTATGCACGAGAAAGTGCATACTAAAGAATTATAATTCTAAAGAAAGAGCGAGACAGGGGTCGGCAGCTTCTTCTAGCATAGACGTCTTGTCATGTCCTTGCAGTTTGCAATGTTAATCACACACAAATACCGTGAGAAAAATTAGAAGATAAAAGAATAAATGTTGGAAATGCCGAATTAAAGCAGGAGAAACGATAAGTACTGTCATTAGACACCATACAATCACACCTTGAGATTGGAGGCTAGCTAACTTAAACAGCTAGCTTGCTAAGTGGTTAGCTTACATGAATGGCTGGCAGAGGCTTTGAATCTGTTTGACTCACTCATTTTTTTGAAGTCGTGTGTAAAGAAAGCTAGACAAATATTTAATTGCTTACTAAACGGAATTTATTATAAAACCCCGTACACCAAAATATGGAATATAGAGAGCAAAAGACGATCCAGACATCTGCAGCTAGCTAATCAGCTACACAACTAGCTGATCCGAGCCAAACAAGCAAAGCAAGGTCATAATTAAAATTCTCACATTTGTAAATAATCGCTCGAGATTAAACACTCTTATAAAGAGACAATGACACCAACACGTAAAGTCCAGTTTACGACACATTTATAAGTACACCATGAATTATTTCTTGAATAATATATTTACCATTGATGGTTACTTACTTGTCAAAGACGCTGCAAAACTGGAAGGATGATGGCCGCCGGAAACGGAAATTCAGAGGTCGTTTACGTCTGTTACGTACAGGCAAGTCATAGACCATTACTGACATCTAGCGGACATGACGGAAATGTCTATTTTGTCAAAGGCGCCCCACGAAAGTGACGAAAAGTGGAGGGTAGCCTTTAATTACTGGCCTCTTTGAATTCAATAACCTTTTGGGAATATTCGATAAAAGTCCCAGCCCACGCCATGGCTGCATGTCATTAGTCTTATTGGTTTTCAGAGAAAACAGGGCTCAAGAAGACATCATGTCTGCATTTTGGCTGCTTTGGACTCTGCCATCTCAGTATATTAAGGTCTTGGATTGTACGGATTGTGTGTGTCTTCATGCCTTATTGCCCATTTTTGTGTAATACCCAGTGAGTTTTGCCTCCAGCTACTTTGTGTTGTGGTTCGCCATGTTTATTCTAGTTTTTAAACTTTGTGCTGTTTGTGCTTTGTGCTTTGTGCTGTGAGGAGGCTATACATGCAAATACAGCATCTAAACAATGTTTCAAAGTGTCACGTGTGCACTGGCAAGTTGTTTCCTACAGAAAGATAAAGTTAAACAAAAGCAAAATCAACAGAATATGTCATATGAGAAAATGGGAGGAGGTTAAAATAAGCATTTGAAGCCATCCATTAGTGAATCTGAAATTAAAGCCATATTTCTTTTCAGTCTTTGTTTTCTTTTCAATCATTTTACATTATCAGTGCAGAATAGGGTATACGAGACATATGAGTAAACCAGAATATGAGACATGAATAAACCTACTGCATTCAACACAGTTTCAGGATTAATTTAAACCGGATTGAAAACTGATTTAAACCAGTGCTCCAAACTCAAACAAACAAACAAACAAAAACAAATATTAATAAATAAATACATACATAAAAGGGTCTTGTGGCTCAGCTTACCCCATGTTAAGGGTAAGTTGAGCCATCAGAGAAAACAGTTACTAACTATTGCATTAAACAGATTTTAATGTATAATTCCAAATAGTGTTATGAAGAATTAAGCAACCAATTACTGATTAAGTCCACCAGTACTGGTAGTACATATAAATGAATGTGTATGCACAATTCTGAAAGCTGCTGATGAGTGCCAAGAAGCACTCAGTCACGTCACGAGAGAGACTATCCTAATGTAAAAACTTCAGACGAGCGCTGTACATGTTGAGATTTTGTTCTGTTTCAGATTATAGCCAGATAAACGTCAGCTAAAGTATACTGTAAATCCCATGCGAATTTAAATATTTTCCATTGGCCATTTCTCTGTGTATTATACACAGAATATAATTGGTTGTTTAATAAAACGTCGAGTAAATTTTTGACACATTGTGACTTGTAAGTTGACTTGCAATAATAAATAGTAAACATTTTTTCTGACATTATCCCTATACTTCAGGTTCAGTTACCAAAGTACCTCACAACATTTTTAATGCTCTGGAAACATTCACTGTGTCCAGTCTAACGCTCTTAGAAGTGCACGGGGGTTTCTGTTATCAGTGCGTTCCACAAAGCGTTCTCCAAAGTTGCAACTGAAATGTGCTAGGAACATTCAGTGACCAGTGTTAGTATGAGGCGTGTTCTTGTTTGTATAACACTGACATTATACTGCTGGGCACAGAGAGGCGTCCATCATCAGAAACCAGCGGTCCGCTGGTCATAGACTGATAACTGTGAAGAGCCGCAGGAAGCCTAACACAAAGAATTAGATTTAATTAATTCCAGAGACAGCAGCAGTAGTACATGGCAACCCGGTTTGAGGATTCTAACAATGGGTACTAAGGTATGTATTTCAACTAAATTTGCTGGTATATGTTGCATGTATTAGCTACTGTGACATAATTAAATTAAAGGCCACGGTAAATGTTTTAATCCACGGAGGATGTTTAAATCCTCAGAAGCGGCTACAGTTCGAGCCCCGGGAAGCCCAGGCAGCTGGGAGCCTGAGAAGCAGCATCACAGAGTGGAAAAGTCCTCCAGCATGTCCAAGGAGGTGCAGTGCTCCAGTGGAGGAGAAACACCTGGCAAGCAGGCAGCCCCGGATGGAGGGTGGGCGTGGGTGGTGCTGGCAGCTAGTTTCTTGGTCATGGTGCTCACAGTACCCATCTATACCTGTATTGGCATCTTCTACAAAGACTTGCAGAAGGAGTTTCGGGCAAGCAATGCAGAGATGTCCTGGGTTGCAGCCATCATATTAGCAGTTCTGCACGCAGGCGGTAAAAAATGGGGTTTATACAGCATCCGTACTGTCTGATTATTGAGTACAGCCTTAGACAAAAAGCTTCTTACCTCAGACCTTTATTCACTGTAATTATACAAGGAGTACTTCAGCGTCAGGGCAAAAATGTAAAAAAAAAAAGTATCACTTGGGTTGGAAGGGTGAATTTGCTTTCTGATGGGCAGAATTCCTGATGAGAAATTATAGGCAACAGTGTACTAGTCCTTCAGGAGAACAATGAGTCCAAGCTAACACCACCAAGCCAGCCAGGGGGCTGTATTCACCCCCCCCCCTCCCCGACTATGGTCATGACTATGTTTTTTTTTACTTACACAGGAAATAAAATCTCCCAGTAGAGACTCCAGTAAGAAATTAAATGAAATGAATTGCTATGATTTGATGGTGTCTATGAGAACATATGGTAGTGTGCTGTAGCACATATGAGGTTTTAGTAAGTGTGTCCTTATGTAAAGACACAGCAAATCCTCTACAAGGAAAGTATACCATTATGTACCACGTGATTCTGCATTCTCAACTTTGGGAGATAACTCTTTTTATTAGTTATTTTTAATATTTTTTGTTACTTTTTAAAATTATTTTAATCCTCTCAACATAGACAAAAATGTGAATAAGGACCTTTTATAGTGATGACAGGATTTTCTTCAGTTTGTATATTGTTCACCTGTTCTCTTTCACCATGGCGATTTCCATATGTGTTGATTTAATAATGTGGTTTATCTGTTATTCAGACGCCCCTATTGTCTATCAGTGTGTGGGCATTTGTGTGTGGGAGTCCATTGTTATTGTTTGTATTTCAATGTCTATGTTTATTTGCAGGCCCCTTGTCCAGTGTTCTCATGGAGAACTACGGTTGCCGTGCGACAGTAATTGTGGGTGGGATCGTGAGCGGCCTTGGAATGACGTGCAGCTCGTTGGCTCAGACTTTGGTGGACCTGTACATCACTGCAGTTATCACAGGTCAGTTGGGCATGGTGCACACATGCCAGAGGAATGAAGGACGGCTGGTCTGGATGCAGCATTGTACTGGATGCAGCATTGCACTGTCAAAACCATGGTAGTAATCCTGGACTCACTGCCTCTTCCGACAGGACTGGGCTTATCTATGTGTTTCCAGCCATCTGTCACAATATTGGGCCACTACTTCGTGCGGCGACGTGTTTTCGCCAACATCCTCTGCTCCATGGGTACGGCGCTGGGTCAGTGCGTTCTGCCCATGCTATCCAACGCTCTGCAAGTCCAGTTCGGCTGGAGGGGTAGCTTCCTGGTACTGGGCGGGCTCCTGCTTAACTGCTGTGTGTGTGGGGCTGTGATGAGGCCCATGGGGACCACACCAAAGGTGAAGGGAGCGCCTGTTCAGCCCACGAGCCTACCTGCTCCAGCCAAAGATCTGTGCATCCAGAAGCAGCAGGAGGGGTGGGAGGTGAACCTGTGGGGTGCCGTCTCCGCCCTCGTGACCTGCCTACGCAAGTACGTGGCCATCGACTTGATGCGCTCCAACCCCCGCTTTCGCACCTTTGCCCTGGGTGTTTCGTGGATGATCCTGGGCTTAACGTTGCCCATGGTCTACCTGGTGCCGTGCGTTACAGAGCGTGGCGTGGGGCAGGACCGTGCTGCCCTGCTGCTGGCTGCCGTCGGCCTGGCGAACGCGGCGACGCGTCCCGTCGCTGCGCTCGTTTTCGGGATGCCGCCAGTGTGCCGAGGGAGCCGCTTCTTCGTCTATGTCCTCGGCGGCGCCATCCTGCTCAACGGGCTGAGCAACTGCGTGTGCGTCGTGGTGACGGACTTCGGCGCGTTGCTGGCCTACGTGCTGGCGTACGGCATCTCCCTCAGCGTGGTGTGGTCGCTGTTCGGCACCGTGCTGATGGAGGTGGTGGAGATGAGCTGCTTCCCGCTCGCCATGGGCCTCACCACCGTGATGGAGAGCGTCATGATCCTGCTGGGCCCCCCTCTGGCAGGTGAAGCACACATAATGTCAAAAACGTAAACATAAAATGCAAACAGGCAAAAGGAATGGGGTGTCTGTGTGTTTGTGTGTGTGTGTCACAGAACTGTAGGAAAATGAGGGTCACATGTGTTCACTCTGTGTGAACACTCTGGGTTCTTCAGGCTGGGTTGTCCTGGCATTATATGTGTGGCTTACACAGTGTGTTTATAGAAACACCAAAGACACTGCATGGTCCTCTCGTGTTACCGGTGCCATGGCAAGTCAGAAAGAAAGGCCATATCTTTGTAGTGTGGTACTAATCTGACTGCTATTCTCTTTAAATATTAGATTAGTGCTTGGCCACTCTGGGGATTTCCTCACCTTAACTGCATATTGGTGCTGTCTTGTAGGAGTGCTGGTGGACTACACAGGACTGTACAGCTGTGTCTTCATTGCCAGCAGTGTGAATGTCTACACTGCTGGCCTCTACATTTTGGTGTCGTTCTACTTGATGGACAGACAGAGTCATGCTGAGGAGCAGAGGTCTGTCTCACCTGCGCATGACCGCATTCGGACCGTCAGCATCAGCCTGGTGGATTTACCCAGCATGAAAGCGCCAGACACCGAGATCCTGACGAATGTTTGAAAGATGTCAAGTGTGGAGTGCAGTTGAGAAGTCTTTCCTGCTCTCTGCTCTCGGTCCTCTAGCGCCCTGCTGTGGCCAGACCAGGTCACTGGCTTTCGCTTCCCTTAGCGTTGCTTAGTCAGATTGCGTTTTTCATTTGCACATGCTCAGTAGAGAGGGTCTTTGGTCCTCTCCGAAAATTTGACAAACACTTCAATAAATAAGATTTCAACAAGACTTTAATAAACAGAAACAGGACTGAATATTAATTTATTTTGTGACTGATGATTTTGTATTTTGTTTTTTGGTTAGCTGTTGCTCATTACCTTAAAAAAACATCTAGTAGATTGTCTATTTACCTAAGACCATTCGTGATTGTATTGTAAATCATGATAGTAAATCACAGTACCGTGAACTGTGATGGTATGGTAAATCAAGTCAGATGACCAGTTACTGTATCAGAATGGTTTGATAACCCTGACTAGATAGCTTTTTCTAGCAATAACTTTGGTTGTTTTACATTACTTTGATTAACAAACACTTTTGCAAACACTTTTTTTTTCACTTTTTTGATATTGAAGGTAATTATTTCACAGATAATTTACAAACAGACATAATTCATACATTCACACACACCTTTATACATTTGTATTCATTTTAAAAATAAAGTTGTGAATATATGTTGTCCCATTTAATTTATTTTGCCATCTAGACACTTTGCTGTTTGTTGGTCCCAACCATAAGCTTTAAATGCTTTATACAGTCTGTGTTCATAACACACATCAGGTTACGTCACAGACTTGTACATGTAGTCTATGGGCTACATAGCTAGCACATTAGGAGCATATGGAACATCATTATTGAAAGCTTTCTCTTAATTTTAACAAAAAAATTTTTTACCCACAGATTGCCACAGGATATAGTTATTAAACAATATTTATTTATAAAAGGAAGAGAAACACTTGCTCCTTCAACTGCTGCACTACCTGGCTGGTGTGAAGACGTTTTTTTGAGTGTAATGGCTGTGAATCTTAAGTACTGAATCTGAAGTCTTACTTTACACAAGCATTTTACATAACTATTTTTATTTCACTGAAAATAATTGTTTTAAGTATGTCTAAAAGAGTGTCTAAAAGAATTTGGTTTAGATTCCCTTCACAAGAGAATTCGGTTATTCTGTTCAAGTGCACTTTGGCTACAGAAAACATTTCAAAGTCACTACAGAAACAGAACGGGTTTTTGGAAATGCATGGATGTACTGAACCAGCTATGTAAAAGAACAGGTCAAAGGTCACTTAGTCACTTGTTTTATACTTTATTTGCACATAATGAACAAACCTTTATATCATGATATAATTTATAAATGATGTACAATTTGTAAAATTCAGTCATCTCAAAACATGCAATAAAGAATGTGAAATAAATTAATGAGCGCAGGGCCCAATTTTGGTATGTACAAATTTCTTGGGAAAAACGTACAAACTTATATACATGTGACAAATCAAACCGTCAACAGAGTGCTGCATAACTTAATATCCTGTGTGAAATCAAGAATGGGACCCAAAAAACAAACAAAACAACCACAGCTCCAAAATTGCATGGTTTACAAAGTGCTGGTATAGGCGATGAACCCGAAAGCAGCATGAAGAAGCACTGTGAGGCATTTAGTCAGACATTTTGTCAGACATGTAGTCTGACGGAAATCGACCGACTGTCATCCTCACCAACAAAACTACAAAGCACATGGTACAAAATGGAGGTCCACACAGTCACTAATGTAGAGGATCCTACTCCAGTCCATGTGATCCACGCTGGTCCATGTACACGTTCTGTTCCAGGTACACAACACACCTGAGCTTCCACAGCCTGGGTGGTTCCTGCTGAGGTGTGTTGGAGCTGGAATATGGGGGACAAAAAACTGAACTGGGGGGAAAAAAAAACCCTCAAACAGTGAACTGATGACCATTGCACTAAAAAAAAAAAAATGTTCAAGTAACATTGCACCAAAATAATTTACATATCCAAAACACTGCCTATAAATAAAACAGCATCTTCCCCGATCCCTACATATGGGAACTATTGTAAGGACACAGGACGATGGCTGAACAAACACTAAATATGTAGTGTGAGTAGTGGTGTTAAATAGCAGGCTGAACGTGGAAACGAACAGCACAGATTATCTCGCATCGCTGTGTCATACTGACATCATCTATGCAAACGATGCCAACCATCCCACCAGGCAGGGGAGGCAGCACTCTGGGCACAAACAGAAGCCTGGGAATGATTCACCGCTTCAGGGCTGAAAGCAAGACGTCTTTCCATTTAGGAGGGTCCTACCGCCACATTGTGGGTCAACCGCCTACTACTTTCAGCACGAGGTACTCTAACCATAACGACAGGACTCTGCTTCTGATCCGGACCCAGTCCAGATATAATTCAGTCATACAGTTCAGTGGGTGCAGGCCTCTCCATGCCGGTCACACATCCTCAAGTATGATGCTAACTGAAAGAACCACCCCTCCCCCCACTCTGTCCGTTACTTTTTTGTTGACATTTGTTGAGCCGCTTGCCTCGCGTGCAACAAAACGAGAACGTTCCAGAACAATCAGCGGGCCGCTCAAGCCCGCAGTCATTCACATGGCTATAAAGAACAGAAAACAAAAACTGCGGTGAAGTGGAAAGTGCAGAGACCGCTTCAGAACCGGGCTGGACCAATATAGAGACGCCTGTGCTACAGCCTCCGACATGCAACTGTCAGACGCGCACCGTGAGGCACGTCGTAACTGCTGCCCAGTCATGTGGTCTCACATGAACACACGCGCACGCACGCATTCACTCATGCGCACGCTCACACACACACACACACACACAGCAGCAGGACACTCAAACTGTCCCTTGCATCTGTCTCCATGGTGTCCAGGGGCTCGTGTGGAGGAGGCAGATGGGTCTCTCACACGCTGAGGGGGAGCATGCCAGGTGGGGACACAGCGCGGGGAGACGCTATTCCCGTCAGAGCGCTGGGGTCCAGCCCGTTCACAGTCCTGCACAGCAACATGGTGAGTTAACAGCTGTACTGCCTGCCAGGGCCAACATACCAGTTCCTTATGGCAATAATCTGACCACAGGACACCATCTGATGAGGAGTCTGGGTAAAACTGTAGAAAGCAATGCTTCAGTCTCTACTGTAAGGCAGAAAGGCTTATGCTACTCACGCTTTGTCAAAGTACGTTGTGTGGAGCGAGTGAGAGAACTTGGTCGCGTTGCTGTTGACCAGGTTCCCATTTCCCGTGCTGTAGGTCTTCCTTGCTGCCTGATCCTTGGCAAAGTTTCTGCAGGCCGCCAACTTGGACTCCAGTGCCTAGAAGGGTTTTGGAATAATAATGCACCGTGAATGTTACTCATGCCCACTGTGAGGACACCTGGCACCCACACACTGCTCTACACGAGCCAGAGGAATGAGACGGAAGTTAAAACGGTGGATGCGGCAGAATTCCAGGAATTACCCCAACTTTCCGTAGGAGGTCTCCAACAATGTTGAGGGCAGAAATGCGGGCAGATGGGGTGAGTGCAGAGTTTCCGCAACCGTTGGTCAACGCTAAGACACAAAATTTAAAATCGAATGAGTAAAATGAACATGGTTCAGTAAGAGCTCTGGGATGGATGTGAGGGGACGAAGACACGGTCTACCTTTCTGGTTCATGAAGGGATGGTCTATGGCTTTTCCCACTGGCGTAGCCGGGAGGGAAAGGGAGGCTTGGACAGCAGTGTCCATTTTGTCAGTGTCCAGGGTGGGAGAGCTGGGCGCAGACATTCTGGTGACATCTGTGGACCTTTCTCGCACTGCCAGCTCTTGCCTTAAGTCTGTAGAAGACAGATGGGTTGAAGATCCAGTCTTTAACATCATGGTAGCCACAGGGGCAGATGCGAATAGAGTAGACTACGATATTACCTCTGGCCTCGTCCTTCAGCCTCTGGACGGACACCAGGAGAGACTCCTTCTCGTCCAGCTCGCTCTCCAAAAAGGCGTTCCTCTCTATGGCCTGGTTCAGTCGCTGCTCGAAGTCCTCCAGAGACGTAATAGTGGCCCTGGACAAGTCAACCAGGCCAAACGAAATATAATTTAGTGGTCATAATATTGCTCCCTATGATAAGAGGCCTTGGTGGCATTTTTTGCCTGTGTGAAAGTATAAATACAGGGAATGAAAGGAAGGAAAATGTCAAGAGGAACATATACCTCTTGGCTCTCTCGAGGTCGTCGTTGGCCTGCTCCAGCTCACGGACGTACTTGTGCAGCTGCTCCTTAATACAGCGTGTTTGGCCTAGATCGTCCTCCAACATGGCGATCTGCTTATAGCTCTGTGCATACTGTTGCTCCAGTTTCTCCTGAACAGCACAGCCAAGCACACGATTGCAGAGAGATTTAGAGTGCTGGCAAATATCAGGAGGAGGGGTTAATGGGGATCTGGCAACCCCTTTCTGTGGGCACAGCCCTCTAATGAACCATCTCACTGAAGGCGGCCAGGTTTATTTAGCACTAACAAACTGGCCCCAAAACTCACATATAAAACGTTGCTTACTCTGGGAAGAGATGTGAGGAGATTGCTTTACTTTATATTAAATGTTTTTCCCCTCTTTCCTGCCAAGTCACACATTTTCTGATTTCTCCAGGCATCCAATTAAGAAGCAACAAAAGATTACCATCAGGTCTTTAACAGCATGTTCTTGGCTCTGTGCCAGAATATAATGTTAGCTGATACTTTCTGCCACATTTAACCCGGAGCCCATGACACCCAACTCCTTTGGGAGTGACATGCAAGATAAAGGGCTCTGGTCCTACCTTCAGGCAGTCCACCTCACTCCTCAGCCGCTGGTTCTCAGCCTGCAGGTCTCTGATGCGGTGCTCCGCCTGGCCCAACTGGGCCTCTAGCTCCGCCTCCAGCTCACGACTTCCTTCCTGGAATTCCTGTAGCTCTTCCTGGGCGTCGTGATATCTGCAAGAGCACACCCAAAGCAGACAAAGCTCAGTAGCAAAGGAGGCATTGCTGTGACTTGGGACAGCTAGGATTTCATGCATTCAGCATTTTGACTAAAGCATGCAAACTCGTATGTAACCGAAAAGGATGGGTATTTGGTAACTTAGTCATTGACGGCTGTCCCTGTGGTAAAATAATTAATTCCAAATTACCCCGAATCAGAGCCAGTCTGATTTTTACAGAATGTGAAGGAGTGCCAATTAGTCAGGAATAATATCTGGAACCTCATCTGTTTTAGAAATACACGCGGGACTGATATGAGGCTGACATGTTGGGTCAGAAAAAGTGCAGTTACATAATTCACCAGAGTTGGAACTGTCCTGTCCAAGATACAGAAAAAAAGATATTTTTGTGCCAAGCAAAGAGTTCTCGCAGGAAACGCGTGTCAACACGGGCCATTTTACTCTTGCTATTCATGTACTGTACAAATGATCAGTAGAAATCGTCAGTCTGCACATTCCTGCCACAGCACTGCCTCACAGTAAACCTCCTGAGCACAAACCCAAGTAACACTAGCCTGAAAACAGGAAATGCCCCAAAACCTCAACCCACGTCCCCGTTTTATCTTCAGTTCCACAACAGCCTCAGTAACACCAGTACAGAAACACTTCAAACAGCTTCAGTATGAAACACCAAGACGTTAAAAAGATCCCTAGATCAGCACATGGCCCATAGGCCTGAGGGTGAAAGTTACAAAAACACTGGTAAAACCCCAAAATTTGATGCTGGTAAATTCTGAAAATTTGCTTTCTGTCATCATAAGCAGTAAAAAGCCTGCATGTTTGCCTGCGACTGTGTTCTTTCTGCCAGATGCTGTCTGACTCCTCCCTCTGCAGGACATCCCTGGGCTTTTAACACTTCCTCAGATCCACCAAAGTGCAGATGGGGATCGTGCAATGGGGGAGCCAGTTAACATTCCAAAATGTGTTTCAAATCATTTCCAAACCGACTAAGCCAGCATCAGCTGATCCAGAACATCTACCGACAGCAACTGGGCACTCTTTTAGCTCAGAGTGTCTGATGGTTTACTATGGTTAAAGATAGCTTCATGGGAAGGGACTCTGAACTCCTACAGATGTAAAGTTCTAAAACCAAATAGATAAAAAAAAATCTTCTCTTTTAATCTTTCATTTTTAATACTGCATCCAAAAAGGTTCTAACAAGAATAGGGAACAGACATAGTGACAATGGAAGGCCATATGATGCTTCTATGTTAATGCAAATCAAGTGAGCAGCAATACAGTTCCCTCTTTATGTAGATGTAAACCCATGCAGTTTTGACCCAACCTTTTTAGCAAACACTATGCAAATGTGAGTCCACTGACAGACCTACTAAATAACACTATATAGAATATCCTAATGCCAGTATTTCTATTGGTCTCTCTGCTATAGTTAGCGTCAGAGGTACAGCCTATTTCCCCAACTTTTGACCACTTGAAAAGGTGATATTTGAAGCTGTTTTACATTACACTACTGATACATGTAGACAGTAACTGAAAACCAGAGAACACATTAAACTTGTCATATTAGCTACTTGTTCGTTGTCCTGAATGCCTGTCCAATTAATGTCTAATTAAAGCTTTAAACATAGCAAAATGATTTTGACGGATTTCTACCTGTAGGAAAGTATTATACGAAATGTGTCAAACTAAAGGAAATTACAGACTAAAGAAACACTAAAGAAAATTACAGTGTCACTAAAGACTAAAACCTTTCACCTGTACTTTTTATTTAAAAGTATAGATTTAGGCTACTACTAACATTTTGTAAAAAAAGAATGAACAGCAGTCAAAAATCAGTTACCTTTTCTTGTATGTGAGGGACATATTCTTCCAGTATTCAATTTCCTCATCTTTTGAGGCAAATTTTGGCATCATCTCTGTCTCCATGGTAGACACCTATGGGGGGGGGGGGGTGATGACCAAGAGTCATTAGGTTTGTGACCAGTAATTAAACAATGGCCACCTCGTTATGGCCGCTCTGTCACTGATCACCACATCCAAAAGATTATAGGCTCTTACCAGTATGTCTAAAATTAGTTTTTCCAAACACATGACTAAAGACAACTAATACTGTATTACAGCGAGTTCAACAGTGCTGGAACTCAGGTTTGATCTTTCAACCTCAGACCAGAAACCACAACAATATTGTCTTGGTTTGTGGTCTCTGACTATGCTCTTGGCTTCATTCCATAATGAATGTAACAGCTAACATGCTACTGCTACCGTTTGAAACAAAATATCAACAAGAAGCAATAGATTTTGATTTTTTTTCAATAGTTGTCTTTTGTTTACTTTTCTTAATCTCAACGACTGTGTCCATCAAGATTTCAATACAAGAGACTGATACTGTCTTAACTGAACTGTGACGTGGGAACCCTTGTTAGTTGAAGATGTGTTGGGATAGCCAACACTAACAGGTACATTAATGGTTCTTGCAGTACAACAGCTGCGACTGGCACATGAGCTTGTAAAGGCAGAGCAGCACTCCTAGAGGAAATACTCCACATATATGGTGTGGTCCTACAAGCAGATCTGAGGGTTGTGTGGCAATACTCCACATATATGGTGTGGTCCTACAAGCAGATCTGAGGGTTGTGTGGCAATACTCCACATATATGGTGTGGTCCTACAAGCAGATCTGAGGGTTGTGTGGCAATACTCCACATATATGGTGTGGTCCTACAAGCAGATCTGAGGGTTGTGTGGCAATAATAAGCAAGCAGATCTGAGGGTTGTGTGGCAATACTCCACATATATGGTGTGGTCCTACAAGCAGATCTGAGGGTTGTGTGGCAATACTCCACATATATGGTGTGGTCCTACAAGCAGATCTGAGGGTTGTGTGGCAATACCATATATGCCACATATATGGTGTGGTCCTACAAGCATATCTGAGGTTGTGGGCAATACTCCACATATATGGTGTGGTCCTGAAGGTCTGAGGGTTGTGGGCAATACTCCACATATATGGTGTGGTCCTACAAGCAGATCTGAGGGTTGTGTGGCAATACTCCACATATATGGTGTGGTCCTACAAGCAGATCTGAGGGTTGTGTGGCAATACTCCACATATATGGTGTGGTCCTACAAGCAGATCTGAGGGTTGTGTGGCAATACTCCACATATATGGTGTGGTCCTACAAGCAGATCTGAGGGTTGTGTGGCAATACTCCACATATATGGTGTGGTCCTACAAGAGGGTTGTGTGGCAATACTCCACATATATGGTGTGGTCCTACAAGCAGATCTGAGGGTTGTGTGGCAATACTCACATATATGGTGTGGTCCAGGGATCTGAGGGTTGTGTGGCAATACTCCACATATATGGTGTGGTCCTACAAGCAGATCTGAGGGTTGTGTGGCAATACTCCACATATATGGTGTGGTCCTACAAGCAGATCTGAGGGTTGTGTGGCAATACTCCACATATATGGTGTGCTCCTACAAGCAGATCTGAGGGTTGTGTGGCAATACTCACATATATGGTGTGATCTGAGGGTTGTGTGGCAATACTCCACCTATATGGTGTGGTCCTACAAGCAGATCTGAGGGTTGTGTGGCAATACTCCACATATATGGTGTGGTCCTACAAGCAGATCTGAGGGTTGTGTGGCAATACTCCACATATATGGTGTGGTCCTACAAGCAGATCTGAGGGTTGTGTGGCAATACTCCACATATATGGTGTGGTCCTACAAGCAGATCTGAGGGTTGTGTGGCAATACTCCACATATATGGTGTGCTCCTACAAGCAGATCTGAGGGTTGTGTGGCAATACTCCACATATATGGTGTGCTCCTACAAGCAGATCTGAGGGTTGTGTGGCAATACTCCACATATATGGTGTGCTCCTACAGATCTGAGGGTTGGTGTGTGTGGCAATACTCCACATACAAGCAGATCTGAGGGTTGTGTGGCAATACTCCACATATATGGTGTGCTCCTACAAGCAGATCTGAGGGTTGTGTGGCATGATGGGACAAAACAGATTACTTCCTTATAAAAACAGACTCATTTATCCCAGGCACTCACACACTTAAAAAAAACAAACAAAAAAAAAAACAATTGCATCTCACAGCATTTCATTAATACTGGTCAGTGATTTCTGCATTGATAAAACAATGTTCTGATATACAAGGCTGGCTTTTAAGTTGACACAATTGCTGTTACAGATTTCAGATCCGTTGCGACATACAAAGTGATATAAGGCACATTTGAACATTTGTTTCCAAGTAAAATGCTAGCTCATATATGAAGAAAAGCAAATTAATTTGTAACATGGTCAACTTTTTTGTGGTCGGTGTGGTTAAACACAATAGTTTTCATTCAATCAACGAATGCTCCATTGGTACTTTGCATTATTACGCATCTTACACAGCAAAATGAGAGCATCCATGATGATGTAGGGCTAAAATGTGATTTCCTCAACGAATCTGATCATCACTAATCTCACATTTACAATTACACATTAATATATAATCAATTATTATTATGATCTTATTGAGAATATATGAATAATACATTTGAAACATTTGTTCATTTCAGAATTTTTTTTACTGAAATGAAATGCATTTCTGACCGGTCTTTTCATCAAGAATTGAACACATTTTTTTTAGAACAACTAAGTTTACATTTTCTTTTTACATTCTGTTATGCACAAATCGCAACATCTTAAATAAACTGTCTTTAAAATGCCTTGCTGTCTTCTCTACAGTGTGCAGAGTTATTCTCTTGAAGTTAATCACCTGGCGTTTATTATCTCTGGTCACATGGAGAATTTGTACTCCAAACAAAACTCGTTTCTAACAATGAAAAGCCAGGAAAGTGACGGACTAGTTTCGCTCCCTCGCTTCCCACCAGCTGCACAGCGGGATGTTCACTGAGGAGAGGTCAGATTCCTTGGCCATTAGGACATAGTCCATTTCCTGGAGGACAATGTTGCCTAGCAACAGGCCAGCCCATACGCTAACGTTACATCCTGCCGGGCGACCCTGTCAGGGACACCGCTATGATGTTGCTAATGAACCGGCTATTTTAGATTAACGAAAATTTTATGACTACCGAGCACTGTCGGAGCTTTAAACCGCAATTAAAACATAGACTACCTGGCCTCAAATTAAACATCGTACCAAGGCGAAGAACTAAACTTCGCATACATAAGCAAACTTGGATAGATAACTTAAGATAACTTTATGAAATTAAGACACTATGCCAAAGGAAGGTTTCGAGTGAACATAATTTTAGACCTTGCGTATTGCTAAACTATAATAAACACGGTTAGCTAGCCAACGAAATGTATATATATAATACCCAAAGACTGTTTTTGGCTGACTAGCTCTTTCAACAGGCCAACCTAGACCTAACGCCCATTACACAGCATAACACAGCAAAGAGCTAGCTTAGAAATCAAGTGTTAGCTAGCTGGCTAACGGACTACTTTAACAGTCAGCTAGTTTTATCACGAATTTTATTCCCAACATTATCCACACAGCGAACATACGACGGCAAAATCCGTCGTCACGTTTGACACGCTCGGCCGCCGAAGTATCCGGTGGTCCGGTCGCGGACTGCCTGACACACGGCCGGCGGGCTAACTAATCGAAATATTTAACCAGTTATTTATTTTTTCGGTCAAAAGACAAGTCATCCGTGATAGCCACAAACAACATAAATGTAAATAATTTACCTTAACATACCCAAGTCCGTGGTGAGTTAGCCAGCTCAAATACCCTCAGCACATCGCCTGACTTCACCGCTTCCTGCCGAGGAAACGCCAACGCGGCTCGCGATTTTTTTTTTCTGGAGCGGGGAGGTACAATTTCCGGTGCGGTCACCGTTTACGAAATGATGTCACTAACGACTAGACCGACGTCAATAACTTAGTGATAGCAATTAACCGTGAAAACCCCGGTTTCGCTTTATACGCCTTGTTTGCATGGGATTACATTTACAGGAGGTACTGTGGTAACTGCTACGGTATCCGTCCGGACTGAGAAAATAATAGGCGTGTTACCTGCTGTTTCTCAACAAACAATAGGTCGTCTGATAATTCTACACTTGTCCGTGATTTTCCGTAAACATTTTGCGTTCAAAAATAATGTTTGTCTGCAGCTACTTTCCGTAACCTATTAAGTCTAGTATCACGCACATCAGAGACTACCACACCCCTCCAGATTTAAAACATATGAAAGACAACAACACAAATGGAAAATGGACACTTTTGACGAGCTACTCAGCTACGTAGCCTACTTCTGGGTTGCAAAATCTCAACTATTCACGCTGTCTGTGGAGAGAATTAAGCTATCAGGAGAGAAAATAAAATAAGACCAGTCACAAAAGCAAGATCCAACAGGGCGATTTAATAGGTCGATTATAACGACAGGTACTGCTATAAAACATTATTTTATATTTACATACTTATTTACATATTACATTATTTTGTTTTCAAACCAGTACTTATTTAGTTATAAATTTAGATACGTCACCACGTGACGCCAAAATATAGGTTCGTAGACAATTCTTGAAATTGACTCCACCAGTGGAAATTTTATTTCTGCCAGCTTGTGCAATGATCAAATCTGAAGGGTTTATAAACTGTGTAATTTTCTTTTTCTTATCCTGGTAGTCGTGAGGCTGTAATTAGATAAACACTACAAATATTATAAATTGCTATTTTGTTTCATGCCCACCATCGTGATGTTCAGTGTCATGCTCTTCAAGAACAGAAGACATTTCACAACACTGTTACACTTAAGATTATTTTATTAGATTTTTCATACACCAAGCAGGATGGCAAATTAGTCCCGTCCGTGAGTAATTCTGCAGTCATGTCTAAGTTGTTCTGCTATACAATTAGTCTCTATTAAAGTTAAAAAACATGAGATATATCGTTTTGAATTTTGTCCCATTTTATTTAAGCATATCGGGAAAATTTAGCTTTTCTGTGTCACTTCACGAGACAGAAACGAAAATAAAAATAAGCAAATAAATAAAAATACAAACGACTTCACTTTCCCAGTAGATTTTTTGTAAGGCAATATACATTATAATTTCAATATACATCCTATCTAGTCCTATCTGCGTCTTCGTTAACAGTTACTATCTAAAACACAAGATGGCGCCTTTTACTACTACAGTGCTACTATAGGCTAAAAGCGCATCCTTTTACCACAAGATGAAAATGTTAGAACTATATTTCAATGTAGCTATTTAATTCTGTTATACGACTTACCAACAGACAGAGCCACGCTACGGGATATGATGTAACGTTAGCCAGGTAGGCTACAGATATGCTGTCTCCAAAAACGATACCTCACCGGACCATGTGGTCCGTTCATGCACTTTTTAAAGAGATAGTCATCGATACTGGTAGGTTGTCTAGCACTCGACTCTGCATTTCTAGTTAGACAGCATTCTGTTCAACTGACATTGACAAGCCACAGAGAACATTTTTCCTTCATTTGATAACTTCAACGATCAACATAAGTGCCACTTTGTCTTCATTCTTGTATTTTTTTATGTGTGTGGCGTTAGGTACAGGTGAGTTTAGAGCTGCCCTTCCAGAACAAGACTGACAAGAGATGGACTTAGAAGCGCAGGAAACCGAGTGTCCCGTTTGTTACGAGAGTCTTTTGGAAGTGGCCAGAACGCTGAGCTGCGGACACGTATTCTGCCACGACTGCTTGGTCAGAACTTTTGTCATTGTGAACCGCGACGGAGTAGTCACCAGAGACAGTATTATCTGCCCCATTTGCAGACACGTTACGTTCGTTACCAAACAAAAATTTCAAGGATGCACGGGAGAAACACAAAAGAACGCGAAGATTTTGGAAGTACCGTCGATATGTAATTTACGTTCTGCGAATGTTCCAAGATCTAACAACGGTCGCCTTCCCTGGATAGGACAATGCATAACATGGGCTTCGTCCAAACTGAGCCGTCAGAGACTTGTCTGTCCTAAGGAGACTTCGCAGGTTTTCATCATCAGCGACATGGGACGCCCCATGTCAGATGAAGATATTATTGATGTTGGGACAAATTCCGTAATTCAAGAAAACAGCAGGGCCATGAGATGTGCTGTTTGTACAACATCACATTGTCTGCTGGTCCTTTTGATGGCATTTATTTTACTGGCTTTGGTAGCTGCAACACTCCCTTGGGTTCTGTTGGCATGAAGTGTATAACATTTCAAGGACCATAACCTTCTGTTTCCAAGTTTAGCATGACACAAAAAAATTACCTTCAGTATCACTGACACCTGCTTGACTTGAGTTTAGACGAGCTGTACGAAATACAGTGAAATCAGAGGATCAGTAACACTTTTTTACATTTCGGTTGCTTTGTCCCCAAGAGGAAACTGAGCTGCCTGTGATCCCCACAGAGGGTTGCAGATTCAAAGGCATCTAAGCAAAAATAGCCTGAGACAAGTTCTTCCTGGAGTGTCTCTCTCACCAAATTATTAATGTGAGAAAGGATCTCTTCAGCAAGGAGGAGCTAGCGAGAGAAGACAAGCCTGGCGGGGCTGAAAGGGGAGCTCTGTGTGGGGTGAGGTTACGTGGCTATTCAAGTAAAGGAGCTATGGTTCTACGGGAGCAGGTCAGGGAGGGAGTTGCTATTTCCCTTACGTTGGTAGCATACTCATGCGTATGAAATCCTTTTTTTTTTTGAGGGGGCACCACACCCTTGCTTTTCAAGCACTTCTGGTCCCGCAGGTTGGAAAACTCTCCTCTCTTCACACCTGCTGACCAAAGCCTGCTGGGTGAGCCATCGGAAGAGCTAACTTTATATGGACATATTAATTTCACAACCTTGTTCAGTGTGGTTTAAAGAAAGCACATCAGTTTTTCAAAATCTGCATGGTTTTACAATTACATAAAAAAATCATAGCTCTCAAGTGTGTTTTGGTGCGTTAATATGTTTTGTTTTGTCTTTCTTCTGATGTAAATGTATGATATCTTATTTTTTTACACAGTATTATAAGTGATATGATGTTTAGGCCATAGTTTGGCTTACTATGATACCAGTTTCATAATAATTCCAAAGTACCCATATTTGCTTGTGTTCTGTTGATTAAACCGTCCTTTACAGGCAAGGTCTCTGGTACAAAGCAACATCATGAACAATCAGAACAGACCACTCGCACCAGAAGTATTAAAAATGTAGAGTTTAATATATATATCTATTTCTGACATTCTGATCAGGATTGCGGTAGGCTTCACAGTACAGACTGTGTTGTTCCACTGATATGCTAAGCTGAAGGGAGGAGTGGGAAAGGGAGGGGAGTGGCTTACAAGTTTGTACATAAGTTATGAATGGAAGGGAGGGGCTTTACATCAACGATCAGTGTGCACTCAATACACAAACCCATCAACACAAACCCAGCTTGTGGTTTTTTAACCTGCTGGTTGCTGATACCCAACCTTGTTTCGCCCCTCCCCAGGTTACTCATAACATTGAAGAGTTTCAAAAGAAGAATGTGACAGAAATGATAATCTATCAGTAGAGCCTATGGACATGCATTGCATTATCACATCTACTTCTGGATCTTAAGTCTGCAAAATAAGGTCAAAGAGCAATGACTGTTCAGTTGTGCAGCAAACAAATAATGAGTATATATTGTATGTATGAAGCTTGTCTAGTGCATTAAATCAAATTGCTTGCAGTGCATTACTGAAGCCTGAACTGCACTTTAATGTGAATGTTGTGAATGTTACGTGATCAATAAACAATCAAAAGAGTATTACAGTCTCAAATGGTATATTCGTACTGAATTCTATTATGCCATGTTGGAAGTCCTGCAGTCCTGGTTCTAAGTGAAGACCACAGTCAACAGGTAGTTGTTCCAACCTTTCACAAAAACACTAATAATCTTTTTCCTGTAACAATGAAGTGACTAGTAGGTGAAGGGAAACGTGGTTGGTTGGTGTAAATATCAGCCGTGTTCCCCGTGGTCCTCGATGGATTCAGCCTGGTACCTCAGTCCAATTACAGCAGCCACATGCAAAACAGGGCAAGATGTGGCATCCCGCTGTATGATAATAGTGCCAGGACAGACCGGTGGAAAAGTGCACTCGTGTGTAAATCCCCTCCCTCTGACCGTCAGCGTTTTCACAAGCATTCCAAGTGACTGGCAACAAGGGACGGATGTACTGCAAATCGTCACCTAAATAACGTAAACAAACCATGCGTCTATTGCAGCTCCAGTAAGGTAGTGACAAAGCCTTTACCTCAGTGCAGATCATTGCAAAGGTTCAATCACATTCAATCGCCACTCTTACCATGAATGCACACCTGCCTCTTCATAGAACACTGAAGAAACCAGCACAGACTTCATAAAAAAAACAACTAAAAAAACTAACAAACAAAAAAAGCCTCACGTACACACAAAACTCGTTATTAGCTTCAGGACATAAATATCTATTGTGAGGGCACTTGCAATTATCATTGTATAATCACCACAACTATTAAAAGAGTACTCAGTCACCAATAATCATCATAATAGAAGTCATTGAGAACGCACACTGAGGCATACCATACATTTCAGCGAAGAAGTCCTCTTGTCCCTGAAGTACATAAACGCTTAGTCAAAGAAAGGAAAGAGGCCGATGAAAGCCATGACGTTTGGGAAACCTTCAGAGTCGAGTGGGAAAGACACAAAGCGATTACGGCCGCCTCCCAGTGTGGCGAATACTAGAATAAAAGTCTAATTGCACTTTCGCAGACGCCGCCCACGTTCCGCTCGTTCGCCTCCACTTTGGACGGGACAAACCGAAGCCGTGTGTTGGTCTGAGCTGGAGAGTGTACGGACCACACAGACGGCGTGTCTGACCCACTCACGCAGCCTCCTTCTGGCCGTAGCTTCAACGCGTTTAACCCAGAGCACTTCCCGGAGAAGGCGGTGAGACTGGGGTGAGATTCGTGCTTTAGAGCTTGCTCTTCTCGATACTGACAGCCAAGAAATGACCCCTGAAGAGTTTCCGATTTGTAAAGTAGGCAATTCGTTTGATGGGATAGTACATATGAGAACACAAAGGCTCCTTGATGTGGTAAAGAGGAGAATAAAGGTAAAAGAACACCTCTGGTGACCTATAAAATTATATATATGGCTAGAAAGCACATGGCCAGACTTCTGACACTGCTATTCTTGTTTCAACTCCATGTGCCTTTAAATAACCCCAGTGTCAAATAGAATCATGGGTTTCATAGCCATTTATGGTGTAAATAATCTGTTATATTTTTAATTGTAGTTTTGTGCAATACTGGCCACCTTTGTCCTTTTCTTTATGGGGAAATACAACTGCATCCAAAAGCAGGGTAATGAATCCTATTCTCAAAGAATTCAAAACATCTCCAATTTGTAAAACAAATGTTACACACATTTTATCGATTTCCTATACATTTACATTTCTTCTAGTGATTAATGTAGTTGTACAGTATTTCAATGTTATTAAGTTCGATTAAGGCTGGACGAGACCTGCAGAAGTTCAGATTTCAGGGTTAAACTCTGTTCCCACTTGTAAGATCCGCTTTCCTATTCTTACAGTTAGTGTTCATGGCTTACAAAAGTGCAAAAGCTCGCTCTCTGTGTGAATCTGGCAACCAGGATTTAGGGACAAAATAATACTCAATTATCATAGAACATTATTTCTATACAAGATAAATATGGCATGTCACACATATGAATATAGAATTCATTATTTGCCTTTACATTTGTCCTCTCGTGAACACATATCTACAGATCTTTATGTACAGTCTTTATATTTACACAGAAGCAGAACCTGTCATTACTCTGAAAAGGAAGCCGAAATGGGAGGCACAAAATATGTCTTAATGGTTTGACCTCTAGTAACCAGTGGAAGTGATCTGGAGGAGTGCACTGGAGGAGTGATCAGTAAAGGGTTCCGTACCACTGACCTTAACGTAAAAGTCCTAGTGAATTTTAGAAGAGTGAGACAAAAATATTTACTAGCTCTTAGTTCATTGTGTTTTTAGCGTAGTACGAACCTTCCAAAATAGTTCCAGGATGTACTAGATAAAATGAGTGCACATTTCAATCTAAACATTTAATCAGAAATTGAATTATGGTACTGCCTATGCCAAAGTGTTGTATATAGGTGTGCGTGCATGTCAGAATTACAAGTAAACAACAACAAAAAAGAAAGACGGACAAAGAGTAAAAAAAGAGTGAGAGGATGAAAATAGGTAGCAAGCAATCAAGAGGGCCAAAATAAGGCCTCAGCCTTGTAAAACAAGACTTTAAAAAATCTGCATGCTTTAGGTCTTCAGTTCATCTACAAGAAATCAAGCCTGTCTGCTGTCTTTGGACCCTGTAAGGACAAGCAAACTCTACCCTCCTGTACCATGAGGGGGCGCTTTGATCTTATCCTTCCAGCACAAGGAAGGATATGAGGTTCCTTTGGAGTTAGCGAACACCCTCATACGTCCATCATATTGGAATTTAACAGCAGGGTCCAATAAGGCAAAATGAAAAGGAGAGAAAGAAAATAAAAAATAAAAGAAAAAAACCCACAACTGCTCAGAGAGGAAACAAGACACACAGCATGGTACATACTCCACAAAACACAATCAATTCTAGCTGTGACATTCTGATGCTTCTCCTTCCCTTGCTTCTGCTATGGCACAAGTTGTGCAGATGGTATTACATATCGCGGGTACTTATCAGAAAGAAGGGAGTGGTGGTGTTCTTGGAGGAGGTGTGTGCTGGGAGGGTTGGGGGTCCAGCTCCAGTGGTGCGGGCGTGAGAAGCTTTGCTGGGTGGGGGCAGGGTCTGGAGGAGGTGTGGAGGTTCGAAGGACCTCAGCAGAAGGTCGGGGGAGGTGTGGCAGGGCTGGGCATCTGCTGGCTGGGCTCAGGGGTTACAGAGTGGTGCTCTGGCCCTCTTCGTCGGTCACGGGCTCCCGCTCCGGAGAGTCGGACAGGGGCCGGGAGACCCGGCAGGGGACGCCCACCCTGAACTCGTCCAGCAGGCTGTCCAGGTTGACGTTGATGGAAGGGATTTCCAGACTAAAGAGATCTGCTGGTGGATGGCAAGGGCACGTGGTGGAATGGCGGCGGGCGGGACAAACACGATCGTTATGGGAATGGGGTTATGGCGATGAGGGTGACGATGGGTGACGGAGAAAGACAAAGGAGAGAAGAAGGGAAAGCAGGTTCACTCCTCAGTCCATTGTTCAAGGCACAGCCAGCGTGGGTTTGGTGTTTAATGCGATTTGCTGAAGAAGAAGAAGAGCTGGAAAGAGGGCTCGTTCCCTAACATTCTACACAGGGATTCCGTCACACTGAGCCACTGGTGAAAGGACTGTTTTCATTGGATGAGAATGCTCTAGAGGTGTCCTCTACTGCTTCGGTATAACTTTCAATTGATGGCAATTTATCATTGCTGTTTAATCATTGACGACACTTGATACCCACCACAGTGACCTTAATACTTTGACACACAGACAATGGGATGGGTGTGTAGTGAGCCAGAGGGGACAGTGCGAATCAGCCCTCTGAGGAACTGCTGCATGGCCTGGGTTCTGATTGTGATGACCTCCCCTGTGTGAGAATGAGATGGGTGTGCACAGCGCAGTCACAGCAGCGGGTGGGGTGGCGTAGGGGCACTTGTCAGAATCCACCCCCCAGGATGGGCCAGGGCTCAGACAGGGTGGGGTTTACCTGGGCTCACCCACAAAAGGAGCTGCCACATTGGCTGTTAGCGTGGGGGAGGGGAGGGGTTCCTGGGGGGCAGGATTAAGGGGGCGTGAACTTCAGAAGCGACATCAGCAATGTATACAGGGGGGCGCTCCAGGAGGGTCCGTAAGCCATGCAGAGCCCAATCCCAGCACCATGCACAGATTACGCGGACAAAACGAGGCGGCAGCAGACGGCTCCACAACGAAAGAGAGAGTCGTGAGGCAGAGGGAGAGAGAGAAGACGCAGAGGAAGAGAGAAACACAGAGCAGGAGAGTGAGGGAATGACAACTGGCCAAGAACAGTGTAATGTACGGGGGGAGGGGGTATGGGAGGGGGGGGGGGCTGCAGGAGGGCCCCATACTCAGCCACAGCACCAGGCCTGACGGCGTGAGATGAGGCTACGGCGTGGGGCACGGCTGCGCGGCAGGTTTCGGGCTTACCCTAAACGTCCCCCTCACACTTAGCCCACACTCAGTGCCCGGCCTCACACAGCTGCAAGGTGCACGACGATGGCAGGGGACAAAAAAGTCATACATCAATCAGAGTGATCAGGAGAATGACTGACAGACACACCTCAGAGGCTCACAGGAGGAAACATACAAACCACGGGCCCACACAGCCGATCGCTAGAATGACAGACAGACCAACGAGTCTAACTTAAGGACACAGTCTGACACTAGTGGAGGGATTACCCAGACAGCTAGTCAACATTACAGGTAAGACGTAGGACCCTGTTGTCAGAGAACATTCCCTTTTTTTGTTCCTTGTTCAAGTGGTTTATCTAACCCTGAAGATGAGAAATCATTAGCAAATGACTGATCTTAAAGGCAACCAATCTCTAAAGACACCTCACACTAAGGAGAAGAGAGTTTAAAAATATGATGTTTCACATTTTTTTTTTAGGGGACCAGGCTCTTCAAAGTCCGTCTCCTGCATAGGACGATGAGACGGACAGTTTGAGAGAGGGACGTTGTCCTTCCGCTTGCGCGGACGCCACGGAGACATGTTTACCTGTGGACATGCTCTCCCCGGGGGACAATCCGTCCAGCAGGCCCTGCTCCATGGGCGGAGAGCCAGCGGGGGGGACAGTGGGCGGCTGCGGAGGGGGCAGGCTCGGCCTCTGGCGGGGCTTGGGCGTGGGCCGCGACTTGGTGAGCGTGCCAGTCAGAGAGGGGGGGGAGGACAGGGCGTGGGGCGTGCCCAGCGGGGCCTGCCCAGGGGAGGAGGCGGGCGCCGGCCCTGGCGGGCAGCCCAGGCCGTACGGGGAAGGGGTGCTCGGGGGAGTGGGGGACAAGCTGACTGGCGACGGCTGACCTGTGGACTGGTCTGACATCGCCCCTGACTGGCCGTACGGGACCTTGGGCGGCACTGGGGCCAGCTTCTTCGAGCCTGCCGTGAGAGAAAGCACAAGAGCGCAATCAGATTTCACGTGATGGATTTGGGTGATTTTTTATGATGGACCTAATGCAAAAGAAACCATGCGAGACAGACCTTTGCGCAGGGTGTGCGGGCTGTGCTCGGCCGAGTGGGGCGACTGGCTGTTGCTCTGCTGGCCGCCAGGAGGGGGCACTGTCGGTCCTGTCACCTGCACAGCCTTGTGGCCAATCACAGGCGACAGTTCCTTGCTCTTCACAGTGCTGGGGAGAGACAGAAATGTGACGGCCTGCCGACAAACCACTCCCACCATGCAGACATACCACGCCCACCATGCAGAGATACCACGCCCACCATGCAGAGATACCACGCCCACCATGCAGAGACCTCTCGCCCACCACACCCACACCCACACCCACACTGCAGACGAGTGCACAAGGACGATTCACTCCGCTCACACCAAGCTTGTTCCACCCCCTCACGCAGTCCAAAAATAAGTACAGATTCCTCTCAACGAAAAAAAAAAGGTGGAATGGATATAGTGCAGGCTGTGGGTGTTAGAAATCATCTGTGGTGTTAATAAGGAATTTATTGACTCCACCAGTTTCAGTTGGTAAATGTTTATCATGCGAAAATGATACATAAAGCTCACATGTCATCAAATATTAAAATATTGCATCATTAACATCAATCTTAGGATCTTTATTTGCCTTTGCCTTCAAAGATAAAGACGTGTGAAGGTGGATTTGGTCTGAATGTAATTCTCATCTGCGGCTGCACACTGTCCTTGCGCAGACCAGTCACCCACCCACTCAACCGCAACGGAGCATGCGTCACACACACACACACACACACACACACACACATACACATACACGCACACACACACACACACACACACACACACACCCACGCACGAAACCTTGATCTGTAACACAACTGAGCATGTGGGAGCTATTCTTCACACTGACAGCCCTACTTAAGTTCCCAGGCTGCCATGTCTACAGCTACGTGGAGAATGACTTAGTTTCTGCAGCTCCTTGCGCTTGACATGGAGGAGACCTGGATGGAGACTCATGGAAGGAGATGGGGAAGGTGGAGACCCTGTCAGGCAGGTTGGTTCTCAGACACAGGGGACACAGTCAGGATGCGTCATGCTGCCTTACTGCTAACGTGGGCTTTCTGACGACCACGTCCTCGAGCACTGGAGGTCAGAACACAATCGCACTGCATTCTTCTGTCGTCATGGCACCGACATTGCAAAGGCCGTGCACTAACGGGCCGCTGTTCCCGCCTCAACTCTGCGGTTTTGGTCTGTATATGTTAGGCAGTGTATATAGTTTCATGCGCGATCATAAGTGATCAAAATGTTGTGTGCTGAGCCAAGTCAATGATGGGAATATGCTTTCATATATGTGTGAGTATCTAGCTGCACAGCTGGAAGAGGCAGTCGTGATTGGCAAAAGCAAGTTGAAATGCACCATGGGATACACACTATGCAAGACATTTCTATGCCTCTATGTAACCGTATGCAGGGTTATCCACACAGTTATTTCTAATCTAGAGCAGGATCCACTTTCTCAAAAAGCCAGTAACATCCCCAGTTGCTAGGCAACCTCATGAGAGGCTACCCTGAGCGACAAGAATGTTACAGAAACTGAGGTATGGCATTGAAAAAAGCATTATAAACATAATAACCAAACAGAGAGAGAGGAGGGGGGAGGTTGAAGGAGAGAGCCAGTGTGAAGGCTGGGGCGGCGTGGGGGGCCTGCTGGCCTGCTCGATGTGTGGCTGAGGTGGGTTGGGTGGGCACAGGCGTGTGGTATTTACCTAGTCAGCCTGGGGGGTCCTCTCTCACGAGCACACGGACAGGCAGCCCACGGAGGTGGGCCGGAGGTGGGGAGGCTAGGGGGGTTAGCGAGGGACGCCTCATGGCGCGTCAGCACGAGTGGCGTTTTAACATAGAGAGGGGAGGCGTTGGCGTCGGGCGGGGGGGCGTGCTGCAGCTCACACACGGGACTGTGTTTGGGGAAGTGCAGGCAGCTGGGCTTGGGGTTAGAGTTGATGTCGAGGGAGGAGGAGGAGGAGGAGGAAGAGGAGGACGGAGGGGGCGGCTGGGGGAGTGGGGGGCCGAAGCTGGACCAGCGCGAGGGGGGCGGGGGCGAGTCGGGGGGCTGGGACTCGGGACCGGGCGCGACGGGGCGTGCGCAGGGTGGGGGTTTGGGGTAGAAGAGGTGTGGGGCGTGGGAGGCAGAGGCAGAGGAGGGGTAAGGAGGGGGCGGCCGCTCCTCCCCGTGGGGCGATAGGCATGTGAGGGGTCCGGTCGGTGGGGCGACACCTCGTCGGAGCTGCAGATATTAAAAAAAAACAATAAAAGAGCAGACAGAGAGAGAGAGAGAGAGAGAGAGAGAGAGAGCTCGAGTAACTGTACACGGACACGCATGACAGCACTAGACGAAAGTGGATTTTGTCAGATTGACTACTGAGCTCTCTACTGTTACCCAAGAGTTCTACTCTCATTCAGATATTAGGATGTAAGAAGGAGTCACTGAGGCGGCTGTCTGTTAAAATGTGCTGGGATGAGGATTCAGCCAGTTTAGTGTGGGACCATGGGAAGCTGCTAAGAAGCCAAAGCAAAGTAGTCAAAAGGGGCGGGGCTCACCACGAGCGTTCAGATTCCACCAATGAACAGCACAGAAAACTGAACGACCTTGTGTCTGCGCACTGCCCCAAGTCCAGAACCGTTCACACGGCCAAGCTGGGAGCCGAGAGTCACAGGAAGTTGGGTTCGGTGACTAGTTCAAAAAGCAAGGCTTTATCTGTCATCACATTCTCTGTCTTCCTCTCCCTCTCTTTCTCCCTCTCTCTCTCTCTCTCTCTCTCTCTCTCTATCCCTCTCTCTACTGACACTGAAACAGCCTCGAATAGCCTGGTCCAGCTCCTAAACCCAGAGCAGTTAAACACAGACACAAAACCCTTTCATTGCCTGAAAGAGTCACAGTGAGGGGAAGGAGCAAGCCAGCCAGACCTACAGCCATCACAAACCCAAGTGCATTATGGGAGGGTGGCTGCAGCAACCGTTCGGACGGGACAGGATGAGGAAGCCAGTGGGTTCAAAGAAACCATCAGGTCAGCCATCGCTCGTGAAATGAAATGACCACTAAACCACATCATGGCCTCTTTGCAACTAACATAAACTAACATTCCTAACAATCTGCACGTGTTTAACACATAACAATGACACAATTAGAAATGCAGTGACGGAAACCGGGAGGGAGATGTTAGGAGATGTTAGAACATGACATGGACATCTGGTTTGGAGGAGCTGCAGTGTTGATGGGGATTACATGGAGGATGACGATGACGAAGAGGCACGGGCTTACCTGACTCTGTCTGACGGGGGAGGAGTGGGGGTCGGGGAGGTTGCCAGGTCACAGGACTGCTCCAAGACGAGGGTGTCGGCCGGGGACCCGGGTGGCTGAGCACTGGGCGGCGTGGACGAGGCTTTCCGGGCGAGCGTGGATGCACCTTTGCCCTTCACCCAGGACGTGTCCATCACCCTGACGCCCATACTGTCACACACCAGAGCACACACGGTTGGCCGACGCAGACGCCCATCGCACAGACACACATGCAGAGAGTTGATGCTCGTTAACATAAAAGGTGTTCTGACGACAAGAGCAGGCGAACGGTACCTTTGTATTTTCCTAATGCTGCATTGGTAGGAGCAAAGGAATGAATGTTAGATGTCAGATTAAAAAGGTTTGAAGTACAGAGCATTCATACCGCCCAGCCTGGACCAGACCGGCGCACGCAACCACGACC
The DNA here is from genome assembly GCA_020368025.1 of Brachyhypopomus occidentalis. Classification (NCBI taxonomy): domain Eukaryota; kingdom Metazoa; phylum Chordata; class Actinopteri; order Gymnotiformes; family Hypopomidae; genus Brachyhypopomus; species Brachyhypopomus occidentalis. Next base: position 4,044,555 of record JAGXOD010001358.1, on the reverse strand, counting down.
CGGGCATAGACGAGACGGGCATCCGGAGGGGAGAGACGCGGCACCAATCGAGCAGCTGGCGTGTTCCCCCCAACTGTGAGGCTATTAGGCCCCATTAACTGTAATTACCCCCACCCCGAATCCCACGGACAGACACACACAAACACAGCCACGCCTCTCGCGCTTCAGCAGCACGGCGTCTCCCTCTGAAGCACGTATCAGTTGTTTCTCATGCCGTCGTGATGCCTAACAGCTTGAAAGAGAGAGCAGAAATACGGACGCTCGCACGAGACGTGGGACGAGCGAAGCGAAACAGAAAAGCTGAGCCGAGGGCGTCGACTGGCACCCCGTCCGCCGCTGGACGAGTGTTCCAGACGCCGCCTCCGCACACGACCCTCTCCCCCCTGCTGGTGCACTACAGGTGGAGGGAGGTCGGGGGGCCGCATCTGCCACTCGCCCCCGCCAACCCCCCCCCCCCCTCCAACACACCCCCCCCCCCGCCAACCACCCCCCCACCATCAAACTCCCCCTCATCCAACCCCCCACCATCCAACCCCCCGCCATCCAACCCCCCTCATCCAACCCCCCCCATCCAATCCTTCCCATCACCCCCCTCCCCCCATCCAACCCACCTACATCAACACCCCCCCCATCCAATCCCCGGCATTCCAGTCCTCAACCATCCAGCCCCCTTTGCCGGCCAGAAGCTGAGTACTGTTTTCCACCGAGCTGGTTGTCATAGAGACCATAGCGGTCCAGCAGCCTGGGGTAGGCTCCGTTTGGTCGTCTTGGACTCTGGAATGGGACGGGCGAAGGCGAGACTGACGGCCCATCCCCCGCCGTTAGCTTCGGCTCTCGGATGCTGCTCCTCCGCCTCTGATCTCTGCCAGAGTTGCCACGGAGCCCGTCCCCATGGCGAGCTATAAGCATGATGCTGCTCGGGGGACTTGGCTGAGTCTGACAAGCGGAGAGATGCAAGGAGGAGGCGAACGGCGAAGAGGAGGAGAGGAAAGGAATAGTGTGTGGGAGGCACACAGAGGGAGCGAAGGAGAGGAACAGCTTGCACAGGGAAGAAATAAATAAATAAGCTGCTTCCCCTACCCGTCCTTTTTGTAGAACTCCAGCATCATGTTGTCGGTGGCGACGCTGAGGGGGCGGCGGCTCTGGTCATGTGGCTGCTTGCGATCTGATTGGTCCATGTCGGGAGAGGGCATGGAGCCATAGTTGGAATTGTGGTTGGTGTGGATAGGGCTACCGTAGCTGCCCGTCAGGTTGAATGCAATGTCTAAAAATAGGCAAGGAAAACCAGTTCAGATCTCTCAGGGGGTTAGGCTAGCACAGGCACACGTGCGAGTGTGTGTGTGTATGTGTGTGTGTGTGTGTGTGTGAGAGAGAGAGAAAAAGAGTCAGAGAGAGACAGAGAGAGAAACAGTGAGAGAGAGAGAGAGAGAGAGAGAGACAGAGAGAGACAGAGAGAGAGACAGAGACAGATTGAGAGAAATTGTGTCTTTCTCACCTCCTGGGAAGAACCAGTCAGCATGCTGGATGATTGGCTCAATGATACCAACGATTTGCAGGGAGACAGTGGTCATCATCTCTGTCATGTTCCTAAGCACAGCAATGACCAATTTAACCCCTGCTTTTTATCTCTAATAAAAAAGACACCATTTTTAAACACAGATCCAGTAGGACACATAAGCTTATTGCTTCAAATGTAATATGTCTCCCCTCCAGGAGCTCTGAAAAGGCACTGTTTCACCATCGGTGTGCGAGGCTGTGGATGGACACTCACGATTCAGAATGTGACCACAGCAGATTGGGGCCCAGGACTATGGCGATGTTACCAGGAGTCATTTTGTTGGCATCCTGGTATTCGGTAAGCTTGGCTAGGAATTTAATTAAATATCTGTAAAGCACAGGACGAGAGTGAAAAGCATCAGGTGAATATAGGTGTTAATCTATGGTGAGAAACACCACAGCCACGACCTCCTCTCACATTCACTATGTCTGTGTCTCGCTCATATTTATATTTTAGAAGCCTCAGCCCTGGACCACAGTAAACCCCCAGTTAACTATCATCAATAAAGTACATATTAATGTGCATATACACTGGAGCACAGAATCCCACCTTTTTGTAAATGGATATGGAGACCTCCCCCCCAAAGATAATAAACAGTACAATAAAAATGTATTAGATACATGAAATCACAATATTATTAGATATCTATTATACGACTTCAGCCTTCAGCGTTCTGTCTTTCACAGAATGTTTATGAGAGGGAGGATCATTCATTATTATTACTGCTTCAGGTTTTTTTTAAACAATACATCCACCTTCCTCGAATCTGAATCAATCTCTCATTCAAACATTTGGTGAAATAATCTCATCACGCATGTGACAAGCGTTTTCTCTGAATTACGTCTGTCAACAGAAATGACGCACCCACGACAAAAAGTCACGATTTCTCCTGCACGCCAGCACTGCAGGGTGGTTAGGTCTATATCCATGCACTGAAGTGAGCAACGTTCTCTCCCCCACACAAGAGCTAACAATCTAGTCTGCACATCCTGCCCACACAGGTAATCCAATGAAATTTGCCCACTGACTGCCACAGAGGATCATGTCTGACTCCTCGACCTCATGTCACAGATGTGGTTTCTGACACATTTCTCCACTAATTTGCTTTCATCTACCTGACTGATCCACAGGCTTACAGCTAATGACGGCTCTTGGCAAACAACCAGCAGGGCTGACCTGAAGTTGTTTAAATTGTCGGCTGGAAGTTTCTCGCATGCCGCCAGAAGGGCTTGGAGCCTCTTGTCCATGTCCTGAACGCTGGAGAAGGGAAGAGACACACAGGGCTTAGGAACAGCCAGAACTGTTACAGACAGGCCTGGATGACTGTGAGTGTGAGTATAATGGAATCCTCTCATATCATGGAGAAATGTACTTGTTATAGAGACACACTGCATATGGGCCCAGTGTAAGGTTTTCAGAGATTTAGGGTCATGCTATGGTGTCGTTTTTGGTAACAGGAACACCTTGATCTGATTCAGATGCATTACATTAGGGGAAAACACCAGACTATAAAATACTAAGGTCTACAATGGTCTAAGAGGTGATGTCACAGCACTGGCTAGATGCTCTTACTTCGAAGCCTGAATCCACTCATCATAGAGTTCAGAGGTCATTAGGGGTTCAGGGAGTTCGCGGAGATAGGACTTCAGGGCCCCTGCGGTGCAGAGAGGGAAGGAGGAGGAACAGGAGGAGAAGGAGAGAAGGAGGCTCTGTCAGACGTGAGCGTGTCTGATATGGCCAGGAGGCTCGGAGCTCTGAGCGGGCGGAAGGCGGCAGCGGTACCTGCTATGGCATGCGGGTCGGCGGAGAACTCCTGAACGTCCAGCACTCCGCAGTCCAGCGACGCCTTCAGCTTCTTCAGCTTGGAGGCGGAGGGAGCCACTCGGAACAAGCCCTGCAAGCACAGTCAACCCCACCCTCGTGAGCGTACGTCCTCTGTCGTGACAGCCACGATGCAACAAACAAACAAACAAACAAACAACCGGGAGCCCTGGATATAAAACTGTGACCCTGTGAGAACTGCTGTTGTTTTCACCACCACGTCCACTGAGGAACCCTGGCTGGGAGGCAGCAGCGTGACGCCGAGCAGGGTGACTCAGAGCCCCGGCGGGGAGCCGCGGACGTGGGAGAGCTAATGATGGACGGCGGGTAGCAGGGCGGCGAGATCCAGGGCCTGCTGGAGCTAACGAGCTGCCCCCACCTCCTCCTGCATGCCGCACTCCAGCAGCATGGTCACGCAGGCCTCGATGGGGAAGGCGATCTCCCGGCCGCTCAAGCCCAGGTGCTCCCCCAGTGGCTTGCCATAGGAAGGCTTCTCGATCCAGGCCTCTGAAACCGCACAGCCCACAGGTGGCAGGTGACAAGGTGCTTTTCGAAAGCGCCGATGTTTAAAGCGATGAGCAATAGTAATAATAATAATATTCATGCAAATATACACGCACAACACAATTCCAGTGCCGTTTCACAGGGAATGAAAGTAAACCGCCTGATGGGAGTTTGCATAGGGGTGTGAAGGAGGGTGAGCTCCTCACCCTGGTGAGCTTTGATCTGTGGCAGCACACTCTGCAGAATCTCCAGAGACTTCCTGTGATATTCCGCCTGAATTTCTATGAGCTGTACGGGAGAGTCATGAGAGTGCAGGATGTTAAAACCGTCCCCATTGTTCTTTCTGTAATCGTGCATCATCACGTTCCATCCAGCCCTTCCGTATGCAAATGAGAACTTGCCGTCTGAAAGTAGTTTGCATAGTCTATTTCTTTGGCCACAAAGTTGTACATGTCTGCTGATAACTGGTCCTAAGGAAGCAGAATAGACAATGTAGTAGTGAGAAGACATTAGTACTGGTATATACAACGTGACTGAGTCAGCGGGTTTGGTTTAACACTGCTGGTTAAGCTGTGAGGTTTTAAAAATCAAAGCATTACCTTACACTCATTGCTTTTTTGTAAAGCTAATTTGTTTTAAACAGAGATAATGGCAACATTGGGAACAGAAAATGTCAGTTACATAACAGCAAATGCAGTCTTTTCTGTGGGGTGAGATAGAGAGAGGAAGGGAGATACCCTGCAGATCTCCATCCGATTGGCTGTCTCCTCCATCTCCTCTCTGAGGGAATCTGCTTTGGCCCCGCTTGGCTGCAGGTTGCTGGGGTGACTGGAGGACTTGGATGATTGCTGCCACCTACAGGCAGGGAATGATCAGGACACGGTTAGATCATCAACCATGGAATGGGGAGAGAGCTCCTGCCGTCCTGCGAAGCACCTTGTCCGTGCAGAGTCCATGTCCAGAACGAGCTTGGCTAAATGTTTCCTCTGCTTCTGTATGTTGGGAATCTCCACCTGAAACGACACAAAAACACAGGAACCAGACTTAACAATAACAAGCATTTAGCATTAAAGGAAGGAATCGTTCAAACATCCACGATTAAAAGAGGAATAACTCTTTGAATGTGTCGATATGCGCACTGCACTTTCGAATTACTGCGGTGTCACGCAGTGCTGAGAGAGTGAGAGAGCCTGACCTCGGCCAGCATGTAGAGGGGCTCCACCACGTCCCTCTCCATCTGGAACTCGAGGAGGATGAGCTCCTGGGCCAGCTTCTCCTCGCTGTCTCCACAAAGCTTCAGCATTTTGCTGCAGGCAAACGGCAGGAGCACGTCGATGAGAGAGAAGACGGCTTACGCTCAAACGCTAACCCGCCAAACTCCGTTGGCGTGTGACAACTCTGGAAGCCCTTGCTGGAGGGGGTGGAGGTCTTACCCGAGCAGGGAGTCGTCTCCCAGGATGGAGGCTCCCTCCACCATACACTGGGCCAGTGTGGAGAGGGGCAACTTTTTCTGCTCGGGGAGAAAAGGAGCATTATGGCATTTGTATCGCTGATTCTTAGATATCTCACTAAAGGGTGAATGTCAGAGGGACGGACCGAGGGGGACTTAACCGAACGCTTGTCCACATCAGCCCCCTGCTGTCCCTGCAGACAGGCCGTGAGCTTCTTATGTGTGCTGTGAGAGACCTGCTTTACCAGATCCAGACGCTTCTCCACCTGATCCAGGGACGCACACACACACACACACACACAAACACACCGCCTCACACAGTTCAGCCACCTACACACTATGCCAAATAAGTCAGATGTGAAAAACACATATTTATCTCAGCTGAATAACCCCACACATGTTATGAACACCAGAACAGGCTCTTACCTGGAGCAGGTCATCAGTCAGAACTTCAGTTTTTTCGGCTCTGTAATGTGGAGAGAGTGGAACAATTAAGGCGGTAGACTAGCGCAGGCCTGAATAATCGAACCAGAATAGGCCACCATGGGAATCACTCCATGTTGTTTCAGCAATTAATTACACTCAGTCGAGCTAGATTACTAATACATCGTATGCATGATTCATTTTTGCCTTTCATATCCAAATTGCTGTGAAATTCACTCTGCCCTGAGCACAGAGAGGATGGTAATCAACAACAGCAGAAAATGAATTATCGCTCATTACCTGGCGGACGTTCAAAGATAATATAGCCTATGAGGCTTAGTGTGGCAGGTCTGCACTCTGAGCAGAGGTGAAGGTTACCTCCACCTCCCCATCCACCTCCACCTCCATCTCCCCCTCCATCTCCCCCTCCCCCTCCCCCTTCACCTCCCCCTCCACCTGCACATCATGTTTACCGGCGCGGGGTGACTTTTTTCATGTCTCTTTCAGCGCTTTGAATGATCTGCAGAGAAAGTGGTTGGTTCTGAGCCCAGTGGGGGGCCCTTCACACACCTACACGTGCACCTCTCCAGCACGTGACCCTGCGCGATCACATACACGTTATGCCACGTTTTGCCAATGGGGTGGGCAGAGAGGTGGCCAGATGCCAGGGCGAACCACACGCCGAACGTGACCGTGCAGCCGCCTCCGGTGTCTTCATCTGCACATTCGGCTGTCAGCGAGGGGCTGGGGGTGGGGTGGGGTGGGGGGGGTGGTGGGGGGGAGTGTCAGCACACGTACTGCATGTGGACGTGTGGCAGACTCTCAGCTGCTCTCTCTCTCTCACATGTCCTTCTTCTCTACTCCAGTTCTGCTTCCACAACCCAACCAGCCTGCGTGACCCATATGCCTCACACATACACACCAAAGAGCGTGTTTCCATGGCAGCAAATGTCTGCAAATGAAAATAGAGCTGAACACATCTGGGCCAGGATGGCGAGTGTGTGTTATAGTTAGGGAGAGAGTGCCGGAGGAGGGGAGAACAGTGATTCGCAACAACTTTGGACACAGAGCCAGTGGCCGGCCTTGATAAGTGTGGCGAGTCAGAGGCAGACAGAGGGCTTGAGGTAGGCAGCCAGTAGACCCGCCAAGCTGGATGCTTCTCAACAGCCTTTCCGAAATCAAGAGCTCAACTACTCAACTGATCTTACGTCTTATTAATGAGGATTTTGCAATCGATAAGATCAAAGCATAGTCATGTTAATGACATGTCTATTCAAACCAAGCGACTCAACCGTGAATTCTCAAACGAGCGCTTCTGACACGTGTCACTCCACAGGCTGCTGCATGCTGGTGCGTGTGCGCATGCTTTAGAACCTCCTATGGCATCCCCAAGTCTGCAGCTTATTTGCTAACGTACTGCACAGTAGCGGCGCTGCCTTCCAGAGCCGCCGCCTTCATGTCCAACAAATGTGCAGAAGGCAAGAGGTGTGTGGTACTCATCACAGGCAGGCCAATTAGACGAGGACACACTGTGTGCCAAAAGGACAGGATGACTTTTATTTTAAATGAATACTTGATAATGTTCAAATTCAATGGAGGATTTGTGCGGGATAAACGCTTGCATTGCACAGCTTTGCCGCCTTCATTTTGAGGGAGAGTTTATATTTGGGGCATTAGAAAACGTAGAAATTACAGAAGGCTACAACAACAGTGACAGCGTGAGGAAAAATTCTGCAGAATGGCTTTTACGGGCTTTCTTAAGCATCTTCGCGCAGGTGAACGTTGACTGGTGACTAATTCCCCATCGAGCCTTTATCCTTCATCTGCCTTGTGTTGCAAAACATTAAGTAAAAAACAACCAGCAGGTTCTGAAAGCTGGGATGCGATCTCATGGCACGGACACACACGCAGACGGCCTGGCAGCGGAGGGCAGACGGTGCAGACGAGCGAGGAGGAGCTCCCACGGTGCTGCCGGCTGGTCGTGAGCCAACTTCAGCCCACTGACCACCCGGGAACCCGGCAAACTAAGAGGACAGGGGGAGACCAGAGCCGGTTGACACCCAAGACAACGAACCCTGTGTACAACATCCCAGAGGAGGCCCTGAGGTTGTGGGAGGAGCCGCAGACGTGGTGGTTAGTGTTTAAGCAGAAGGGGTATGAGGGTCGCATGGGTGCTTTGGCTTGGCCACTTTTGCCATTTCTGGACGGGGGTGGGTGGGGGGGGGGGTGCTTTTCATCGCCTTGTCTGTTCGTAAAGAGGCTGTGTCAGGCTGATTTTGGATTTTACAGTCTGCTCTAGAGTAGCACATGCCTGACTCATAAGACCGCATGAGAAACATGAACACTTGTAACCAAAGACTTCCAAGGCAAAGTAGGAGCCAATATGGGAGCAAGTTGTTAGGCCACGCCCCAGAATGGCTGACGGAGCAAGGCAACCACGTTCTCTCTCCTCCCCACTTCCTGTCCCGACAGCTCCTTCCAGGTATTGTGCCCCGAGTGTGGCCACGCCAGTGCCCGACCATAATAGCCATTCTACAGGATTTATTTAAAGGTTCAGTAAGACTTTTATCACTGTGGAGAAGAATGGGCTCGCTTTTAGCATCTTTATAACAGGGCTGCCATAAGGACTCCTATCTGATGCCAACAGGCCTGTGGTGTCAGGAATATTTCTGCCATCTGTTCCTTTGCCCTATTTCTTTCCCCTTGAGTCACTCTATAGACCTAAACATGCTGATCAGAGCCTGTAGGAGCACTTTCTTAGACCTTAAACATATAAGAAAGCAATAATATTTAAAATCTTATTTGGTTATGGGAGTAGTGTAAAGTTTTATATTAGCATCTTTTTTTGTTCCTTCGGTGTAATCTTGATAAACATCAATCATGCATCCATCCACTATTTACATCCGCTTATGCGGTCCGGGTAGCAGGAGAAGTAGCCTAAGCAACATCAATCAATAGGTGCAAAAATATACATCAAGGCTTAATGCTGCCATCGTAATCCAGATTAAGGATGAAACCAATTTAAACTAAGCGATAATAAAATGCGCCTTACTCTCATGCATCACGGGTGAGGAAACAAGCTTTAATGATGTCAGTGATTAGTGTCCTACGCTGCAGGCCCAGACGTGAGGATACTGCCACGGGAACTTGAGCATTTCATGTAAACGTAACCTAATAAAAACCAGTCTCGTGGAGAGCAACTCCACGCGCAGTCAAGAGTCAGCGAGGCAACGATAAAAACGAGGATGGACTTGTGCACTGTGGCTACTTATCTTAGTTGCTTTACTCATTAATGATAAAAAAGGCTCAAATCCAGACAGCATCGCGCAAAGAAGATATGTAACTAATCACTACTGACTTCCAAGACATTTGGGCGTACACAAAAAGCATATGAATCCAACATTTTCAGGATCATTCACATTCCGCATACATTATTTTGCATACTAGGATCTAGCAGGTTCACGAAACGCAGAACATATATGCTGCAATCTTCTCCCCTCCACGTGTGCTCGAACAGCCGCGAGACAGCTGGCGTAATCCAGAGAGCATTTTACAGCAACGCAGCAAGGGAAAAGGCCACTGGAGGTACACGGGTAGCTAGTCACCTCAGCGCACGCTGTGCGATAAGCCCCAAAAGGCACGCGGGAAATGACAGGAGCATATGTTCGTGCGAAGGGCAAATTCATGTCAGCCCCGCAAAAACCGGAGTCGTGGACCCATATGGACAGGTCCGAACAAGCGCCGTTTCCCCAGAACAGGGATCAAAGCAGCAGGCCGCTATCAGCGCGAATCATTAACGAGAGACCATCCGGTGAAATAGACTTGCTCCTCGTTTACCTACCAAGGCTCAATCCCATTTCACCCCTTGCCCTATTGCGTGGTCACGAATAGGGGGTAGGGTGCCCGATTGTTGTTTTGATTAAGCGCTAGGGCGAAATGTTAGGGCTACATGGCCCTACACACGTAGGTTTATCAGAGACACGCGCTTAGTGTTATGAGAAATTACTGAGCATGCACTGCGAACCCCCTGCAAGATGGCTCCGCACGAGACCAAAGAAACCCACAAATGTAAGTATTAATAATGTGAGTATTTTCACGTTAATAAAGACACCCATTGTGTTAACTTAGTTTGATGTCGTTTAAATGAAAAAAAGTTGTTATGAAGAAAATGAGCATAATATGGTATGTTTTTTGAGAGAGGAAACTGGTTACACTCTTTGTGGTGATGCGCGACTTTTAACGTGCTGAATCTCTAAACAATATTTGTAAAAACGTAAACAGACAGCACTCGTATAATATGAAATATTTATTGTAGACAATACTGTCATAGAGTCTGCAATAAATATTTCCTATTATACGAGTGCTGTCCGTTTACATCTTTAATTACATGAAAAGCCGCTATTACGCAGATGTCTTGGTAACTCGCTCGCGAACATCGTTAATGCTGATTCGTGCATAACAATTTGATATATTTTCATGTCGCATTCAGGTTGCTGACCTTTCCTCTAATATCAGTGCAGACCGGCGGGGTGGCCGGCAGCACCGCTAGTAGCCCTGGTAATGAAGCCGTGTTCTTTCTATCCGGAGACCGATTGATGCGTGAAATTGAAGTTGTGAACGACAGCTGCAGACAACCGCAAAAGGAGGCCCATAGCCCACACGAGAGAGATCGCCACAGCTGAGGACGGATTATTGGAAATGTCCGGCAAAAAAGTTGTCGAGTCAAATTACGTAAAAGCCATCTTGGACTACTGATGACGTATTCGGGTTGTTGAGGGTTGTCCCATTTCACAGGGGATGATTTCAAACACTACCTCTTGTAATTCAGTTCCAAGGGGCAAGAGGACACAAACAAGTGGTAGAGGTAAAATAAGAAATGGGATTGGTCCCAAGTCAGTGCTGAGAAGACCATAACACAGACTGGCTGGCAAATAGGAAATAATACTGGAGTGTAATACAGAAGGAGAGGAAGGAGAGGCTTTACAAATGTGAGGCCTCTCGAGCTGTTTTCAAGTTGAATATCCATGGAGGTAAATAAAGAGGTATGGGCTATATTAGTAGTACTGTGGGTGGAATTCCAAGGGGAAACCATGGAAAATCACCAGGCCTGAGAAAACCATCTGTTACTTCTCTCTCTCTCTCTCTCACACACACACACAAACCTGGGAAGCACGAGTGGAATTTTCTGTCATCACACAGTACACATAGCATATAATGTATGTAGCAAATGGCACAGCTATCCTACATCAGTGTAGAATGTCTTCACTGAGACAGCACTGGCATAGCATGAGAAAGCATTCTTACACGCATTATATTAACAACAGCAGGCAGACGTCTCAGTAATATACACATGGAATCAACACACCACGGGTTTTTGGTATGACCTTTATTGGGCATCAATCCAATAATGTCAACAGCAAATATTATGAGCACAAATCTACTTAAATATGACCAGAGGCGTAATGGCGTAATTAAGCCTTAATTGGCGTGAAGGGGGCCAATTAGCTTTATGTAATGGGATCATGTTAACTGGCATGCACCCATTTTGATTAATCAATTAATTATTTGCCTTTTTGAGTGGAGCTTTTCTTTGACATAAATAATACTATATTTGCACACAATCACCTAATCATAAGCGCTTTCAATTTTAAGGCAAAGCTCTTAATACAGAAGAGGTGTATTGCTTCTACGAGATGGACATAAGCGAAATGTTTTTTTTTAACATTCTCATAACACCTCTTGAGTTATGAATGCATGAATATTGCCCATGTACATAATGTCACGTGAACAGGGTGGCAAGCGATGCAGAACCAACAGGCTGCTCGATCTCCACACCCTCCTCGTCCTCCTCCATACTGTAGATGCCATCGCAGCAGATCTGACCCGGAGAGACTGCTCATGCAGTCCCGTCCCACTTAGCCAATACACCCACACATGCTCGCGCGCACACACACACACACACCCGCGCATGTTTAAACACATACAGCCAGAGCTGCTACATCCTGATCACACCGGGGGTGGGGATGGGGGGAGGTGGACCTGGGAGACATTTTAATGTAAAACCTGCTTTTAAAATCTTTCTCTGTAGAGTTTTCATTTCAAAACCTGCCATGAAACCCAGTGGAAAAGCTTCAAACGATTCTCCATCATTAAGGGGCTACTATGAAGAAAGGAGGGTATCATATAGCAACTACTATCACAGTAAATCCCACTTAAGAGTTCACTAAACTAGGTTAAATATGTCATTTGCATACTTTGTTTAGTATGCAAGAAAAAAAAAAACAGTGGGCATATGCTCAACCAGATAAAAAAGGCCCTTCTGCAAACCCTCTGTGCTGACTTTACTGTTCATGCCAGAGCTGTTTTGAAACATTTTTCTAAGTTTCCACCTTGCATATCTTTTAGTAAGATGCTTCCATCGTCCTCCAGCAGACGTTAGCCTTTTATTAGCTGCCACTGAGTCAGCCTTGACGAAACCGACTCAGTTCACTGTCTTTAGGCTCTCACACTGCAGAATTGAACATGGGGCATTTAGGGATCCTAACAAATGTAATGAAATTCTGCTATATTATGACCCATATTGTAGCACTGATCTAGAATCTGTTGCTGACAGTAAATTGTTAGTAAATGTGAGAAGATTCTGATCCAAGATCAGCACTGTCATACTAAGAAGTTCATGAACACGGGCTATTTTGCCATATGCAAAAGGCCTGTAAAAAATATATGGTGATATGTTTATATAATGGGTTATTATGAAACATGCTTTACATTATTATGGTCCTTTTTATATAGGGCTCGTTAGTGGATACAGCAATATTGGCCTCCACAATACGGTTATCAGAGAAAGCCACATAATTAGTTTTTCGCAAATTAGCATTTGTGCCTATGTGTTGTGAATTTCCTGACCAATATCAGACATTACTGATGAGCATCATCCGTAGTCTTCAGATTGTTCACATGATCCAAGTATTAATAATTGTGGCCAAAACAACACTCAAAAACAACAGTGAATAATCATAATCATATCCAGGGCTCACCACGGTATCTTTAACATATTGCAAAACATATTGCAATTGCTCTCATGCTGCCCTGAATTTTTACATAGTATCAGTTGTTTTGTATATGCATACAGAAATCGAATGTCACATGTTTTTGTATTCACACATGCTTATACTATATTAGGAGCCATTATGTTAAGGGCCTATTATAATTTTTGTAATGTATGTGAATTTTTGTACCACATTGTTTTTTAAAGTGCTGTACATGGCGTATTCTCACAGGGTCTTTACGCAGAGCTTTTACAAGATGGTTGCACCAGTGTCATCCTGGTGGTATAAACAGCACAAGAGAATGCCCTGGAAACACGGTGTTTCTCAGACAAGCGAGGCGCGACTGAAAATACGCCCTGTTGGGTGGGGAACGACACCAGAATGGACCCTAAATCCTGCAGCTTCTGGCCCAGCTGTCATTCAGAACCGGATTCCCCAACTCCGACTGGGAACGAGGGATGGAACGAGGGATGCGCAAGAACGAATCCTTCTCTTTAATGCGTCCAGGTGTTTAACTTGCATCCGGAACTCATTAAAAATTGTTGTTTTTTTATTATTCATATGAAATGCTGTTTAGGCCCCAAACCTGTATTGTTTAACTGCTCTTTTCACCTTTTCTGGAACACCAGCTGTAATTATCAATACCGTGTAGGCGGCAGGCGGCAGAGGAACTGAATATTACTTTTAAAAATGAGAAGCATGGTTACCAGGCAACACAATCAGACATTCCTATGTCCATAACAGCCCAAGAAAAAGGTTTAGATAAATGTGATTCATGACAGTATAATTACACTTTGGAAACAGCCAGGAAGGTTGTGTTCACACAGCGGGGGGACTGCAGCACCAGGATAAGATTCCTGCTAGTGGAGACGAGCACGATGTATTCAGGGAATACGAGGAAGCACTGTTCAAACAACTACCACCACCACCAACAAATCACTCAAAATATATAGTGAGAGTTACGTCCTAGGTCGAGAGTACTGGTCATTACACAGGGGAACCAGTCGGAGGAAGGTGGCACAGTATACATGGACTGAATTTTGGGTTTTGTAGTTATTAGATATACTGATATTCTCATATGTTTGTTATTTGGGTTGACTTGTAGATATATGATCTCAGGGGAAGGCACCTCATGAGAAACTTCATATTGAATGGTCTCTATAGCTCTACAAAAAGGTTGCCATATATTTGACATTCAGTTGCTATAAAGCACAGGTGCAGACAGCACTGCTTCAGTTTGAAGTTAGTCACTCTGGAATCTTCTACTTTGGTCTGTTATGTCATCCTTTAATTAGTGGCACATGACTCTCTAAGATAGGGTGGGTTGAATATTTAGTGTTTCCATTACTGTTTACATTACTCAGTCCTCTTGCTTGTGTCTGATCTTCTTGTATTCTTGATCAAATGTTAATTGAAACATCATGCTTGCTGGCATGCTAGTGATATCATATCTTTTTTTTATCCGACATGCTGAACCAATGTTGGTTACAGATCTTTCTCATGCCTTCCTCCTGCATGTCATATATCCTAATCTCATATCTTCATCTCATTTCCTAATCTCAGGTCCTCATCTCAGATCCTAATCTCAACAACACATCTCATATCCTAATCACAGATCCACATTTCATATTCTTATCTCAGATCCTCATCTCATATGCTCATCTCAGATGCTCATGTCCTCATCTCAGATCCTCATCCCATATCCTCATCTCAGATTCTCAGATCGTCATTTTATATGCTCATCTCATATCCTCATCTCAGGTCCTCATCTCATATGCTCATCTCAGATCCTAATCTCAGATCCACATTTCTTATCCTTATCTCAGATCCTCATCTCATGTCCTCATCTCATATGCTCATCTCAGATTCTCATATACTCATCTCATATGCTCATCTCATATCCTCATCTCAGATCCTCATCTTAGATCCTCATCTCAGATCCTCATCTCATATGCTAATCTTACATCCTCATCTCATCTGCTCATCTCAAATGCTCACCTCAGATCCTCATCTCTCTCCAAATACAAACTGCTTCTTGACGTGATGTGCGGCACGGCCTTTATAACGTGGCCTTACCGATTGAGGAGTCTTAAGGGGGAAAAAGAGCCGGTGCCTATGGTGGACCCCGGTCACCCGCTACATTACCCTGTGCTCAGGGACAGCAGAGCACTTTGTGCCCATTGTGATCCTGAGGCTCTGGAGTGCTGCAGTCAGCTCTGCTGGGAGCAGTTCCAAAGCCCCGGCCTGGCTCCAGACTCAAGGAGCACAACGGGCAACCTCATCCAGTGTGTCCTGTCAGCAGTGGGTGTCTATGCTCTGGCCTGCTGGCCGATGCAGCCTAACCAGACCCTCATGGACCCCGTGATGCGGGCCTCACCGTGCAGGCATGGCAGGGGCAGGCGCATGCTGGTGGGAGGAGGAGCTGCCTCTAAACGGTCCTCCTGCTGCCTGAGTGTAGACAGCACAAGACCTGCTGGAACGCGGGGCCTTGTGTGCGATTAATTAGCCTCCATTGTATGTTTGGAAATGTGGTGGTTTTCCAGAACGTTGATTTTTCTCTGATTTTACACATCACAGTAACTGCAGTGTTTAATTACTTCATAGTGTGGTTGGATGGTGGTCAAAGTAATTCCTAAAAGAGATTCCAGAATTTGGGAAGCATCTATCAGCATGTGACACAGTGTGCCATGCCTGTTAACAGCGCTGAGGCATGCTGTTGCCAGTGTGTTTCTGGGCACTCAACACCCCCAACCTCCCCCCACCCCCACCCTCACCCCCACACATCTCCGCACCAGCAAGCCTCCACCCTGTGTCCCACCTCCACTCACAATAGCGCCCCCTAGTGCACGAGTGTCAGTCGTAACCCCTGCGTTCGGGCGTTCCGGCCGGGCCTGGGTCGAGGAGGAAACGGGAGGAGCTCTCCGCCAGCCGCTCGCTCCGGGCTCAGAGAAGCCGGGCCGGCCTCAGCTGCTCCGAAGGACCCTGCCGCTGTGCAAAACGATTTGCGTTCCTTCACAAAGCCAAGGCTCCGGGAGGGTGGCTGAGAGTGTGTGTGTGTGTGTGCATCACAGCAGATGGGAGGGGAGTGGGAGGTATTCCTAGCGGAAATGCTAGAAGATTCCATAGCTAGGGGCTTGTATATTCTTTGCCTCACTCTATAACGCTGGAACTTAGCCACAGTCATGCCGTGATGCTGTTTGTTTGAAAATGCATGACTGTAATCTGTAGAACTGATGGGTGATTTATTTTATTTGTAAGAGTTTCTTTTTCCAATTGTTCTTAAATTGCACAGATTGTCCAAGCCAAGGGTCAGAGAAAAAATCAATCTCGTGGCAGTGTCACTGAACTGTCCACCATTTCAAAAGGCTCAAAGCCTCACACATGATTGCACAAAGCCTCACACATGATAGGATGTACAACGATGTACATACGATGTACAAATCCATCACAGTAATAAAAGTGCTAGGATGTAATGGATTTTGGGACCTTGTTCACAGGTGGTGAAGGACTTTAACTTTTGCTTCCATAAGAGTTCAATTACTTGTGGCAAACAGGAGCATTTTAAAGCAGTTCCTGATGAGTGCTAGAAAGCTGCTGTGATTGTCTGGCCCCTCACGACTGACTCAGATGGAGTGCTTCCCCTTGCATCCCTTCTGCCTGTTCTGTCAGCGATCATTTTGGCGATACAATTTTTTTGCAGGAGTGCCAAATGATACCAGAAAACCACTGAGCAACACCGACATTGAAGAAACACGGTCAGCAAACGCTCCAGTTTCTGCGATGCGCCGAAGCCGATCGGTCCAACCCTGACGCGAGCTGCCCTTGCAAGCAAGTTCCGAACCGTCGGTGCTTTACGGTGCTGGTGTCCTATATCGCGCTGAGCTGCATGTCATCTCCGGGTGGATCCACTGCAGGGAGTGACTGCACCGTGCCGGTAATGACTCGCACAGGAGCCTCCCCCGGCGTGCATGGGAGGTGCCGAGCTGCTGACACAGTGCACCTGCAAAGCCCCTCCCCGCCTCCTCCCCCCACCCCCCACCCCGGCGTGGGAGGAAAGGAGATGAGATGGAGGGAGAGAGAAGAGAGGAGGCGCTTCTCACAGAAGCGTCGCCCATCTAGTCAAAAAAAAACTGGGCCACTGCAGAGAGAGAGAGCTGGCGTAATGGATGAAAAGAGACGCTAGCCCCATGACTTCTCTCAAATATAGCGGAACGATGCTTCCACTGAGTCTGGATCACCGCTGTCTCCCCGTTCAAGGTGGGGCAGATATATGGTACATGGGGACTATTTTGGTAAATAATTGTAAAAAAACTGCAGCTCGCATTTCATTCGTGCTGCCAAAAAATGTTAGAAGACGTTCAGGCTACAAAGAATAGCCCAGACGTTACTATTATTTTAATCCAAATAGTATGCTAGACCCTAAAAATATAAGCATACTGGATCTCACATGAATCTTGTGAGCATGATCCCTTAAGTTTGAAACCCAAGATGAGGGACAGTTCTTGTCTCGAACAGCCTACGTCCACCATGTTTTCACATCATTGACCTTGAGGCATCGCTGGTCCACATGTGATGACAGAAATCTTTGACCTGTCTCAAAACACTCCCAGTGGAGAACGCAAGCACAGAAACACGCGGGAGAGAAAACTGAATTTCAGACTAAGACTAAGATTTAGAAAAGATGAATATTTAAAACTGAAGTGTCTTCAAATGCATATCAAATGCTTTCTTTTTCTGATTGGACTGCCCCACCCTTAAAGATGAAGACAAACATGATGTTGAGTTCAAAGCAGTGATATGGGCTCCTATGCATAATGACTACGCATCATAACTTGCACAATAACATATGTAAAGCACACCATTGATTACTACAAACTAGTTTTTCACCTACGACAAGTCATGGCTCATTGGGTAAGCGCTGAGTGTCCACCAGGCTGTACTATCCAGTGCCTGAAGTGTTTCGTGGGCTGAATGAGAAATAATTCCCTTGGAGTGTGTAGGGAGGCCCTGTTGGGTGAGCAGGTCTTTTAGGCAGACTCATTTATCAACACACACATACAACCATGTGCACACACACTTTCCAGGTTCCTCCACTCAAGTTGTCATTGGACCAGATCGTATAATGTATGTGCCTTGTGCTCCTTCCAAACAAGACAGTGCCACCCTTCCTGAGGGAGAGATCAGATCAGGGTTCCTCCCCACCACTCAACGACACACCGAAACCAAGGCCTGCTCAGATGGGCCCACTGAGGTCACAGGAAGCTCAGCCAGCAACATACACCGTTCCTCTCTCACACACACTGCAGGATATGGTCATTTTCTTCACAGTGGGAGGAGGCTGCAGGGCAATATGGATTATAAAACAGCAAAGACTGTTGGCATGTCTGTGCGTGTGTGTATGAAATAGAAAACATCGAAAGCATAAATATAAATATTCATGAAGCTCATGTTCATTGCTGTTTGGTTTATCTCCTAAAATCCTATTAATAATTCCAATGACCCCAACTGTTATACTGAGTGGTGCGTACACACACTGGTGAGTAGTGACTGGTGCGTACACACACGCTGGTGAGTAGTGACTGGTGCGTACACACGCTGGTGAGTAGTGACTGGTGCGTGCACACGCTGGTGAG
This sequence comes from Brachyhypopomus occidentalis, assembly GCA_020368025.1. Classification (NCBI taxonomy): domain Eukaryota; kingdom Metazoa; phylum Chordata; class Actinopteri; order Gymnotiformes; family Hypopomidae; genus Brachyhypopomus; species Brachyhypopomus occidentalis. The sequence goes on along the minus strand of JAGXOD010001358.1, from coordinate 4,026,117 downwards.
TAGTAACTGGTGCGTGCACACACTGGTGAGTAGTAACTGGTGAGTAGTGACTGGAGCATGCACACGCTGCTGAGTAGTGACTGGACCGTGCACACACTGGTGAGTAGTGACTGGAGCGTGCAGACGCTGGTGAGTAGTGACTGGAGCGCGCAGACGCTGGTGAGTAGTAACTGGTGAGTAGTGACTGGAGCATGCACACGCTGCTGAGTAGTGACTGGAGCGCACACACACTGGTGAGTAGTAACTGGTGAGTAGTGACTGGACCGTGCACACACTGGTGAGTAGTGACTGGACCGTGCACACACTGGTGAGTAGTGACTGGAGCGTGCAGACGCTGGTGAGTAGTGACTGGAGCGTGCAGACGCTGGTGAGACGACTGGTGAGTAGTGACTGGACTGTGCACACGCTGGTGAGTAGTGACTGGTGCGTGCACACGCTGGTGAGTGGTGAATGGTGCGTGCACACGCTGGTGGGTAGTGACTGGTGCGTGCACACGCTAGTGAGTAGTAACTGGTGCGTGCACATACTGGTGAGTAGTAACTGGTGCGTGCACACACTGGTGAGTAGTAACTGGTGCGTGCACACACTGGTGAGTAGTGACTGGAGCGTGCACACGCTGGTAAGTAGTGACTGGAGCGTGCACACGCTGGTGAATAGTGACTGGAGCGTGCACACGCTGGTGAGTAGTGACTGGAGCGCACACACGCTGGTACTGACACTGGTGAGTAGTGACTGGAGCGTGCACACGCTGGTGAGTAGTGACTGGAGCGTGCACACGCTGGTGAGTAGTGACTGGAGCGTGCACACGCTGGTGAGTAGTGACTGGAGCGTGCACACGCTGGTGAATAGTGACTGGAGCGTGCACACGCTGGTGAGTAGTGACTGGAGCGTGCACACGCTGGTGAGTAGTGACTGGAGCGTGCACACGCTGGTGAGTAGTGACTGGAGCGTGCACACGCTGGTGAGTAGTGACTGGAGCGTGAACACGCTGGTGAATAGTGACTGGAGCGTGCACACGCTGGTGAGTAGTGACTGGAGCGTGCACACGCTGGTGAGTAGTGACTGGAGCGTGCACACGCTGGTGAGTAGTGACTGGAGCGTGCACACGCTGGTGAGTAGTGACTGGAGCGTGCACACGCTGGTGAGTAGTGACTGGAGCGTGCACACGCTGGTGAATAGTGACTGGAGCGTGCACACGCTGGTGAGTAGTGACTGGAGCATGCACACGCTGGTGAGTAGTGACTGGAGCATGCACACGCTGGTGAGTAGTGACTGGAGCGTGCACACGCTGGTGAGTAGTGACTGGAGCGTGCACACGCTGGTGAGTAGTGACTGGAGCGAGCACAGCGTGCACACGCTGGTGAGTAGTGACTGCAGCGTGCACACGCTGGTGAGTAGTGACTGGAGCGTGCACACGCTGCTGAGTAGTGACTGGAGCGCGCAGATGCTGGTGAGTGGTGACTGGAGCGTGCACACGCTGGTGAGTAGTGACTGGAGCGTGCACACGCTGGTGAGTAGTGACTGGAGCGTGCACACGCTGGTGAGTAGTGACTGGAGCAGCAGCTGTGTGCTCAACCCTGTGGATCTGTGTCTTCGGCAACCAGGCCTGACGTGACAGCACTGCCCATCACACAAACGTGCCAAAACATTCCTTCTTCTGGGGTGTCCCTATTCTGAAAGGCACTTAATGGTTCAACATAACACACAAGGAAGAAATAAGGAAGTGATGAGAGCAGCCAGCGGCAGGCGCCAGAGCCACGGCGTCTCCGTCATGTTGCTCCAGCTCTGGAGGAATCGGGTGAGGTCAGCAGCACACAGGACAAGGTCAGATCCAAAGTGTCATTCTGCGCTCTTATTAAGAGGCACGTGGACAGTGGACGGCGTGATCACACACACCCTTTCCCACACTAATCACACATAGACCAGCATGGCCTTGCTGGCCTTGGTGCAGTTATTAATGAGGGTGGTCAGTGCGGTGTTTAGGGAGCCCGATGTTGCTCATTACTGTGGGGCTGTGGACGGGGTGTCTCAGCGGCCAGTGCCACTGCTCCCTGGACACAGGGAGAGATAGAGGGGGAGAATACTAATGCACGCATACAAGCTCAAGACACACACACACAAAGTAATTCCCCGAGGAAAGCGGTAGCTGGGTCAGAGGAACTGGGGTTGCCATGTTTCCAGAGGCCCACTGATGCCAGCCAGAGGCAGAGAGAGCAAGAAGAGAGAGAGAGAGAGAGAGAGAGAGAGAGAGAGAGAGAGAGAGAGACATTCCGCCATTTGACCACTCCACACACGCGCCAGGGTCTTCAAAACGACCCACATGGCTGTGTGGCATAATCTCCCAGCATGACAAGCACCCACCCAAGGCAGGGCACACCTGGCCACCACACACCTCCTGCATATCGCATAGCTGGTTTGCCTCCACAAGGGCTGGCCTGGGGGAGGAGGGAAAGAGCAGATATTGCATTCTCTGGAGGGAATTTACAGAGCACTACATTAGTGGTGCGGCTTTCATCAGCGCAACTGCAATACACGCCACATCCCAAAATGCCAGCGTAGAGTATCATTATGAGAACTTCTAAAAATACCACACAGTTAATGGCTGCGACTGACCCTTCCGTTTGGAATATCTCTATCCCGGCGGCGGGCGTATTCCGATCGTTTAAAGGGGAAATTGCAATGATTAATATAGTGACGCCTGACAGATATTTCTCATGGCCCTTCTGCAACCAGCTCCTCCTTTTTCCCGAGATTACTGCGTGATGAAAACATTGCGCCTGATCCATTTCCCCTCACGTCGCATCATCTGCATCTGTGCGCATCAGATCGAAGATTGCTGACACCGTACACATGCGATACTACGATTTCCTATTCGTATGTCAGTGTATGATTTCAAGCGTAGAAAACATTAGACTGGATGTCATAATGAACGTGTCATATGCCATTGGGTAGGGGGTGCGTGCGAGTCCTTCTCGCTGCCTTGGGGAAACCTCCGAGGGCATTGCGCCTCCACGCTGCCTCTGCAGTATTCTAAACCTCTACGCAAAACAGTGTTACCAACGGGCAAAATGAAAATAAGTCTGGATGTAAGTGTTTTAACGCAACTGCGATTTGCTATTATACTCCAGCGTGCATTGCGCAATCAGTTATAGCAGTTTTAACACATCCATTGAAAACAGATCGATTCAGATAGAGACGGTTTCCCATTCAAAGTTTAACATATTCTCAAACTCGCATATTTGTAATAGCATGAGAGCTGTTAGATAAAATGAGACTTCTTACCTGCCAACAGTTTGGTTGGCGAGCTGTCGCATTCGATTGAATTGCTTCTTCATCTTCTATTTTTCTGCGTTAACACCTCCGGCGAAAAAGATTCCGCATTTCTCTCAAAATAAAGGCCCGTACTCCGGTGCAACACAAGACAACATCCACATTGTCCCAGACCTTCTCCTTCATTGCAAACAGGGGGGAAACACAAATGATCCGAAAGACATTTCAATACATTTCGTTCTGCATTCGACTACTCCCCGTGAGGAGATGCTGGGCAGTTCTCCACGATGGGCAAAGTGTCAGCATAACGTCAAGAAGCTGCTGCGTACCAGTGCAGTATGGGAAAGGTAGTCTTTATAATTAGCATTCTAAAATCCGTTGTTTTTATAATTCTTTGTCAATATCCAATCAAATAACACGAATAAATGTATCTTATCTTCGGCTACTCCGTTTTTATGATTTTATATTGTGCTTTGTAGGCTATTTATAACTTACTGGACATTGTATTATTTTCCCACTATTTTAATGGTACATTTAAAAAATGAACTGAAACAATTGTAGGCCGTCTATTAACGTTCACAATTCACCAGTCACCATCTATATACAGTTCGTCAACATATGACCAATATGGATAATTTTAAGCATATCGGCAATGACAGAAGCGACATCGCGCTGAGCAGCAACGCGTTATCGGTGCTGCCGGTGTTCAAATGTCGATGGTGGATTTGGGCGAGTAAAGCCACGCAGTAAAGAAGCCGACGGATGCCCTGTGCTTATAAACTCACCACTGATGAAAGGCGAACTAACTGTGCATAACCACAGGACTACAGACCCCTCTATAACCTTCTGGGTGTTTCTAAGAAGACTGGGTGTGTTGTGGACTAGACTGGCTTCCCTTTTGAACAATCAGTGCGAAGGGACCTGAGATGAACTGTTAATGTGGGTTATAAAATTCACAAGGTAGAGGCGAAACTCCTGGCACCATAGGTAACACCGCCACCTCGTGGTTGAAATAATTCACACAAGAAAAAATGTATTGGACCAAGGAATCAGTTACAGTTCATGACATTGAGAGGTCGTCCGTGATTTAAACACACTGACATATTGTAAGTGATTATTTTAGCCTACTTCAGCATAGAAAGCTTTACTGTGCAGTACATCCAATCAATCAACAAACAAACATTTGATATCACAAATAGTACTATTGATTTATTAGTTAGAAAACTGGGCAATACTAAAAATACCCAACAAGTTTAAACATAAAGGTTTGGTTCCCAAATCTACGTAAAGTTAAACATAAAGAACTTATACTTAACTGTATCAATTAAAATCTGAACAAACCCAGACACGAGAATAATATATCTCCTCTAGTCTCCACTCTTGTCCATGAGTGTATCCCCCAAACTGGGATAATGGCTCTAGCAGATCATCCAAAATCTCCGTTCATAGGGGTTCCACTGCCTCGAGAATAAAAGACACGACAGACACCAGACAGAGCGCCGCTAAATGAACTCCAATAGCACCCCATTGTACAGAAACGTCAGTCTGTTCAAAGTGAGTAAGTGAAAAAAACGTTATTATTTATATTATTTATTTATTTATTTTTCCTACGTCTTAAACCTGTTAGTATTCTTGGCACGAGCCCCTCTCTTGGCAGTAACCTCTGTATGGTTGCAGGAGGATATGTTATTGATTGAGACTACAACGTACTTAAGTAAGTCGCTCTAGACAAGGGCGTCTGCCAAATGCTATAAATGTGCGTGTAAATGGAAGCGCCTGACAAGCCAAGTCCATTATAGACTTCGGACTTAAAAGCACTGCCATGTTGCATTAAATACGGTGCTCCATCAGATGGCACTATTGCATCAAGTACAGTAATTCTTACGTGTTGCGCTGCGAATGCATTAGTTAAGGATTTATTATTTAATTTAATGAATCTAGTATATAATAAAATGTCTCGATGGGAATAAAAAGACAATGCGCCGTTAAATAAATAAATGCTTAACTGAAACAATGAGATTCCAAAAGACTGAGCTGTGCTTGCTAGAGTGAAATGTACTTGGAGATAATCCAAAGTGCATTTTAGGAAGTTTATATGTATAGTAAAATAGTAAAACATATATATATATATATATATAAAAGTGTGCTTTCACAGATCTGCTTTGAGTGGTGGACTTTCAAAAAATTGTATGTGATTTTTGCCACAGTGTAACCTTGATTTAAGAATATGAATCTTGAGTAAAATGGAAACAAAAGGAATCGAATAACCATAAAGATAAAAGGGACGAGAAGCATAGCAAGGGAAGAATTCTGCAGTGAATGTTATTTTTGACCAGTTTGCTGCTTAAAAATACGACTAAGTGTGAATAGTCAAGAGGAGGTGATGGAGAAACGTGCTGACAAGCTCTAGTGCGAAAGCTCATAGACAGAACCATATGGCATCATTTTGATTCAGTTAGAGGAGCTAATAATTACACACCTGAGCATAATGCAGAAGAATGCAAACAAACAGACCTGCAATCACGAACACACACACATACCAATGCATAAACCTTAGCATGAACACACACCCAGACTAACAAACAAATCTTAACCAACCACAGGCCAGCTCCTTGACTTAATTTGCATTTTTTTCCTTGATGCTTTGCACCCGAATTCTCTTCTGAAGTACTGCCAAAGAATACGGCACTAAATATGCCAGAGTGTCCACTCTCCCTTAGACGGTACAGGCAGCCATTACAGGAGGTACAGTTACAAAGACAAACCCGGCTAACAAAGGACCGCCGCTTTGTAAGATGACCTCCACACGAGCAGCACTGGCCCCCGATTGGCTGTTGCCCTGTGCGATAGAGTGTAATGGGTCAACAGGTGGGCAGCACTCCATGGCCCCAGGGCTCAGTGGCTCTCTTGAGTATCTGATACTGACAAACGGCTCGGCTCCCGTCATGCGGGCCTCGTTAATCTAGGCTGCTGGTAACGGAGAGGAGGTGGTCAGGCCCTTGATGTGGCCCCTCTGACCTGGCCGCTGTGTCGTTTGTTCTCATTAGCTCGGACACATGCGCGCCACGGCCCAAGGCCCGGCTGGTCTGCAGCCGCGTGCCTTACGGTTCCGTGCGGAACCCCTGGCCTCCTACCCCATGGCTGCGGAGCCCCTCCGGACTGCTCTAAATCAGTGCAGAAGGGAAGCCTTGACAGCTGCGCTATGGCAAAAGACCCCTGCTGGTGGACCGTCTGGAAGATGCCTCTCCATCACGCTCTCTGGGTTCGGAGAAGACGAAAGAATGTGGGGTGGGGGGGTCAAAGAGCATGGAGTGTACTGTATCTCCTTTCCGACGACTGTAAATATGGAGTGTGCCAATTCGCCGGTGCAAACAAAGAGCTATTAATAATTTACCCCTGTGATGCAGATTACGCTGTACTGACATGAGCAAATGGACAGAAGAGCAGTCCATGGGTGTCCCATCTACGGACAACTGCTGTATGTTACTGCTCTACAGCTCCGTCTGATCCTTCTTGTTCTCGTCCAGCACGCACCCTTTCACTAGGCTTAATGATGTCCCTGAAGGTCATGACCCATGTAATCCCTGACCTCTGCAGCCACTGACACATGAGCTGGACATTGGCAATGACCTGTCCTGACAGGCCTACAGGACAAGCTCTCTTTACCATCATCCCGTTCATCTGACCTGTGCGCTTCTGTAATGTGTCTTTGCAGTCCTTTTTTATAAGTCCTTCATAGAACCTGAGCTTGAAGATATGTTTTATATAGGACTAAAAACACAAATGGACGAAAAGACATTGACTTATTGACTCTAATAATATATCTTTATCTGTATCACTAACTCAGTAAAGTTGCTTTCCAGTTAAACTCATCAACAGCTACCTTATGGAACCAGTTCCACAGCCTTCAAAATAAGGCCAATAGTGCTCTTTCCACCATAGACTTCATGGATTAAAGGGTCTCAGAGTCTGAGTCTTAAGGACGTGGGGTCAGCCTGCTTGTTGTGTCTTTAAAAGCGCCAGGTCTATAATAATCCCTCACTCTGGGCTTAATGAAAACGTTGTGGTGTCTGAGGCACACGATGCAAGCCTAAACTGGAAGGTTTGTTTCTACAGGCATCCAATGGCAGAAAATGATGGCTATCTCATCACCTTAGAGACACTAAACGCTAGTGTGGAGATGGACGTGATAGCTACCCTGTGAGGAGTGGCACCATCTCATTACTGCCCTGAGTGTGACCAACAGACGCTCACTCATTTCTGATCTTAGAGCAGAAAACACAGAAGGTGCACACACTGTACACACATGCAAACACACATATACAAAAGAAAAAAATGTAATAAAATACAAGAACCCAAAGAGTCCAGAAAGAACCTGTACTTGTGATTGGCTTCAGGGTTTCATCATACTGCATTCTAGGACTTTCAAACTTTTATTGAATCAATTCATTTAATTTCATTTCATTCAGCTTAACATCTGACCTCAGTCTGTTTTCATAACTACATAGATTTCTGGAATTAGAGTAATTAGTCTTAAGGCATTGGTCAGTGGCATGACATTCCTTGACAGGTGATAAGCACTATGAAGGTGCAAAAAAGGCCTGCGCCTTATAAGGTCACACAGTCCTCTGCATAATGTTAATGCCATGAGCGTCGTCTTTTCATATAGCATGAGAGTCTACACACCTGTTACTTAAACCTCCCAAAGGAAGACATTAACGCTCACTTCTTTGGATGCTTTGGAGATTAGTTCTGACACCTTTGTCATCCAAAGCCACTTTAAAAGCTTCGGCGGCGTAGAACTGACACGCAGGAAGGGCAGAGACGGCTCCTATCCTGAGGCGAAGGCCCACCCACACTGCGGAGCATCTGAGAGCTGTGTGCCTGACTCCTCGCACTACACACACACCAAAGGAACGATGCATTTACAGGGTGCGTCAGCTTGTGTCTGTGTATGTGTGCATTTTTGTGGCACACGTTAGGGTGAGATGTTTACGTGCAGACGTGCGAGTTAAACAGTGACATAAGTCAGCTGTTAATGGGAAGGAATGTGCGTAATAAGTGTTGTATGGCGTAGTGCAAGCCAAAGACCTGACTAAGACCTTCCGTACTGGGCCATTCTGTAGCCCCATTATACTAAAGCTATTCATTATTCTACATAAAATATTATAGGATTAAGTGCACTACACGATTGATAGTGGGATTGTGTGGGGCATGTATATAGCAGCATAATGAAGTGCTCATTTGAAATAGCGATTTCCATGCATGAAGTGATATGTAATATGAACATTATAATTCATTAAAAGAAATTATTAGCTGGGTGTTGAAAACATCAACGTTTTCATATTTATCTGCAGAAATCAATGTCCTACTCTTTCATAGTATGAATTCATAACATAAATGGACCACATGCAACATGCTAGCTTAATGGAAAAGCAGTCGTTTAAATCCATAAATCCATATCTTGTGCCTTATATTCAGACTGTGATGGAGGTTTGGGGGTGGGGTTTGGGTGGGGGTAGAGTCCCTTCCTCTCATATAGTCCTGCTGGTAGTGGGATTTACAGTTGTGCTTCTGCTGTGGATGGGTTGAAATCAGAACGGTCCTCAAATATACAGCAAGTTCTCAGGAATTATCCAAGGGTTAGGGTTAGGGTTAGGGTTAGGGTTAGGGTTGGGGTTAGGGTTAGGGTTGTGGTTAGGGTTAGGGTTGGGGTTAGGGTTAGGGTTGGGGTTAGGGTTGGGGTTAGGGTTGGGGTTGGGGTTAGGGTTAGGGTTAGGGTTAGGGTTGGGGTTAGGGTTGGGGTTGGGGTTATGGGTGGGGTTAGGGTTAGGGTTGGGGTTAGGGTTGGGGTTAGGGTTAGGGTTGGGGTGGGGTTAGGGTTAGGGTTGGGGTTGGGGTTAGGGTTAGGGTTAGGGTTGGGGTTAGGGTTAGGGTTAGGGTTAGGGTTAGGGTTGGGGTTAGGGTTAGGGTTAGGGTTAGGGTTAGGGTTAGGGTTAGGGTTAGGGTTAGGGTTAGGGTTAGGGTTAGGGTTAGGGTTAGGGTTAGGGTTAGGGTTAGGGTTAGGGTTAGGGTTAGGGTTAGGGTTGGGGTTAGGGGGTTAGGGTTAGTTAGGGTTGGGGTTAGGGTTGGGGTTAGGGTTAGGGTTGGGGTTAGGGTTAGGGTTGGGGTTGGGGTTAGGGTTAGGGTTAGGGTTGGGGTTAGGGTTGGGGTTAGGGTTAGGGTTGGGGTTAGGGTTGGGGTTAGGGTCAGGGAGAGCCCTTAGAAGAGCACTGCAGCGAGGGATTCTGAAGCCGCCCTTGCTCCTCATGCCCTCCCTTCCAGGAAGGAAACCATAAGCGTCCCAGGTTTTCCACTGGGGAAACCTCACTCTTGCTGCCGGAGACTCACCACCTGATTTGAACCCCAAACCGTGCGTTTACGAGGCTGCTGTTTGTGTTCTGCTATCTCTAGTTCTCCGTGGATTTCCCCTCTCTGTCTGTGTATAATTATGAGGTCACTTTTGACTCCTGCTGTTGTAAGTGTTGATCTATACAATGGTACCAACAGTGGAACTAACCAACTAAACAACGTTTTTACTCAGAAGATGAAAGCCATCCTGCTCGCACGCACTGAACGCAAGTCATAATTAGCTTTCATTCCTGTTGAAATCCGTGTACAGGTACGCAGGCGAGCGTTTGGACTGAGCTGCTGCACTAGGTCACCTTAATTCCCCCACAGCCCCTGGATGAACTGCTTCTAGGCCGTGCTCTGTAATTTGAGGACACCTATCATCATGTGCTGCCTTTAGCTGACCTGAGGGGAATGTCGGCTCGACCAATGACAGCTCAACCAATGACAGCTCAACCAATGACAAGAAGCAGAGGCAAGTTTATCTTTTCTTTCTATTATTATATATATATATATATTTTTTGCAGGCAGCTCAAATGCACATTACATTTTCTCGTGTATGCAGCGTCTTATGAAACCCTGGGGAGCATGGAGCAGTATCAGCCTGCTCTTCTTTGCTGTGTTTGGACGGGGGACGGCGGGGGTGGCCGGGAGCCACATCCACATGAAAGGACACGACGTCCTCGACTTCTAGCCAAGGTCAAGGTGTTTTACGCCGGGAGGCAAATCCCCGAGTGGAGGCATGCTGAATGCGACTGCAGCCTGGCGAAAGCACCAGAGATCACAGACTCAGAGGGGAGACGGGGGCACATCCGTGTCTGGGCACACACCCACTGGGCAAAGCCAGTAGACCTATTTATTACATAGCTTCATGCATGCTGGGCCATTCATCAACGAGGCTAGCATAATTCCACCTGATTTTCACAGAGGTCTTTAGAATTTGAGTAATTAACATAATCAAACATAATTGTCAGAGTCAGGGCTGCAATGTGATTGCCGAGCGGTCTTTATAACTCTTATCTGATGCCAGACGTTGATTATTTTGAAATGTTGATTATTCTGAAATAATATTTTTGCACCGTAATGGCAGCAGATGGTGAGTCATAGCCGAGGCCGGACTGAAAGCGCATTGTTCTGCAAGTTCTCGCGTTCCTCTCCTGTGGGCCATTCGTCTGCCCAGCCAGGTTAGGCAAGCAGCATGTGGTTCGGAAATGACATGCAGGAAGCGTTTCGAAGTTGCTGTCCTACAAAGAAAAGCAAGGCTCAACCAAACAGCGGATATTTGCCAGACCTTTCGACCGTGCATTTGCACCTCGAGCCTCACCGTCATCAGGCTGGAGCTGAGCAACATCTCAAAACAAGTAGACCAGCTGAGAGTGAATCCACATGAAGAGCAAACCGTCACCAGACTAATGTGTCACCTGGACATTTTTTTCACTCTTATATTTCTTGATTGCTTGTTTCTGGTTGCTTTCAAAGGTCTGGGGGGTTATTAAGCTGTTTATTATGGAGACTGAGAATTTTATTATCTTTCATTTCCAGCTATTTCATGATAAAAAATATTGTTTATACTATGAAGCTTTATTATGAAAAAAATTATATTGTCCTTCTGTAATGCTTGTTCTGTACTGCAACACTGCTAAACATGTAAATGACTAATGAACATATTTAAAATGAATAATGCGGTGATATAGATGAAATCATAGTTCGTTATTTTACAACCAACACTTAAAGAATCAAGATAACCCAGACTTCATTTCTGGACTCTTGACAGAAAAACATCTGTTACAGTAACGATGCAGCAACAACAACTCTGACTGAGGCCATTGCTTGCTTTTCCCTTACTGGGGAAAATGAGATGTTAAACAAATATGATCAAGCTGTCCAGGCATGTGCATTCTGCTCACATTCCTGAATTAAATAATGTGTTTACATGCACAACCCTAAAGGGCACAAAAACACGGGCTTTGGAGTCACTGTGGAGGTTTAATGCTGCTCTTGTGAAATCAGCGCTGTCAGAGTCTTTAGATGGATGACATCTGGGATCATTTCATTGCCCTTGTTGTGAGTGAAGTGTGGTGGAGGGGGGAGTGGGGGGATGATCCAGTGTTGACTGCTCAGACAAAACTCAAGCTCAAGTGTGCATCTCCAGAATACTATTAGCTATGCGTTCAGTAAGTGCGTCTGCCAACACAAATTAAACACACTGTTTGAGAGTGAAGTCACCTTTCTGTTTCATCCCCGTGACATTGCTGCGGATATAAAAAATGGTTAACTTGCTGCTGGTTCAGTCTTAGTTCAGTCTTACTGAGCCACTGAATGCAATATACAACAAGCTTTATTACATGAGGTCAAAAAACTGTGGCACATTGTTTCCACTTACAAGAACTGTCTGATAAATTGAATATTTACACCAACCGTTTGATCACTGAAACGCATACAGTGGTGAAATGAACTTGTCTGCTTCTATTCCCTTTTTGTGTGTCCACGGAACACCCGCGAGGGAGGAGAGCCCGGGAGGAGATCGGCGGTGCAGTCGGCGACCTGCGCAGCCGATAAGCTCGACTCATTAAGTAGCTTTTGGCTTCAAAGCGTGTGCCAATGGTGACATAAGGGCTGAAGAGAAGGCTAAATCGCTCTGTAAAGGATAATGCCCTAAAATCCAGCAGGGCTTTGACCATGCAGCAAGGAGATAAAGAAGAGTTCAGCAGGCCTGTGGGAATTTATACAGACTGAGCACGCTGCTAGCCAGAGCAGGAGACCTTGGAAACACGGAGCGGCATGGTGATCTGCTTCCCTGCTCGGCTGGTGACCCTGCAGCTCATGCCAGGGCTTTACCCACGATGCCCTTCGTTTGCCTCTGTCCACCGGTTCTGCTGCAGGAGCCACTAATGAGGTCATGGACTCCTTTGTTTTGTTTCCTTATCAGTCTCTTCTCTCTCTCTCTCTCTCTCTCTCTCTCAAAAGCACTCTAAATCACATTTGTTTTGTGTTAATAAAATATTTATACAAAATACAAACCATGTTACAGACGTTTTGTACTCGATTATTAGGTGAGCTGAATACACGTGTGGATTTAGGGCAAGAGCACAAAACAAAACAGACCATTTGGACACTAGTCTGTAATTTGCTATGTAAGTTGCTATGGGAGATGCTATGTAAGTTGCTATGTATGTTGCTATGTAAGTTGCTATGGTGTAAAGATGCTGTACTACACAGGCACCTGTATGTGCTATCTGCAGGGGTCCACTGGGGGCGCTCTCTAACGAACCCCAGAGGGAACACGTTAACAGGGGACAGTAACGGTTTCCTGGATGGGATGTCTGTTTGGGGCCAGAATCCTCTTTGATGTGTCAAACTGACCTGCTCATGAATCCCTCTGAAAACGCACAGGCTGCTTCTGTTTTAAAGTGTGCATGTGTGTGAATGTGCGCGTGTGTGTGTGTGCCTGGTGAAGCATAACAGAGGGAACTGATCTGCACACACAGTCTTCCGGCTGCTGATACTCTCCGTGGTCTGAACATCTGCCCTCACTCCCTGCAGGTGTTTCACTTCCTGGGTCACTCCCACCCCACCCCCCAACTTAAGATTTGAGGGATAACGAATATATTGTCACTCTCTGTATCTATCTCTCACTCACTCTGCCAATCTGTGGGGTATTTTCCCACAGTTTTAAACACATGCTGGCCTGTCACATAATTAGCACATTGGTTGTGGGAGTGGATTCATGAAGGCATCCCGACGCATCAAGACTCTGTGCTATGTATATTTTACATTATGATAATATGCATATAATCATAATACTAATATGATCATGCAGTATATAGTGATTATCTTTTTGCAGTTAAATGTCTGCAGAGTTTAACTTCCTAGGAATGACAGGAAAACAAACCTTTGAATTTTAAGACAATGACCACCACCCATACACACACACACACACACACACATACAAACACTCTCATACGAGAGTGGGAGAGATGAGATAAAGGGATTAGTGTTGGCAGTGTTGGGGCTGGCCTGCTAAAACTCTAACTGACATGGCAGCTCTGCGGTAATCCTGGTAATCCTCCTGTACCTTACAGGAACCAGGGGGCCAGAGCATGCTGACCTGAGAACACACACACACACATATTACATTTTGAAACAAAACATTGAGATTACGCTATTATATTTAATGGCTGAAGGTTTTTATACTCATTTTAGAGTATAACCAAAAGGTCAGATTAACATTATTTTAAACAAAATGGTTCTGTTCAACGGCTCTGTTTTACAGTTGCAAAAACTAGTGATGTAGTGAAACTACAGACACCACTAAGCTAATGATTTTCTTTGGAGATTCCAGACCCACAGGCACCACTATATTAATTTTTCTCTGTGACGCTGTCCCTGGGCTGTAATACAGTCATTTTCAGATGTCTTTCCTTAAGATTTGAAGACATGAAGAGAATCAATTACATTCCAATTATTGGATAAACAAAACAGTTATTTTTGCAGCGTTTTATCACCGTTCTACTGCAAAGTAGTACCATCCAATCACAGCAGTGTTGGGGGCAGTTCTAAAATGCTCCTGCTCCGTGTGGTTAGGTGAGTCAGTCTAGGCGGGTAAGAGTTAACTTGAGATTTCGCTACAGTGAGTTTTGAGGCATTTGGTCTGAGCAGCTTCTGTGCACTTCAGAATTTCTGCGAGGCTGCTGCCGTCAGCACTCACGTCGTCAGTAAAGACGAGCGAGCCACTTCGCCTGGTACGTGAAGGGCACTCAATGTAAGAACAGATTTCACATATTTATCCGCATGACAGCGTGCGTATTCCTTGGGAATCGGTCCCGTGACCTGGTTGTTGCTAGCACTGTGTGATACCAAACCTATCGTTAGCTCTCTTGCGAATGCACTGATGATTAAATTACACATAGCTGGCCAAGAAAGACCTGAGCTTCCAGGTCTCAAGTTTGGTCCCCCAGTTTTTACAGACATACCAATATTTACAGACACAGATTGGCATTGATAGCCTGCACTGTACTACCAGAACCATAACAAACAGTATTGTTGACTTTATATAGATTGTTCTTGTGTGGACCCCAAGACGACTAGTGACCAGCTACTGATGGTCCAAAAAAGAATAAAGACGTCCGCAACGACAACGCTCCACCTTAACCTGCACTGCCTTCAGTATTGAAATATCAAGATATCAATAAATTTGCTTAAAACGCATACGAGAACTGTGTTAATGCAATGTTGTGGTCTTAGGTTCCAAGAAATTACACAGTAAATGACAGGAAGTTGTTTCTCGTTATTATAATATGTTACATTATCATATATAATTATAGGTGTTCTATAATTGTATTTTATATTTTGTAATGTAATGTATCAGACGTCTGGGGGATTTTTGGGTTTGCGATAAGGTGCGTTTTGATAGGTTCTTTTAACTATAATTACTCCTCCCCCTAGCTGGAAGCTCAAGCGAAGCACTCTCCAGATTCATTGCTCACCTATCTGTAGGAGCCACAGACGCAATGAGACGAGGAGCGCGCAGAAGCGTGGCGCGCGTATGACAGCAGTTTTACATTTTCCAGTTCCTTTATGGCGTAAAATGTCATGAATTCAGCATCTCGATGGAATTCACTCAGTTGTCTTTCCTTGCTTCAGGGAATGCTAACATGTTTCGAGGATTTTTGTGGGGGGTAGAGAACGAATAACTTTGCCAATATGCATGATAGAACATTGATGCATAACCGACAGTCCTATGGAATATAGCTTGCTTTGTCATAGTTCCTACGCTGTTTCGTTTCACCTGGTAAAAAATAAACTTTTCGTTTTTTGCATCATGCTGTCACTTTGGGCGTGCATGCTTTACTGTTGCATTGGTTATTGCTCTACTATGCCAAGTTTCATGCTCGAATCGACTCTAAAGAGGACCGAGCTGGACCCTGCTGCGGAGCTGTTTATGAAGACGCAAGACAAGGCAGAACCGGACATAGACCGCCGCGGACCGTCTCCCAGAACGCTTTCGAGGGACTTGTTAAATAACGACAACGAAGCCGACAGCAGAGCAGAAGGCTGGGATGAAAACAGGGGGGAGCAGAGGACTTTAGAAGATATTACCATGGCAGGTGCCGTCAACGGGTCGGAGACGAAAAAGTTGCCACAGGCTATTATCATAGGAGTAAAGAAGGGAGGCACGCGAGCCTTGCTGGAGTTTCTCCGCGTGCATCCCGATATTCGAGCCGTAGGCGCTGAGCCGCACTTTTTCGATCGTAACTACGAAAAGGGACTTGAATGGTACAGGTGAGTATACCTTTAAGGGTGTGAATTAAAACCAGCCGAGGGCAATCTGCTCACACTTCGTTTAACTGCTGCTGTAATTCTGCATACGGGAATCGCACAGAACGTTATAATAAAATGACAGGTCATAAAATAACGGCAGTTTGGATTTTGCATCGAGTTTTCTAAACTCGTAAGACTGAAGAAACATTGGACATATGGCCATTGTGCTGACTACGAAATGTCTATCCCAGATTAATTCTAATGGATTAAATAACTCAGACAGTTAGAAAACGCACTATGGTTAGAACAGGTCTTTAATTTTCGCCCACCCATCACCCCTGGACTGAACGAGATTTGTTGTTATTTAACAATATTTTCACATGCATATTTGAAGCCTATTTTATTTACTGCCTATATATCCATTGAAATAGTAAGAAAAGAAAAAAGCATAGAGATGACGAGCAAAATAGGTAAAAATTTGGTTAGTTCGTTTTTATCTAATACATTGAGCTAATGATGATTTAAAGTTTTGGAATATCAAAAAAACTTTAAATATAAAGTTTAATATCACTCTTGCTCAAATGTATGTGCAGGCATTGCTTTTCTTGAGCCGTTACCCTTTATCAGGGACGTGTATCATGGTTACTGACCTTAAATTAACGTGGAGAAACAAATTTGACGTAGAATCACATACAGAACATTGTGCTTATGTGGCCTGTATTTTTAGACAGGCAGCCAGAGAGACAGCATGGGTATTTCTCAGAATACTTCTTCCCATACAGAGCAAAGTCTGCTAATGTTGAACTAGACCTAAACTGAACTTCTGTGAAGTTATAACAAACACAGCGTATACAAACAGAGGTGGTTGTGTAATATGGATAATCATGCTGTTTTCTTTGCACAAGGGCATTGATTGCTGCAAGTAAGCCTGCCCCATACCATCCATCCCTGGGCACATATTTACAGGAATAAGTACTGATCTAGAATCAGTTGGCCTCCTTTCATAAATCTTAATTTACGAATGTAGTGAATAGTAAATGTAGTGACAGAGGTGATATAGTTACTGGCCTTTCGTGCTTTAATTTGGGCCTTGGGATTTCCACCAGCCATCCGTCCCGTAGCAATGAGAAGACAGAACGAAGTCAGCATCTGTTTTGGTGGGCAGCACTGGTGTCGTGGAGTTTAGTGCTAAAAGAACTTTAATGCTATGGGAAAACTACACGAGGCTTTTCTGCTGGGAGTTGCATGTCTCTATTCATTATGTAGTGCGAGGGAAGAAACAGAGAGAGGACAGAGTGCTGGGTGCAGTTTATAGGGAGTCATTACAAGCCCACAGTATGGTGCATTTAAATCTTTAGTCTCAGGAAGTCATCAAGGACGCTTGTGTCATACTGAGAAAATCAAAGAAACTTTTGTCATATGTAATTTTTTTATATAACGGCATATATGACCTCCCGAGGCATGTGAACCAGGCAGCTGTAATGCAAATGCAATGCAATTAATCTTTAGACCTCGCTACAGTTGAGGGGATGCGTTAGACCGCTGCTGATGGGGCGAATGTGCTGGCCAGTATTAAAGCCGTCTCATACTCCTCGTGTTCCTGCTAAGGAGGAGAAATGGTCTGAGCAACAGGTGTGTGATCTCCCGCTGGTCCATGCTAAGCCCCATACACCGGAGAAGTTCAGGGCTGCAGTGGGAAGGCCCGTCTTAATGATGGCCTCACTCCCTGAGCCGGCCTGGTTGGCTAATTAAACAGCCCTGACCTGAGAACAGGCACGGGGCAGTGCCGGACCTCCGCCGGCTACTCGCACAGCCAGAACCTCTTAATGGCTGTTAGCATACGTCCCCGGCACCACCCGTCTGGACTAAAATTATACCCGCCCGCTCTTCCCGACAATCTCGGACTGCGTCACACGCCACCGAGCATGTGCAAGTCAGCCTGGTGGTATAAATTAACTTGGAGTTTATGGAGAAAGGGAGCCATGGGGGGATGCTGAGATCTTTGCGGTAGAGGACTTTCTGTGCAAGAGCGCAGGGTGATGGTCCACTGGCTCTGCAAGGCCGGATGAACGCCCGGACGGGTGGTGGGTGGATTGTTGGAGGGCATATGGGTGGAGGGTGAACGGGTGGAGCCGGCACCTACACTGAATATCAGTGAAATACAATATGAAAAAAAAAATGTTTTCTGTTATACAGCAATAATATTCCTTTGTTCATTGCCACATTTTCTGGTGGCGTATGAGAACTCAGTTGTGGGCTGCAATATGTCTGTGTGCATGTGTGTGTGTGTGTGTGTGTGTGTGTGTGTGTGAGAGAGCTTGTGTATGTTTGTATGTGAAGGCGGCAGATGCCAGCAGTAAATTGAGAGCGACTCTATTGAGAGCTCGGCAGAGGCAGCCTGGGCTGTGAATGGGAGGCGGCGGAGCCCCTGAGGTCTGCATTAACCCCGGCGAGAGGGAGCGCGCAATTAAATGGAGTAGTGTTGTTTCTCCCTTCACTTTGTATGCAAATGTCTTCAGGAGGACGAGAGCGCTTTCTGACGATCACAGCATGAACCCCAACTTACAAAAAAAAAAGAAGAAACTCAGCCCAGAATGGATTCAGCTGATTCTAGACGCCAGCAGAACTGCAGACATTTCCCTGGTCTCATGGGGGAAAAGTTGCTCCTTTTCTGAACATGTAGGTTTAGATTCATTTTACTGATACTATGCTGAACTAAAGATTAGTCTGAGGGAGGAAAATGTCAGCACATTACTGTGAAGCGTATAAAATACTAGGAACTTTTAAATGGATTTTTGGACAGATTTTGGCACATTTGTAAGGGCAAAGTTTGGTAATTGACAACTCAATTTTTAATTAAGAGAATTTTACATCTTGAACTTATACAAGAGACCTATACTATAGAACTATACAGAGACCTGGATTAAACCAAGCCTAAAGAGGACTTTCAATAAATACTGTAATGGAACAACTAAATCCAAGATTAAGTCTTTATCTTACCTGGTCCAGAAAATATGGCCATTTGGCTGTACACTCTATACACACATTGGATAAACCATCTTGTGTTTTGCCTTCAAAGCCAATAATGGCCTAGTTCTGACATATCTAAGTGGCCTTATGAAGCATTATAAACAACTCTGCCACATCACTCAGATGACACGGGTCCACTGTTAATCCCCAGGATCACTTACAACCCTGTTGGAAAAAGTTGCTTTCCTTACAGTTGCTAAACTCTGGGACAGGGTTTAAAGCTCTGTACGTGTGTTTCAATCTAGAATAGACACATATTCGTTTAGCTTATGTATATATTTGGTCTTTTGTTTTACTCTAGTTTCTGTAATATTTTATGACTTGTAGTAGTGTTCTTTTGTTATGCCTTTTCATGTACTTTGCTTCATGCTATTAATGTAAAGCTGTTTGAGATTTTGCACTCAAAATGAAACATGTTAAATAAGCAACAAGAATAAGAAGATGATATTGGTGATCGCTGATGATGACCATTATTACTGTTATTAATATTATGACTATTCATTTAGTTTGAACTATGAATCCACGCATCCACAAAAGCTTTTTTAAACTCCCTTTCTGAGTAAAATACTTGTAAAAATGCCACATCGTTTCCCTTAGAAAACATCCTTTAATACTTTTGAAGTCTAATCTTTCAGCCAAACAACAGGGTCTGGTGCTTGACAGCTGAGGCCTTCTCCCTAATCCTCCTCTCCCAGGTGTGTGAGGGCACCTCTCACTGGTCATTTTATTTTCATGAACAGTTTTCCCTTTATCTGCTGGCTGAAGCACTGAAAGACAGACGCTGCCGGTCGCTGTTTTACAGGATGAAGCCTGAGCTGCACGTACACGATAAGGAGACATATTGTTGTCATGAAAGGAACCCACAGCACCCCCATCCAGGTTCTGATTCAGGTCTGGAACATGTCTCACAGAAACTGTCAGATTATTTGAAGTGTCTGCATACCAGCACCTTCTCTCCTCCTTAGTGTGGTTTGAGAAAGAAAGGCATGTTCCATCCAAGGCAACACACACACACACACACACACACACACCTTTCTTTATATGTGCTGTGCCACTACATTGTATTCTCTGCTAATTACAGACTCACTTTACCTCCAAAACACATTAATCAGCCACAAGAAGACTACAAAATCTCCTTCATACGCGCAAGTCAGTTCTGGGCGTTCAACGAGCCGTCACCTGCGTTCTGGCGCAAATTACAAGTGCCTCTTCAGCCTCTGCCTGTCTCATTAGAGCATTCTGAGAGGACTTCACACGGCAGGATTAAACGCACCAGCTCTGGCCTTTGAACGCCCTGGCCGATAGAAGCGAATATAAACACGGGACTTACAGACAGCCCTTCAAACACCAGCTCTTCAGGATCAAGATCTGCACAACGTGCCCCCTCCGACCCCCTGAAGACACAACACAACGATTACAGAAAAAAAAAAAAGCTGTGTGCTTTGGCTGGGTGTGATGCTGTGTGTTGTAGCGTCCTCTTGATGGGTTGTTTATGCCTGGTGGAGCTCACCTCCAAACGCTGCTGTGTTTACCTCCTTAATCTCAACCCCTTCTTCCTTTCTTCTATTCACTCTACACTGACTTTCAATCTTCCTCGTTCTGGTAACATTTTACAACACTGAAGTTACAGTAATGTAATATGCAGTGTTCCCCTTTTAAGAACTCCTTTCTGTTTACTATGGTTATTCTGTGGTAGGTGTTGTTTTAAAAGCTCGTATTCTGTCACTAGCAATGCGTTCAACTTACACTAAAGTATGTTACATTACGATGCTAGACAAGTGATTCCCACGATCACCTTCCAACTTGTGGAAGGTTCAGCTTATACCTGCCTGTTTGGGTGAATCATTCATGTACCTCTGAACCACGTTTGTTTGCTCAGGGACTAAGTGGGACATTTGTATGTCCCCTGGAGCTCTGGCTGTGTGTCCAGGAGATGGAGATGATTAGTGTTGAACCACGCCTTCCCTCCCATATGCTTCACTCATTACTCCTGTGTGTTTTTTTACCCTCTGCGATAATGATAAGGTTGCAGAGAGATTATAAGATTACATAAGGCTATGCCCTGCACTGTCTTCAGTGTGATAGCTGAGGTGCTTAACACATGCCATGTGTTAACACACCATTACTCCTCAAGGTCCAGTTGAGTTTCTCCTCCCCTCTCCTATCCTCCCGTCTCCTCCCCTCTCCTCACTTCTCCTCTCCTCTCCTCTTCCTTACTACTACTAAACAGCAAAATGTAATTTCTTACAGTACAGATTACTAGAGGCTCTGCCAGCTAATGCCTATAAACATGTCAGTTGTAATCTCAGTTTCTGGAGAGTATTTGGGAGCTTTTGTCTCCTCTACTCCTACAGCCCCAGGGCTAATTTTTTATGGAACAATCTGTCACTGTCAAAATTCAAAGGCAAAATCAAAACGCACTCATAAACCACTCTGGTTTTAGACTCACTTAGCTTAGCTTAGCCAACGTTTTGTTTAAACAGCATTGCGTGTCACATAAATCATCAGGCATTCCTTGAAATCAACAGCTAGATATTTTGTTCATGTACTGCACCATGCTCAATATATATATCAGTCTGTATGTGCCATGGAGTGTATTGTGTTGCTGGTTGGAGCAGAAGAAAGAGGGAGAGTGTGTGTGTGTGTGTGTGTGTGTGTGTGTGTGTGATTCTCTTGCCCTGTCTACCAGTGGCCTCTGCCTCACGTAACTGCCTAATGCTGGAAAGCATCTGTTTAATTCCCAGTTGGCCCAGTACAGCCGCCCCCCAGTGCAGGCAGAAGTTAAAGGGCTAATTGACCAATTAAAGAGACCTGTCTGACCCCAGCGGCTGAAGCAGCTCCCCACATGCACACCATTCCTGTGTCACCCTGCGTTTATGTCTGCATTCATGCCTGTCTCAGACCCACAGCACTGAACCTCTGATTGTTGGTGTGAATCTAAACGTTTCTCGCTTGAATGCCCGTGGCACAAAGCATACATTTTATTCAGAAGAGGTCTGGTAGAAGACTTCTCAGACGTCTTTCTCTTTCAATAGGTCCTGCAGTTGTAAATATTGGTTAGCCGGATTTACAATATGCTTGCAGCAGAATGTTGCTGTGCACATAATAAAACTGAACTGCTTGAAAGAAAAGCTTGCTGCACATTTAATAGTCAGAAAAATCAAGGAACTACATTGTGGAAACTCTTAACAGTTTATACTGAATCGGTTCTTATTTCCCCTGTGAGTGGAGGGACAGGGGTGATGTCATTAAAGGAGGATTAAGTGGAGTCTGTGAGGGATTAAAGAGAGCATAAGGTGAGGTCTGTCTTTTCTACCATAGCCAAATATAACCCTAGCATGTGTTATTTAAGCTCTTGGTTCCATATGACGCTGATGACTTATGTAGTGTATCTCTGGGCCTCTGCTGATTCTCTGCTGGTCAGAGTGAACACCCGTGCTGCCCGTCCTCCACACAATCTGTGATGTAAGGTTCTAGGCAGCACTGATGTTCTGTGGTTCCACCTGCTGAAGCATACAGTTTGGGAGCTTTTGTGAGGATGTGCACAGCAGGGCTGTCCTGCTGCATCTTGGGAACTGTGCACCGGACGCTAGAACATGCATGTTCCTCTGCTAATGCCTCTGCCCCCCCCCCGCCTTGTCTTCTAGAGAGCTCATGCCCAAGACTCTAGAGGGGCAGATCACCATGGAAAAGACGCCCAGCTACTTTGTCACCAAAGAGGTCCCGGGCCGCATCCACGCCATGTCGAAGGACACCAAGCTGATCGTGGTGGTGCGTGACCCGGTGACGCGAGCCATCTCCGACTACACTCAGACGCGCTCGAAGAAGCCCGACATCCCGTCCTTCGAGAGCCTGACGTTCAAGAACGTGACGGCGGGCCTGATCGACGCCACATGGAGCGCCGTGCAGATCGGCATGTACGCCCGGCACCTGGAGCGTTGGCTGCTCTTCTTCCCCGTCGACCACATGCTCTTTGTGAGCGGCGAGAAGCTCATCGTGGACCCCGCCGGCGAGATGGCCCGCGTGCAGGACTTCCTGGGACTCAGGAGGGTGGTCGTGGAGGAACACTTCCATTTCAACCCGGCGAAGGGCTTCCCCTGCCTGAAAAAGCCGGCAAGCAACAGCAAGCCCCACTGCCTGGGCAAGACCAAAGGACGCACACACCCAAACATTCAGCCCAGTGTGGTACAGCAACTACGAGACTTCTACAAACCATTCAACAAACAGTTTTACCACATGACTGGGCAAGACTTTGGTTGGGATTGACAAACTCCATGAAAACATTTTCTTTCCGAAAGAGGTTTTTATCCATGTAAAAAGTACAGAGGTCTATTTTATGATAATTTATTGCAGCTAATTCACTCTGATGCCTATCTGTTATTGTACATACTGGATTCCATAACTTTTTACATTCCGATTTTTATGTAAATACGTGATCTTATTATTTAATATGCTTGAGCATTTGTGCTACCAAATGGAAAATGTACTGAATAACCAAGAGGAATATTCAAATGAGGATATCAGTTCCAAAAATGAAAAAAAAAGCACAGACACGGGTAAATGGTGAATATCTCGCACAGGAAAAAAACGTTCAATTTATGTCCATTCAACTTTAAAAGGCTTTCAGTGTCTTTATCATTATAATCTTTAATCCATACAAGAATCTAACATCCCACACTTAATCTAACTTCTTCAGGACACCATTATGCCATAATCTGTTCTCATCACTGGCTTCATTTTAGAGGTTGAAAGGGTCCTTTATATTGGGTCAATGCTGGATCAGGTGGTCAATACACTAATTCCTGAGTTCCATGTCAATTATGGTAGAAACATCAGACAAAGGTAGTTTCTAGGGCCACAGCTGTTAAATATTTGTACGTTATTATATTGACTAAAACCAGAAAGAATCTCCTGATCATTTTTCTTACATTACAACAATGTTTAATCCTCTTAAGGTGAAGCTGGTGGCTCTGTAACATGTTCCTAAATATGATTCATTGCTTAACCAACATCTTTAAAATGTTTTATGAGGAGGCTGTACCATTCAGAGTTCAGACTACTTCAAACGCTGCCAAAATGTCAAACCCTTTGACCAGGGAGTTCAGATAGCAAACCTTTCCATGCTATAATGGCGTCGTACTCGGGAGGGGAGATTATACTGCCGTGTCCTTGGGATTTTGATGAAGAACGGGAAAGGGAGGATGAACTGTCCGGAATGTTCTGGCAGAGCTGCAGCACAGACAAGCCAAACCAGAATACCCGCAAAAATGGCTTCTGCAAATAAATAAACAAATCAACAAACAAATAAATAAATAACATTAGAACAGGGACATTAAGATGAGTGGGACAGATCCATCATTATCTTGTTCTGACTCAAGTGATGGTATGTCAATTCTCTTGACAGAAGTCAGAACAACGAAGCTCTTCATTAACAGTTTAAATTTAAAGCTGTCATTTTAAAGTTTTTATGTAACTGAGACCCAGTGTCACAGTACGGACTGCAGTATCAAAGGGACTGTGTTAAGTTTACAATGAACATGAGTTATATTCTCCGGCAGTTGTGACAAAGGACGTTTCTCTTGACACATATTTTTCCACACACTTATGATGGTTGAGTTTTAGTCAGCCTTCAAAGGATGTTCAAGCCTTTGTGTTTCATTCAATTCTTAATTGCCCATTTTGGAATTACAGAATTAAGTGGATCAAAATTCCCAACTTTTAAGGTGCCCCCACCCCAACAATATTCTAACAAGGCGAATGAGTCATTGAACGCTTTATGCTACACTATTCCTCCGCCATGATAAAATAAATCTATTTTGCCAAAATGCCATATATTTACTGTGTCTTTTCCCTTATTTCATAAACTACCAAGACTCTCTGCCAATCAAAATTGCTGATTGTTGCCTTGTGTTTCAGCTCTAGACTGGGAGAGACACAGTTCATTACACCCCACTAGAGAGTTCTCCTCACTGAGGGCGGGGTCTTCACTACAGCGCGGCTCCTCCATAGGCTATATTAAGTCTAATGAGCAGGTGTAACGCTCTGAGACTCAAGCCAGGTCTCTATGAGCTGCCTGCCACAGTTGGAGCTGAAGGAGGGGGTGTGTTTTCCATGCCTCCTGAGAGAGCAGAGGGGCGGGGCCAAAGCAGAGAGGGAACCTTGAGTTCCTGCTGCGCTGGTTTCTGGTAACTATGTGGTTTCCACATAGAGGGCATAAAACTTCTCCTGCTGGAGCGAGGTATGTGCGGCTGTTGTGCAACACATTTGACACTGGTTGGTAATTTACAAGCGATTATGCGTGCGAGTCTGATTGCTCATTTCAGGCCTTGAAAAAAAGAGATCACACACTGCGATGGCTTACTGAGATAGACTTCTCATCAGCAGACATCAAGATCTCCGAACCGGAGATCGTTTCCATTAAAAGGCGAGCTTTACTTAACTCCTCATGAATCACCCTAATTTACCTGTTTGCAGGTAATGAACGAAGCTCCTCGCTGGCAGCAGACTGGAAGCCAGACCTGTTTTGTACGCACCCCCTGAGTAATTAGGAGAGTGGTGTGTGTGTGAATGAGTGCATGTGTGTGTGTGTGTGTGAATGAGTGTGTGAGTGTGTGCATGTGTGTGTGTGTGAGAGGGAGTGTGTGTGTGTATGGGAAGGGAGTGGAGTCGTGCTGTAATTGCTTGGCTCCCAGCTGGGGGACTGTTGTTTGCATAGATACCCGCAGGCTGTTTTGTGCAAAGCTGCTGTTGTTTGAAGGTTGAGAGAAGCTGAGCAGACACCTGGCACTCTGCTGGCAAAGCAGCTCTTTCCAATGGAGCTGGGCCTTCAGCACACCAAGAAAGCCACACAACTCTGGGCTTGGAGAACGGGGATTAGGAACAGCCGGCTGTAACTGTGATTCACTCGCGGACCACTATGGCCCAAACAGACTTCATATTTCATGCGTTTGGCTAACGATGTTTGGACGGTGCTTTTTGACGCTTTATGGGGTCAGACTGCCAGGATGTCCTTAGTTAAAGGAGGGTGGGTGTTCTGGGAATGGAGTTAGTGACTTAGCAACACACAGACTCCTGTAAGCCACTTTCACACAGCAAACTTTAGGAGGGCAGAAAGCAGTGAGCTGCCGTGTGTACAGGCCGCGGGTGGAAGGAGGCTAGGCAGGACGTATCTAATCCTGCACAGTCACAGCCAGATTAAAGCAGTGTGAGAGATTATGATGAATTTGATGAACACCTTTGAATGGTTCATTTGTCTAGAAACGTTTGTCTAGATTTCTCCGGACTGAATTCTGAAGTCGTTTTGTAGATTCTGTGCACGTCAATATAATATTTGAACCACACTGACATACCTCTGTCTTCCAGCTCAGTGCAGATTAACAGCCAACAACTGGCGAGTCTATTTATAAGGTTCATTTTTAATTAGTGTGCCTGTCTATTGATTGATATGGTCATACAATTTAGGCTTCATAGGCAAAATGTAACTTTTAACACATTTTGCAATTACTCACTTTCTCTAGACAGAAACAGATTCGCATTGTGTTCCCATATGCTGTGGTTGTTTGTGAGTTCGTGAGGAAGGGCAGGTGTGAACAGTTCCAACGTGTTTGCCACTGTTATGGATGTGCTGAGGATCCCACAGGCCTGCTGGGGTCTGCTGTCGGGCCGGGGGTGACGGCAGGTCTGTGCGGCGGTGGCCGGGAGGTGGGCAGCGTGGGGGAGACCCAGTCTGGGCCACCACATCCTCTCTCTGCATGCTGCTCATGTGCTGACGGAAGCCTGAGAGGCCCAGGACACCAGTGATGCTTCTGCGGGAAGGAGGACTTGGTTTATCAGCCATGTCTGACAGACGGGGCTCATGCCTGTTTAATAGCATTTTAAATCTGCTGAGCATTTTTCTCTCTTGCACGACAACTGCTCTGAAGATCCTCAGCCTTCTTAGACTAATGATTACTCCATAAACAGGTGAGTCTCCTTCTGGTCGTCTGGTTGATTCAGTTTAATAATTGATGTTATCTTCCTATAAGAGAACATGAGACTGGGTTTCAGATATGGAAATATGTTATAATATCAATGGGGTAAGCAGAATATGATCATTAAATATGATAATCAGGTACTCCTTAATGTGTTAAAACATATGATTTCTGTACTGAACTCAGAGTATGAATTTTGAATGTATATTTAAACTGCATGCACAGAACTTCTGAACATTCTATATGATATCATTATTTTCCAAGTGTTTCATGTGAAGTGTGGCTCTGTAAGGGTGCAGACAATGTTCAGAGACCCTCTCACTCAGAAACATTTGTAAATACCAAAAGTGTAAAGGGCCAAAAAAGCTTTGCCAAAAAAGATTAGTGAACTTTACACATGGTACTCAACCCAGGCCAAACTTCAAGGAAAGATTACTGAAATTGTGGTACTCAACTCCATCCCTAATCCACAAAAGGTTAATGAACCTTACACATGAACTCAAACCAGTCTCTAATCCAAAATTATTAGTAAACCTCACACAAGGTACACAACCCAGTTCTTAATCCAAGTTGCAACATGACTGAGGTTCCCCCATTTTACACCATTTGCCACATTTATTAAATAAACCATGTACAGAGCCTGCACTACTCATGTATATAAAACTTATTTTTCTGATTCAGTATTAATCTGTATCACAGGAGAAACTCATCAGATTGAGGCATTCTGTCTGGACTGGGGAGCTGATACATGTGTAGTTTAGAGTGATCTGAGGTTTCTGTGGAGACAAAGCACAGTGCTGCGGCACCTAAACAGCAGTCGTGCTGTTAACTGGACCTGCCCTGCAGGACCTGCTCTGCTGGACCTGCTCTGCTGGACGTTCTCTGCTGGACCTGCTCTGCTGGACCTGCTCTGCTGGACGTGACTCATTTCCTGCTGTGTTTCTTCACTCAGGCAAAAGACAGACTTCCAAAATGCTTTCAGATTATCACTTGACGTATGTGGTGTATGTGCCAAGTCCGAAGAGATGAGTTTAATTTTAACTAGGGTCAATCCAGAGCGCCATCGCATTCCAGTCTCAGATGAAAGCCTCTTGTTAGAGTGACTGGGGATGGAAGCTCTCTTTGCCTCGACGTTAATGGCGTGACCTTTTTGCTTCAGGTCATGTAAATGAACTCAGCAGGACTCTCCCTATGACTGAGATTCAATGGCCGTCCACGATGGTCCTTCAGAGAGAAGACCACAATCTCTGTCTGCTTCTCCCTTCCTCTCCCCTTCTGTCCTTAACTGGGACTGGGAATGGGTCTACCACCTGCCCAGTCTGAAAGGGAAACTGGCATTTTTAAGCCTGTCATACATTACTGCATATTCTCATTTATGATTTCCACTTCATTTGGTGATTTCATTTGTGCTCAGAGACAAAGATATTTAAGAACAGTGTACTTCGAAGGATTTCATATTAAAATACTGTAATAACAAAGAAAGAAAAAGAAAGCATGATCTCAATTAAGAAAAGCACTCAGTGACCTGGACTGATAATGTTTATGTCTGCCTTGAATGACTACAACACTTTTACGCATAAATAATTTTGGGGCGTTCAGAGATTTAACATGATTTTGCAATTAATTGGATCGTTAAACTCACACTTGTGAGATTACATGGAAATTAAACCAACGGCAGATCCACATATTTCCCCAGACGACTCTTCATGGAGCCTCAGTTTATCTCTTACCCATTCTCATGCTCTGCTGCCGTTTCTGGCCTAACCCTCGGTGACAATTCGTCATTTTCTATTGGCTGTCGGCGTGAGCCCTTGGCCTTAGCTTTGAGGAGAAAACAGTGTATTTTGCAGATTCTGATTCTCTTGTTGTTTAGGTTGAGCCGTCAGCATGGCAGACCTTGAGGGGGTGGTGTTCCCGATCCATCCACCTTACGTGTCAGTGGTGCAGGAAGCCAAAGGAGCAGAGGATGGGAAGAGAGTGGGAGTGATTGCCACCGTATGAACAGGGACCCGAACTGCCAGGGTTAAAGTGTGAAAATGTGTTGATATTTCACCACGTCGGTGACGACCTCAGGCCCATGTGTCCTCGGAGATCTCCAGACTTACGTTTTGAAGTACGGTCTTATCACTCTGCGTCTTCATCATCTTCATCATCTTCTGCAGTCCCATCCACAGGCCGCGCTCCATCTCGGCTGGCAGGGAGCACGTTTCTCATTTCTGAAGCTGCAGATGTCTCTTCCCCCACACCCCCCCCCCCCCCCCCCATTCCTTGGCTATGATTTTCCGATTTGTAGCAACGACAACTGTAGTCCTGATTGGTCCTGGCCTGCCGGGTGTCTGGGCATTTGTGCGGTTTCTTGCCTCTGCTCATCACTCACTGTTGCTGGGGCGATGATGTCTCTCCTCCGGAGTTGTCCTGACAGCCTCCTGAGCGCCAGCCACTATGGGACTGCAGAGTGGCAAGAGATGTGCTGGCAGTTCTCAACAGCCACAAGCATGACAGGTGGCAAAGTGCGTTCCACGTGCTAAGCAGCTCATTATGCATTTATCACCTTCTGTTTAGGCCAGCGTGAAGTTCGAAGCAGCAGAAAACAAGTCATTCTGGGTGCTGTACAGGTAAAAACCTTAAAACCTCACTGTTTTTTAGTCCTGGGCCCTGGGTCTTGTGCAGAAATGCTAACAGTGACTCACTGCATGCGTGTCACAGCAGCCAATTTAAATTCTGCGGCCAGTCCGAAATTCCTGAGCGGGTCCTGAAGGAACCCTTCCCAGAGAGCTGCGGTGAGCAGGACTTCGTGTGTGTCCCGTCTGTTTCCCGAAGCTGAGCTCGCCCGGCATCAGTCCCGCGATTATCTCCCTGCTCCCTTTTGAAGTGTCCACTTACCCATCGGCCTGCCAAACGCACCCCACAGTGCTCTCCCTGTTCAGTGGCTGTGGAGGTCCCTGCTGTGCAGTGCTGCTGTCTGGTGTCCCCACCACACACACACACCCCACTGCAGAAGGGGAAACGATGCACGCATATGCACACACGCGCATACAACCAGGCCTTTCTTCCCATCTCTACACTTCTTGTTTTTTGTTATTTTTTATTTTCTTGAGCACAAAGATGCAAACCTAGAATAATATGATGGCAATGATACATTTTATGATACATTTCCCATGTGCATCTCTGGTACCTTTTTCCACACTTTAATGATTTTATGTGCCACTAATAGTCCCTTGTAATGATTCTGTCAGTGGATAATAAAAGACAATGGGCCTAATTTTATTTGGGGAAATGAAATGACAATTAAAAAATATCACATTTGTGCCATTTGGGCCAGGAACTCGGGGCCTAGCCTCAGCCTCATGCCTCAGTCTCATGCCTCAGTCTCAGCCTCAGCCTCATGCCTCAGCCTCATGCCTCAGCCTCATGCCTCATGCCTCATGCCTCAGCCTCATGCCTCAGCCTCATGCCTCTGCCTCAGCCTCATGCCTCATGCCCCAGTCTCTGCCTCATTCCTCATGCCTCATGCCTCAGCCTCATGCCTCTGCCTCAGCCTCATGCCTCATGCCTCAGCCTCATGCCTCATGCCTCATGCCCCAGTCTCTGCCTCATTCCTCATGCCTCATGCCTCAGCCTCATTCATGTTAGCTGTATCAGAGTGACGAAGCAATTTGAACTCATAACCGAAAGGGTCTGTGTGAGCAGACACGCTGAGAAGCAGCAGCAAATACACGCAGCACACTGGAGTGTGGAAGCCAGCGCACATCCTCATATCACACCACCGTTCAATCTGTGAACCGTGACAGTGTGAAATATGACAAGTCTAAACAATTCATACCTCGAAGAAATTTAAATAATGAACAAAAACATGTCCAGAGAAGCAAATGGAATCTTAAAAGTCAGAAAATATTATTAAATACTGTCAACATTTATATTTCAGCTATTAATGGAGTCCATGTGAAACAGATTTCTTTGCATGCTACAACCTTTAATGTTTACCAATAGCTTGCAGCAACCTGTGACCTCAGCTGACTCTGTACGTAGTGACTTAGTGTTGTTTTTTGTTAGGCCCGTCTTATTAGAATTCCTCATATCTTTAGTTTGAACAATGCACCAAAATCAAAATAGCAAAATCGTAGCACAAATCTCTAGCACAGGAAATGTGACGCGTTGCAGAAATTTAAACGTGCCAAACTTCTAAAACTTGAGTTGTTTTTGTTTTGACATAGTTTTGTTGATGACACTCACCATTACATCTTTCCAATTCTCCAGTGAAGCCAAAATGTACCATTTTCTAGGTAATGCAGACAAAATCAGGCAAAACATAAAGCAGGTCTTGGTGTGTTTTCACAGCACTCCTGGAGATCTGATAATTATCCAGTGACTAATTACACACTAGATGCCTTGTGTGGATTTTCAGAATATTTATCTGTCGTAACATGTAGTGTTGATGATATCTTAAAACACTGTTATATCCAATAGATCATCTTCATATTTGGTGCATTGTTAATTAAAACATGCTCTTTCCAATACTGTAATTAGACTTAATAGCATTTGAACATGATGTGAACTTTTCCATTTTAATGGCTTGGATCATCAAAACACTTTTTTTAGTTGAAGGCCCTTAAATTATATTTTTGAATATTTAAGACCTTAGTTACTTTAGGATTCCCAGTTGATTAATAAACAACAAAACCTGTGACATCTGATGTTCTTCATTATGAAGTAAGAGGGCCAAATTTTCTCCAAAGCACAAAACAGTCTCCCTGTCTCACCCTTTATTCTGGGCTTATGAATATATCTTCAACAACTATTGCATCTAATTTTCTAGCAGTAATAGGTCAGAAGCAATAGCTTCAAAAGCTTCCAATATTTTGTACATTTCTGCTGTAGTGATAATGTTCAGGCTAAACAAGGACCCGTGCTTTATTAAAGCTCCAATATCACTCAACCTACAAACAATATCAATGTTTTGCACAGCACTTATGTTGCAGTATAGCAATTTTCTGAAAGTATTAAGGAAATCAGGGATGATGAGAAGGGAGGCTACCTGTGATGTTACTCCTCAGGACATCAGGACAGCCATCAGGACAGGCATCAGGACAGCCATCAGGACAGGCATCAGGACAACTATAAGGACAGGCATCAGGACAACTATAAGGACAGCCATTAGGACAGCCATCAGGACAGCTATCAGGACGGCCATCAGGACAGCTATCAGGACAG
Source organism: Brachyhypopomus occidentalis (assembly GCA_020368025.1). Taxonomy (NCBI): domain Eukaryota; kingdom Metazoa; phylum Chordata; class Actinopteri; order Gymnotiformes; family Hypopomidae; genus Brachyhypopomus; species Brachyhypopomus occidentalis. Next base: position 3,993,985 of record JAGXOD010001358.1, on the reverse strand, counting down.
CTATCAGGACGGCCATCAGGACAGCAATCAGGACAGGACAGTCATCAGGACAGCCATCAGGACAGCTATTAGGACAGCAATCAGGACAGGACAGTCATCAGGACAGGTATCAGGACAGCCATCAGGGCAGCCATCAGGACAGCCATCAGGACAGCTCATCCCTGCAGTCCAGCGAGCACTACAGCTGTTTGCAGAAGCGCGTGGCTGTGCTACCTCTGGTCGTGTATTCACAGAGCAGCGGCGAATCCCCTCTTGGCACACATTCCCAGTTCACATTCCCAGTTCATTTCATGGTCCTTTAGACTTGCTGTCATCTCCTCCCTGTGGCATTCCTTCTAAATTGACCCATCTTGGCAATGGGCATGTGATGCCTGCTGCTGAGGCCAGGTGAGCGTGGTGAGGGTGGTGCGGTTGGAGGGTGTGCAGTAAAGCCACTGGGGACTCTGGAGTCTCGGGGGGGGGGGGGGGTGGGGATCTCGTGCTCTGTTTAATGCTGTCCTGGGGACTTTTGTTTTGTGTCCGTAGCGTGCGGGCGAAAGCACGTCTGGCGGCGGACTGCACTTTGAAGATGCGCCAGCTCTTCCCCGTCATGCAGACCAGGCTTGCACTGCCCCTGGTGTCCTTCCTATTACATATCAAAGAGCCACAGTGGGACTGTTTCAGTGCATCATAGCAGGCAATAGAACAGAGCACATGAGCGTGTGCAATGACAACGTGTTTGTATACACATGTTCATTATGGTAGCCACATTTTAAACCAAGCACACATAAACACACACGCTGATGCTTTCATCTCACTTTGATCTTCATTTGTCAGTTGCAACTCGGTTGACAATCATAAAAATTAATTGAATCCTTGTCTCCCTCAACACTTCACACATCATTTACAGTATGTTCTAATACATATTTGGCTGGTCCTGTGCAGTAATGACACGCGGACTCAGGACCGCCTCTGTAACGCTCCAAGTTCCAACATGCGCCCGTCTGTTGATTAATTGCCCGCTGGATAAATAACGTCTTTTGAAAAGAAGACATGTGAGCGGCCGCTCCTTGTGTGTAACTGCCAAACTTAACCCTCTGGAGCTCAGACAGCCTGCGCTGCCTTCTGTGGGTTCCCTGCTTTACAGTACGAACTTCAGAAAACATCAATTTCCCTCCAATCAGACTTCTCCATCAAATACTGGGGAGAATTTCCTCCCTTTACGATCCCTCGGCGATGCTCCTAGTGCATCGCGAAATCGAAATATGTCTGGTGCTCAGATAAAAGTCGACCACGTTAGCACACCTTTCTTGCAGCATGCTGTTTTATGAATAGGGGTTCTGTTTGTGAATGTCAGGGGATCATTAAGCATCTGTTTGTGGAGTGGAATCGCTGTAAAGCTGCTAAACTGCTTTACGGAAACCAGCCACAGTGCCGCAGGAACACAATTTTGTTTACTGCCTCTGCAAGAGTGTCTGAACCGGAGTGAACGAATGCCAGACAGACGAGACTGAAATGTAAGGATTAAGCACATGGCTTCACTTCTGACTGTTTACAGATGAACGGAATGATTCGGCCCAGGGATGGCTGAAGGGAACACACAGAGCCGAGGCCTGCGCACCCCACGCGTGCACATGTGCAGGCCGCAATCTGCTTCTCATTTCTCCCCCCCCCCGCTGCAATTAGGGAGAATCCTGCGTGAGCGCCGTGGTCCCGTATAGGATGGGACGCTGGAAACACGAGGAGGCAGGAGCTCACACGCAAGCTGCAGCAACGGCTGCAGCGAAAAGCTGCACGACAGCAAAAAGCAACTGCAAGAGGGGCCCATATCTGCAGCAGCAGAGCACTGGTGGGGGGATCGCGAGAGCTGGGGAGGAACGGGAGAGTTGAGGAGGACCGCGAGAGCTGGGGAGGACCGCGAGAGCTGGGGAGGAACACGAGAGTTAAGGAGGACCGCGAGAGCTGGGGAGGACCGCGAGAGCTGGGTAGGAACACGAGAGCTGGGCAGGTCCCCAGGAACCCCTTCATTTCACTCACTGATTTGGATCAGCTTCCACTGTTAATCGACAGCCTAAAATACACCAATGAGTTGACATCCATTACAACCGTGATTAATCTTTGAGAAAGCTCCTTAAGATTGTGAGCTGTAAGGATTAAGATCCTTGGGAAGGTTATATTGTGGTTGATAGTGATGCCACAGCTTGCTTAAAATACAGCTTAAATGTCTGCTGTGTTGCAAGCTACTGTGTAACCAAAGACAAATCCCTTGTACATGTGATGTGGTTCTGATTCACTCGGGAACTGTATGCTGAAGATCTGGACTGTCTTGTTTTTTGCAACTCTTCTAGAGTTGTTCTTCTAACTATAGAAACAAAGCACTATATTTTGAATGGGAAGTAGTTTGTGAAAAGTCCAGTGTCCTTTTGTGGACGTGGGGTCTGAAGAGGTTGGCATCTCCAGATCCAGCGCCGTTTCTCCCACACTGTCCATGTGGTGTTCAGCATTTTACACAACTCAAGTGCTTTGAGTATCGGTATCACCACCAACGGCACACTGTGGGGAGGAGGCAGTTCTTAAGTGGCTAGTTCATGGAGTAGACCCCAATGGCAACCATCCATTCGTCTTGCAGGCTTAAATAACCTGCAAGACACTCAAGGTTCGGAATGTGCACACGACTCTTTTCGTTGAGTTCGGGCCTCCCTGCTGAGGTCGGAGTTCAGCACACGAGACGTAGAAGCAAAGAAGCAAAAGCCCGAGATGCAGGCTGTGCGGGGTGAACCCTGGAGAAGGCAGCAAGGCTGTGGGTTACTGCCTACAGATTCCACGCCGCTTGGTTATACGGAGGAGGACCAAGGATGGCTGTAGCATTTCCTGGACGTGGCCGAGTGGTTCCTGTGCAGGAGACTGGGTCTGGAGCTGCCGTTCTGCCCAGGTCTGGAGGCCCAGGTCTGGGGGGGCAGAAGGAGCTCTAGTGCTTTGTTACACGAAGGAATCCCGTTACAGGCCCCCCCCCTGTGGACGTGGGAGCAGTGCGTGTTCTCTTGGCTCAGGCTAAGCCCGCAGTGTTGGGTGTACCGTGGTGGTGTGCGTTCCTGCTGTTTGTGTGTTTGTGGACGAACTGCATGTGCAAGTGCTAGGAGGGAGAACCTTTTCAGGGTTATCCGATTTCTTGAGCGTGTGTGCGTTTGCGAGATTCAAGGCCAGCGTTTTACGATCTGATGCGATTTACGGCGCTGCTCGTATCCAAAGGAAATGAGGGGCAGTGAGGCAGGAATGTGGAGCATCAAGACCCATCCTCGAGTAGCAATATAAAGAGCCTTTGATGTGAAGCACCATCTTGAGGCATAAAGGCTCATTAAGATCTCACTGCTACATTTTACTAATGCTGATTTTTACAGTTTACAGGAACCTCTCAGGAAACGTAACGTGAGCTGGAAGAGTTGTCACTGAGAATCAGTTAAATTGCCAAAACTGAGCACAACTGGTAAGATTTGTTTTCTGCAATCCACAAAACAGCAGTTGAGAAATAAGTTCTGAGTTGTGAGTTATGTATGTATGTTTTTGTGTATGTAAACCTGGGTTGTGTCTGTATGGTATAGTGTAAGCAGATATGTATAGGTGTTTTTTTTTTACAACAACCTACAGCCCTAGAGCAGAAGTGACTTTATCTACATTCACAAAACAGGGTTGAATAATACATGTTTTACCTGCATATGACCAGACTTAACTTTTTGTGAGCAGAGCAAACATTCAAATGTTTGAGCCAGTATCAGGTAGTTTTGATACACATATTCAATCCATAGCCATATGACCTGAGAAAGAACAGCACTCAGGGTTTTGTACATCATACTTCATCTCCCAGTTGTAAATCCTCAGTCCACATCCTGGTCGCACCAGCTTAGCTCCTATCCTGCTCCCAGGCATCTCCACAACCAGACGTGCTAGACACAGCAGCTGAACCAGTGCAACCTTCTCACCTTCTAACAGTGAAGCGTCAGCTGACCTCTGCAGCAAGTGTTTGCAGTAAATGCTTGGGTGACTGTTTCAATCGTTTTTTGATTGACTGTCCGACAAGCTTGATGTTCTTTGTTCTTGCTCAGACATAAACAGGAAATGAGTGTCAAGACGTGCGAGATGCGCGTAGTCTTTGTTGACAACGCGAGACCTCACAACCCCATTCTCATTCTTTGAGGAGTAGCAGGGTGGATTAGTCAGCACAGCTTGTGTGTGGAGGGTGTCTGCTTTGAGACACTTATCTTCAAACGTTCAGTGGGCAGGCTGCACAAACTGTGATCCACCGACTGTCCACAGTCTCCCTTTGACCCACAAGTGGTCCAGCAGTGCCGACAGGAATGGAGATGAGGAAAAGATACAGAACGTGAAAGCAATGCCTTTTGGGGTGGGAGGGGAGGGGGTTGTGTGTGTGTGTATGTGTGTGTAAGGATTCTGGTTCATTTGAAATGAGATAAGCCATGTTAGTGAAACCAAAAACCTCTAAAAAGCTTTAAATGTAACCCTGTATTCTTTCACGCTCCACGCAAGGTAGCTACTTGGGGACGGAAGAGAAGCAGCAGTGCATCAGAGGAGTCGTTCTGGTGAGGAGACGGCAGACCCAGCCTGGGGAGGACGCTCTGGAAGCTGCCTGTCAGAGTGACCTCCAACGCTGAGGTCAAAGCTTCCGGCTTCCAGCAGTTAAGGCTGCAAACCCGAGGGGGGAGGTGGCAGTAAATTGCAAGCCAAGCCGAGTTCGCTTGGAGGAGGATGAGCCTTGATCCTGGCGGGGAAAGAAGGAATCCAGTCAGCCATTTTCTCATGGCACAGAGGAGCTGTTTCCCGCTCAGTTTTCACTTCACAATCATTAAAATGTTCGGGGGAAACGTAGATCTGCCTATTTCTCTAAAAACTCTCTCTTGCCGTTTTCCTTCTTTCGCATGCAGACTCAGCACAATGAATGCATTCAGTATTTGTCAATACAAGGAGAATATTGTGCGACACTGCCACTTAGTAAGGCTATCAAAACGAGCAGACTGAACCATTGTTTAATAGTCAGGCGTCTCTCTCTGACTGTAGGATGGGAGACTGCTCAGAACCCTTCTGCTCTGTGCGAGGAGATTCATGCTCACCCTCGTACTCAGGTCAGAGGTCAAAAGGCTTCTTAGCACATACGCGTCCTGATGGTGACACTGATAGCAGCTACTTTACAGAAGAAATGGCTTTTGAGTTGCTAACCAGCAGTGAGACTGACAAGGTCCCACTAGATGGCATGAACTGACTGTGAAAATAAAGTGGGGAATAAATGCTGCTGATTTAGGTAAAAAGTATTGTTGAAGTATTTTGTCAAACTTAACTTGCTTAACAAACCAATTATGAGTTAATGTCAGTCGGACAGGCCTTTTCAGACTTATTTTTAAATACAAATTCCATCAACAGTTTTTGCCAGTAAATCCTCTATGGCCATTTCACAACAGAATCGGTGATAGTGTTTGGATTAAGCTACTGAAAAGTGCTACAAATTCGACATGATTTTTCCTGTCACTGTTACCCAACGGCGTGGGCAACGCCACAGGAAGTGGGTGCTCCACCTAACCTCTACTGCCCTGCCCGGCTTATAGCAGAGCCCCCCCACTCTCCTGCAGCGTTCCAGCACCAGACCTCCATCTTTGCACTTTGAAACTCGTTTTGTAGTAAAAAACTATGATAAGTAGTTGTTGTGTTTTTTTTTTACCCTCCCAGCTCCATTTGTTGTTAACCACAGCTCAGGCAGACAGTTACTCCATCAACACGGAGAACAGTCTTGTTCAGACCTGGGCCTGATGTGCCACTGGGTACCGACTGACGAAGGCTAGTTGGAACAAGCAGCCGTTTGCGGCTCTGAGGTTAAATAGGCGTGGAGGCTACTCTGACACGCAGGCAGCGCAAGAACTGTGGGATCATCACCGACAAGGCTTAGAACTGTTGTGCTTATTTATAGCATTTTTTGTTTACTGTGTTTAGTTATAGCTGAAACCTTTATTTGTAGCTCAAGCCCATCCCTGAAAACATTACTCAGTGTTGACGACTTTACAAGAAAACCAATCAAGCATTCTCTCTGATTCAAAGGCTGATTTTCTTCACTTAAGACAGAGTATTTCTTACAGACCAAAGAACTTCAATTCTTTTAAACAGCCTTTTGTATATTTAAGGTACACAACGCAGACAAACTGCATACCAACTTACTGAATTGTCACACCACCTTAAAGGGGAAAAAAAAGACCCATTCTAAATACGCCTCATTAAAACCTCTCCCTTGTGGGAAGTTTTGGATGGGAACTGCAGATCTCTTCTCTACCGTCTCCAACATGGACGAATGCTCCTTCAGCCACAGGGCTTCGGTCCACGTGTCTGACAGCTCCTGGTAATGAGACTCAGCCAGAGCGAGTCAGCGCAGGAGAGGCCTGAGATGTGGCTAAGCGCTCGCCTCAGTGGACACGTGCGAATCCGCCGTGCCGTGGTCGTGCTGGGGCAACGCTGCTCCGCTTACAGAACGGGCCGCTCGCGCAAACACAGACTGCTAATAAGCTGTCATCATTAACAACAGGAGAGTTGCATCATCCAGATGCTTTATTAAGCGTCACCCTGGGATGTGTTCTCAGCGGCGGGCTCCGGGCGCACGTGAGGGACTTCAGATATCGGCAGGCAATTAAAACTGCAAAATGATGCAAACTGCAACCGTCGCATGGCAGGGTCTGAGAGGGCTAGTGGTGTGTAGTTTTGCTTGAACTCTCATTCACCTCTGTGCCCTTCTCCGTGTCTGATCCTCTCCCTCGCCGCTGAACATGTTTGCATTTTGTAAGCTTTTAGCAGCTGTCAAGAGGTGCACTGTGGCTCAGAGCACATGGACTAGTTACACAATACAGCCCCCCCCAAAAAATGTCTAGTCTTTAACAATGTACATGTCAGCGTAGGTCTCCTGGTAACCTCGCTGAGGGAGGGTTTCTGCTCGCATATCTGTCAGGTGGCATACCGCAAATTTCAGGGGGCCCACCACAAGAGGAAGGGTTTTTATTATTCTTTGGGGGTGTGCCCGACTTGACCCCTCCCTATGCCACTGTATCTGTCTGAGGTTCTGCAGTTAGCAAGTCTGATAGTAAAACACTTAGGAATATTACTATGAATGATCCCACCCATCTGCCTGCTATGGACTGTCTGCTTTCATTCCTGAGTGATTAGAAGCTGCCCGCGAGGCAGCTGGTGTGCAGCCTGGCAGGATGGGGCCGGCCGGCGGGGGGTGAAGGCACGTCTAGATCAGATCTAATCACGCTGTGGTGGCTACGCACTCCGTCTTGTGTTGGGAGCCTCGGAAGCAGCTCATCCATGGGGAAGCACACTAAGGAGATGGGGAGATAGGCCAGATCCAGGCACCCCCTCCAATCCATCTAAGATGACACTAACAGCCAGAGGGCCACGGTGCTGGTGGGGGAGCAGCCTGTGGGGTAATGCTGAACCGTAATATCCAGGGTGTTCTTCTGAGGAGGGTGTCCTGGTGTACATGTGTAAGTCCTCCGTGTGATGGCTCTGGCCAGGGAACTGATACGGCTGAGTCTCTGCCTTCAAAGCTCCCATCAGTCTCGGGGTAAAAAGGTTTGCCCTGGGTGTAACACTAGAGCCTCATTCATCTCGGGCTGAATCAGATCTATCGGATGCCCCCATCATTCATTGGTCACCAAAACAAACAAACCAACTTAACTATAGCCACACACACACACACACACACACACACACACACAACTGAAGGCTCCTGCTGGGGTCAGTAGGGTTAAGCTACCAGAGAGTCTTTGGTTGAACCTGTGCTTGATTCTCCTTTGTTTAACCAGGTGCATGTCTGAGAGGACGCAAACCGAGCTGGTCTTCCCTGCTGAGGTGCTGGCCATGCTAGCACCCTCCAGCTCACCCTGTGCTCAAAGCTGCAGAGTAATCAGTCTGACTTCACCTTGTGACCGTCTAATTGCTGCATATTGTACAGATCTTGGACAAACTGTACCAGAGTTCATAATTATGCGCATACCTAATCGAAGGTTCAGAAGTGTATTATATTGTGTATAGAAAGAGGCATCCACCATCTTGACACACATACGACTGTATCCAAAAATAGTATGCTGCATAGGGTTTGCAATACTACGCTCTATTTATACCATCCCTAAAATTAGTCTCACTTGGGCATCTAAATCTGTGGTAGACAGCATCACTAATACAATTCTTCTTTTGCTGTTGGGGCTAAAATCTGGGGCTCAGTGTAAGAGTCCAGTGGAGCAAAATGAAAGAGAGAGCGGGATCTGTAATTAGCCACAAACACACAGGCTTATGACACAGTAGGGAAGCCCCAGGCACAGGTACAGAGCCTGACCACTGCCCTGCAGATTCAGCAGTCTGCCACAGCTCTAGGGAGTAAACATCAGCGCCCTACCCGACTCTCACCTGCAGCAGGAGAAGAGGGAGGGGGAGAGAGAGATAGAATAAGATAAACAGTGCAACAAACAGAGAAGTGGTGGTCTGGGTGTTGACGAGAAGGAAAACATGAGGGCAATTCGTATGAACCTGCTCTGTAACCCGCCGATGAACGCAGTGAGCTCAAAAATCGAGAGCTCAGACCTCGAAATGAATGCAGGAGAAAAGTCTCGCAGCGCTGCCGACTCGACAGGAAGACTTCTCCTCCCGCAGTCACACGGGGAGACTTGCAGCGTCCTGATTTCTGGGTAAAGCACAACGTTTCACCATGCTGATTGATTAGACTGCTCATTTTCGTTTTTCCTTTTATTTCTTTTTTTTTTTTTTTTGAGAGTAGGCTTTGTCTGTTCTGGGCTCTGGGGAACTGAGGGCTTATCTGAGCTTTGAAAAGTCCTAAAGCTAAAGCATGCCAGCACATCAAGTCCTCGACGAGCACTCACTTCAGCTGAGTGTGGAGGAAGTCTTTGTGTTCCTCCAGCTTGGCTGACTTGAGAACTGATGTGGGAGGGGAAGAGGTCACGGAGAAGAAAGCTGAGCAGAGCGTGCTAGACGGGTTATTTAGAGGTTGTGAAAAAGCTCTTCAAAAGCAGCTTGGCGTGCATGCGGGCACATTAGGGGGGGGGTTACGGTGCTTAGCCGGGTCAGCGTTTCCGTTCTGAGGCGCATCCCCGAGGGGAGAAAAGACTCTGGTAGCAGGACGCCCATGATGCGATGACCCTCTGTCGTGTGTCCCAACCACCTATCTGAACTGTGTACCTGAACCGCGTACCTGAGCCACCTGTGTACTTAAGTGTGCATGGGAGATTCCGCGCTGTGGTCCATCAAGGGAGAGATTCCTGCATGCTAGCAGCCGCGTATGTGCTGGGGGTGGGGGGGGTTCAGTGGGCAAAGGCGTCCCTGGGCCTCGCATCTGAGGCCTGGGCTGGATCTTCTCGGCGGGGCGGTCAAAGTGAGCAGCGAGCCGCACCCTAATGTGTATTAGCACCACAAAGAGGGGCGGGGGAGGGGCACGGACAGAGGGGCCCCGCTTTGATTTCGGTGAGATTTATGGCCGTGGTGAAATCAGGCCCCAATATCCCCAGCTTCCCCATTTTCTCCATCATTTACTCCCATGTAAAGGGCCCGCCTTTGTTCCTGGAGACGGGCGGCCGGGATGAAAACGGCGGGCCAGCTGAGAGAGAAAGCGAGGGGAGGGTCCCCGGCCGGCAGGAGACGCCCGCCTTGGGGCCTTCGTCAGCTGGAACATGGCGAGGGGGACGCAGGGGCCACATTTTACACTCCCAGCTGAAAAACATCTCCAGATAAACATTGACTAAAAGATCGCACAGGAGGATGCAACCAATGTGGCTAACGCCAGTACCACTTCCTGTTAAACAGTGCCAAACAGAGACAGAGGGCTGAGTACAGGGCGGGACAATATCCTCTTCACTCCCGACCCCCACCCTTGTGGCGTCCCCGGGCGAGGGGCTCCATGTCCTGTAGTAAATACTAGCCGCCCCCCGGTGACCCCGAGGGTGATAAATAACCCTTAAGGTTAACCACGTTTGAAATGGTGCTGTGAGGTCATTATGGTCCCCCTGAGTTTTCTTGACATTTCCAATATGTTAGCAATGCAGGCTCAGAGGAGGAACTTTAGGTGCGCACATTTTGTGTGAAGGAAGTTAGGAAGGAAAGGGTTTGAAGTATTTTACATGAGGTAAGTAGGTTTTGAATGCTCTGTTTATAGCCTCCCCATGTCTTTGGGACAGAGTTGTGACTGGTGGTGAATGCAGGGCAGGTGGATCCAACATCTGGAGTGATCGTATCCAAGTGTGAAACTCTTTAACTGCGGTTGTGTGGTAAACTGAACTAATCTGATCGTTTCAGACACCTGACTCCATTTAAATTCTTTAAAGCCCTTCTTTTAAACCTCTCAATGTTATTTTTATGTTGCCCGAGTAAAATGAAGCATCACTCCAAGAATCTTTCAGTCTCACTGACTGTAGCCACTCACTTCATAAAATGAAAGAACAATGATTCATCCTATTCAACATGTTAAACTAAAAATATTTCAGGTGACAATGTAATTTTTGCCCATTAATTTGCCAGCAGTTCAGCATGTGGTCAACTAAACACACTACAACACTCATAACACATACCTTGTTTCCTTTTTTTGGACTTATGATGATCTCTGCAAGCTAGGATATGAACTCCATCACCTTTTCTTTGGTGTCATGGATCCCCGCTAGACAGATCAAAGACAATAATGCCATTAATGTATTCATTTGGCCACATATTCAAATAATTCTCAGAGTGGTTTAATGTTAACATATTGGCATAATTCAGAGGAATTGCAGATGCCTAGTCACAGGAAAAAAGGAAAAATTAGTTCCTTTTAATCGTTAATATTCTTTCTTTTTTCTCTTTACAACAGTAAAATAAAAGTCAAAATAAGAAGATGGCATATATTACAAACAGGTTTGTCTGCAACATTCTACTCTACTTAACTAATATCAAGTGTCTATCGCCACCTTGTGGCGATTTCTGAAGTGCGCCCCTACAGACAGGCCTGAAGTATGAAATGTATAATGGCTCTGTTCGAAATAGCCTACTACATACTACTGGCGTACTGCTTGGGCCCCAAATCAATATGCCGTATGCAGTATGCGAATAAAAAGAATTTTTCCAGTACGCGAAACATCCCCGGATGACATACTACTTCCGCAAAATATTCCAGTACGCGAACAGAGCTATCTTCGTGGTGTACTGCATCCCATCATGCAACGCTACACTTCCATAGTATGCTTTGTTTTTGTCACATATTGGAAACTGTACTACATACTACTACGAGGACCAGTATGCAGTATCCAGTATATACTGAGTGCAGTATGCAGTATGCCGTATGTAGTAGGCTATTTCGAACAGAGTCCAAGGCTTTCTAACCTCCTCGCCTCATCTCTGATATTGAAAAATATTATTTCACTGTTTTAAAAGCAGAAAGCATGTCAAAATCTACTGGTCTCTACTGACTGCATATCAGCAGCTCAGAGACATGTATTTTAACACTGTGTACGCTCTCATCTCACTCATCTCTAACACTGTATTTATGGGTTAAACAGGGTGAATTAGTACTGATTAATATGACGAGGCTGTGGATATACAGTGTGTACAGAACGTTTTCAGACCCTTTCATACTCATCTTAAAACTGATTCTTAAAACCCAACCTATACGCAATACTGTGGCGACCCTCGTCTGTGTCGCTTTCCGCCTGGCGATATTGCTAATTTTCCTTCCTCGTCCTTCCATCGCACGGTTGGGTACCCTTGGTCGTTCAGGTGTCCCTCATTTCTGTTATTAGCCTCACATGTGCCTTGTTTCCATCCCTCGTTCTTACTTTATTCTTCCTGTTTTCCCCATCTTCTGTGTCGGTTGTTGTCTTTATGTAGTTGTGTGCCGTGAAAACGGTTGTTTTGTCTCGTGGTTTGCTTTCCTCCGACTGCTCATTCAGTAAAAGCGGCCCTGCTCGCACGTCGTAGGAAAACTAACAGACAACAAAGCATGCAGCGAACTCTACCGATCCACTTCGTCCTGGACGTGTGTTTCTGGATTGGTATGTCACATAGTACCGTCGAGGGCTGCCAGAACGATAGGCCTGGCTAAAAATACTGTTAAAAGCGGCTCCGCGCGCAAGTCACAAATACTTCACGATGGCGAAGCAAAAACAAGTTTGTGAAATGTTTTGTAAACATGTTAATAAACCGATTTTCCATTTGTGTAAATATTCAGTCTGCAGGTTTCTTCATAGATGCTCTATTAGGGTCAAGTCTGCACTCTAGGTGGGCCTGACCTCCAGAGAGTTTTCCTGAAGTCACTCCTGTTTTTTAAGAGGTATGTTTTAGATCTCGTTGAAATGTGCACATTTATCCAAGGCAGCCTGATGTCTTTGGCCACCTGGAAAAGATTTCAACCAGGATCGCTATTACCTGTCTCAGAAAAAAATGTCCCTATGTAAAGCTATAAGGATGGTACTAATGAAGTGGTGCTCAGTGTCTAATGAACTCCATACACAGAGATGGGAATCTTCAGTTCATCAAACAAGGTCTGGCATCTCATGGCTTCAGTTGGTCTTGGCAAACTCCAAGTGGGCACTAATGCACCTGTGTGGAATGGCTTCCATCTGACTACTAAAGGCCTGGTTGATTGGTGGAATGCTGCAAAGATGGTGTCTTTGTAAGCTCCTCTCCCCTCTGCAAAAGAACTATGCATCTCAAATAACCATTGGACTATTGGTAGTCTATCGAAAGACCTTCAACCCAATCCCAGTTTGGCTTGGTGGCCAAAATAGGAAGGCTGTCAGTTGTTCTGATCTTCCCCTTAGGTGATGAAGATTATTATGATCTTTGACTACTATGATCTCTTAATCCTTCAGACATGTTCTTGTTCTTGCACAGATCTGTTTATTTTTGATGGAATCCTGTATTGCAGATCTACAGACAGTTCTGTCAATCTCATGGCTTGATTTTCACTTTGACATGCATCAACGACACCTTAAAGTCAAGGGTGCCTTTCCTAATAATGTACAATCGATTCAGTGAGGCACAGGTGGACTCCACTGAAGTTGGAGATGCATCTCAAGGACTAAGACACCAGTGCAGAGTAACAACAAAAAGAGGGTTTGCTATGGTATTTTAGAGTACTGCATGTAGAATGATAAACATGTTGAATCTATTGAGTTTGAAACTTACCAAAATGTGGAAAATCTGAAAGGGCCTGAAGTCGTTCTGTATGGTATCCATGGGACCAACCTTCTGTGACTGTCAAAACACCAAGGCATGGTGTGATGTTTGCCAAACGACAACAGACAACAGTGCAAATATAATAAATACAGACAATTTTGCAGTGAGACAACACACTTGCTATAAAATACATTATACACTATTATACATTACTATTAAACTATACAAATCTATACAGTAGTTCACAATGCACAGGACAGTACATGAGATGACTAATGAGATGAATGTCTTAATATGGATTAAAGAGTACATGTTTAGTGCATGTTGATGGACGATGACAAGCTTAACAGCTACAAATTGTCAGCAGAAAGGACAATGTCTACAGATTACAGTGAAATTTAATCTCAAGTGTAAAGTGACTTGGAGCCTTAGCACAAACAGATGTGAAAGTAGATATCATCTGAACTGGCAGCATCAATTTCCAAGCACATGCGTTTCTTCATGCTTCAGAGTGGTGTGATCTTGGGGCTGTACATCTTGTGCAATGAGTTGAGAACATTTAAGGTCAGTTGCTATCAGGAGCTATGCTGTATTCACTTTTCTCTGAAATGCCTGGTTGCATAATGAAATAAGAGAAAAAACTGAATAGCAGTGAGACGTTATGTGTGCAGTAATATAACTAGCTGCTGGATCATGAACTAATTTCTACCATCCTGGTGTTGCACACCATTTCCCTTTATCCTTTCAGTTAATGCTATGTATGTGTTTTAAAGTATGCCGAGACTGGCCAGACTGTTGGTTTGACCTGTTGTATCTTGACAAGCCTGGCCTGGTGTTTGGGGGTGGGTGTAGTTTGTTGTTTACACCAAACTGAGAGGGCTTGATATTATCTGCCATTAGATCACACAGTATGTAATTCTGTACACCAACACGTCTCATTACTTTAGACACCGTGGGTGCAGGAATGCTGGCAAAGAACCTCCCATTTGCCCAGTATATGTCTAACGCATAGCACTGCTGTCTCCAGGACCATGGGAGCTGCTCTAGAACATTCCATAGGGAGCTTCAGATGGAACATGTGGCTTCATCCTCCTCACATGATAAAGACATTAAAAGATTACTTAATTCTCTTTAGCCTTCCAGGGGAGGGGTCTTCGTCATTTGCCAGAAAGTTATTTACCGTAGCAAACTTGGCCTAACTGTCACCTCAAATAGGGAGGCAACACACTGCAGCTGCTAAACATTCAGACAGAATTGCACTGTTTGATATTTGAGCTCTCTCTGGTGGCCAAATAAATTATTGCAAGTGAAGACAGAAAATTAGAGACTATTTATTTTTGACTTATTAAAAAGGAATACAGAAAGAAAAGTTCAAAAGAGATATTTGGGCACAGGTACAATACACTATGTAAATTGATTCTGCTCAATTTAAAACACATTTTGAGCCTATATGTACGTCTAGCTATTATGTTTAGTGAAAAACAGCACCATTTCACAAATTTGAAAAAATGAAAACACTATATAACCATTCTTTTTGGTTTACCACAAAAAGAAAAGTACAATTTCAAGTCAGTTTCCTTTCAGAGCGTACTTCTATTACATACGAGATGCTTAATATTGGGTAAAACAGACAACACAAGCATAAAAGATGTATATTCCTCCATTTATCTCCTTTGTGGTCAGCTTCAATATGCAATATCCTTCATCGACAAGGTTTCAACATTCGTATTTACAAAAGCTGTGTGTAAGTGACATGAATAAGGCCACAAGCCAGAGATGGCGAAGCGCATCATCTTTTAGTCACCATGTTGGTTCTTCTTTTGCTGTCCTTATTCACGTTTGGTATTAATCCACAGGCCAGAGGGAGGAGCCTGTCTGAGTGTTTGGGCAGAGCCTCATTCTCAGTTGTGGGGTGGGGGGGGCATCCCTCTGTCAGGCTCTCCCTCATTCCTTCTTCCTCAGGACGATGTAGATTAACCCGCTGAGTAGAGTCAGGGAGAACGCCAGCCAGGCCAGCACGTAGGCATAGCCGTACGAGCCACCTAACTTATCTGGACTCATCACAGTGTAGATTATAGCTGCACTCATCACGAAGAGACCTGAGGGAGAGAGGGAGAGAGGGAGGGAGGGGGGGGGGGGTGGGGGGGGGGGACAGTGAGGTTTTTCATTCACACCAGCCAAAAAAAAGAGCCCTTGAGATGGGGACACGTCCACTGTGTGTCAACCACTTTCCCACCGCGGAGAGCAATGGCAGCGAGAGGCCGTACTCACAGGAGAGGACCTGGAAGACGGCCGTAAAGAAGAACCGTCCGCCCTTGGCCAGCGTGAACAGCTGGCACAGGAACATGATGAAAGCAATTGAGCAGAACAGCGTGGCCAGGACCATGAGCGCCTGCACCGCCTGCAGCCAGTCTGCAATCACAGACAGGGAGGAAGCAGCTCATGTTTTGCATATGCGGCAAAACACATTACTGGATAGATGTATTCACACCTACATTTGCCATCAAGTGTCTGAATATGTGTAGAGACAGGGTTAGATGTCTGGCCTACCTGTGTCGTTGACGCTGTTGCATCTGTGTCCATCACTGCCCGGCTGACAGTCATACCAGAGATCATAACTTCTCTCCTCTAATGTTTTCCAGGCCTGTGTCACAGGAAAAACTCAGTACCACGACACCACTCACAGTGGAAACGAAATATGTACTAAGCTCATCTAATTCGCAAGGCAATACAAAGAGTACGAAATGTAAAAAGTTCAAGCTCACGTTTGCAGATGTAGAAATGAGGAGAAGAGTTAGGTCTATGATATGCAAAATTACAATCCCAACGAGAACAGCCAGCATGGTGATGTCGACCTGAAGAACGCAAAAACACAGGCGCAAACGCACACTGAGCCACCTCCCACTTTTTGAAATTACTTTTCCAGCTCAAACGCAGTTCAACTTCTAGACGCCAGGACGCGCTAATTTCAAATTATTGTCACGGTGTACTTCATAAAAAAGTTATTTGCTTACAAAATTTTTATTTCCTTTATAAACACCCAGTAAATTTACATTATATTAAGGAAAAGAGATCAAAAAGTGGTCCTGATACATACAGTATTGATAATTCAGAAAATTACCACTTGCTACAAACAGAGCATTTGTTTATAAATAAGTTTTGAATTTTGGTACAGTAAACAGATTTAGACTAAAAGATGATCGAACTTATAATAATATTGTACAAAGGTAATAGCTATTTGACGTTTAAAAAAAGTTAGCAAAAAGCGGTTTTGCGTATGAAAACGAGGCGCATCACAACAAGAGACGTCCCTCCTCGCTTGTCTTCATCCAGACCCGTTAGACCACAGACCTCGTTTTTCAAACGCCCTGCTAGTAGGTCAGAATCTGAGGCTACACAACAGACTTCCATTCCAATGCAGGCTACCAACGAAATATGGTCGGAGTAAAGGCAAAAATGTTTCGCCACGTTCAAACAATGTTAAACGGGCGATGGTCTGGCAGTTATCAATGTACAGTAAGCCACAAAGTTCGAAAGTCTTTCGGATTAAAAAAACGCGCAACACCAGAGACGCCGATACTTAAAATACGTGTAATGCATATAAGAAGTTGTAAAACGAAGGACTTCGTGTAGATCCAACTTACAGGGAAGCGAGATATTAGAAAAGAATCCTTGAAGTGAAACGGGGAACAGGAAGAAAACGCCAAGCAACCTTTACTATGAGATCCTACTATAGATTCCCCTAACCACGAGTTCTGTATTCCAGATGTAGCTCCACAGCAGTATTTTCTTTTCCTTTTTTCAGGAACGTGAGAACACCGCCCTGCACGCTACGTCACCAGCCTTTACTCCGTCCTCACACGCGCTTACGTGACTACTACAATGTTTTGACATTATACACTATACTCATGCAACGAAAGCAACATTATTACGATTTTGGTTCTATTTAGTTATTGCATCTACTTCTCTAATGTTGTTATTTTTTCCTCTAGCACCAGCCTAACTATATTTGGTGGAGTACACTCGGCCAGACACTCGAATCGAGTGTTCATTTTCACGGAGTACGTTTTTTGATGTGTTCGCGTTACGCGTCGACAGTCTTTCCCTCCATGTTGCCCACAGTTATTTAGCGGAACGGAGTGCGCGTGTGAGCGTGCTTGTGTTTATGTGAGTGTGTGTTTATTTGAGTGTGTGAGCGCGCTGAAAGCCCCTCCCAGTGGCCCCGCGGTATGCTCAGAATGCCGGTGTGTGTAACAACACCCCTATTTACTCCAGCAGCTGGGTAGGACAACCTAGTTTAAACCGTGCCAGCCGTCTCGTACGCAGCATCACGAGGGCTGGTAAGCAAAAGTCTCAACCAACCACGCGCCTTTTTCTCACCGCAAGCCTTCCTCGCCTCAAACCATTACAAAGTAGTTTTGTCTACACATCTCCCACATTATAGCGCCCTTATAGGTGTTTTGTTGGCAGTATAGTGGGGGTAAGTATGTGCTCTGGCAACAGGTGATAGCAGTAAGTTGAAAGGGTTATAAATACATGTGTGCGTGGGGGGACGGTATCTACACCCCTCACAACGCCTATTGAGGATGGAGGGTGTGGTGATACCCCATGGTTATGAAGCGAGGCCTGAGTTACGATCTCTGGTGAGCGTGGGTAACCTCTTCAACACTGTCCCCAGCAGTGAGGTAGTGCAGAATGGGCATGAAATGGCCTTCAGTTGATGGATTGGATAACTGTTTGTTGCCTTGTTTGGAAGTGACCAGAAGCAGGTCATAATAATGTCCATTATAATGTCCATGTGACCTCAGCTGAGGATCAGCACTTGAAATATCTCTTAAAACTCATGACCAACCCAATAATGTAGTTGTAACCAAAAGCAAATGAGATTTTCTACACCGATAAAATGCATTTCTGCAGCCCTCAAATACGTCTAAGGGATCCAGCTAGCATTATTTCAGGCCCACTGGGGCATTGGCAAATACAATAAAATACATGGTTGGTGTAGCAGCAAACACCCTTATTATGTTTAGCCTCAAAGTAAACTTTTTCTTCATAACCACATCGAGACTCACAATCCACTTCTCTGATTTTGTTTTCAGAAACAGGGCATGTCTCATTTTGTCAAATCAAAGCACTCATGCTGACTAGAGACACTGATTGTGGATTGTGTGTGTGTGTGTGTATATCTCTCCATAATATGAAACAGTGAAGAGCTGGAGATAGTTTGTAATTCCCTTCACAAGTAGCCTGTCAGTAAGTTCCTCTAATGGAACTCAAAATCAATGAAGACACATTTCTGTACATGGTGTACTCCTTACGTCTGAAGGGAGTGGCCATTTTTCTTACACTGAATTTGTGCCTCTATCATAACTACATCCATCTGTTCAAACACCACCTTGTGAAGCTGACCGTGAACATTACACAACAAAAATATGATTTGCCTGTTCATGACAGCCAAAGCGTGTGGCTCAATAAACGCTATGGTTCTGAATTGCCAGAAAGGTTCAAAGTGCTGAACCATTTCCTTGTGCTGAAGCATTCGGAAGTGCGAGATGTGCGAGTGCGAGATGTGGATGTGTGGCTTAAATCAACGAGAATAAACCTGTTTTGGCTGGCTGTGATTGGGCTGCCTGTCACGCATGCAGAGACGAACAAGAGGAGATCAGGCCTAATAACAATGAACCGACTAAAATGGTTTCGGAGCACATGAGTTCTCCTCCTGCCTTGTAGATCCCAAAAAAGGCACCCACATTTCATTTACAGAATGTGAAGGAAGTATTGTTTATCTGCCTCGGCAAATGAGTTGTAAAATTGCCGAAAGTGCTGTACAAAGTTGTGTTAACCAGAACCCATACGGAATAATGGCATTAAGGCTGTTAGGAGGAAGGGGTTTTCTTTTTCCTTTTTGTTTTGTTTTTGAGCTGGGAGATCTGGAACAAAAGCCTGATTGCGCTCCGCACACCTTTTACGCGTCTCATATCAGAATGATGCTTGTTTACAAATATAACACGATAGCAGAGATACCTGAGCAAGGCGGTGAAGTCCGTGTAACACAGCCCTCCGTCTCAGTGTAATAGGCAGTTGGCACCAGTGTGCTGGAGCACTGAGTCACCCTGCAGGGAGAAGGGGCCCTGGCCCGTGGGAGCGCGGAGCGCCACAGCGCTAGCACTTGTGTGCCAGGCCAGCAGTGCACAGGGAAAGCGTGACGTGATGTAGGTGGGGGCTGGGCCCATTAGTTCTGGATGCGAGCGTGCGCTGGTCAAACTGCACACACATCTGGCTGGGTCAGCCGAGCATGCGTGGGAGGAGGCCCCACCCACTGCAGACAGATCTCTGGGAAATGTGGACCGTCAGAGACTGGGTATAATAAAAAAAAAAAAAAAAAAAAATTAAGCCATTTTGGGGCATAGACAGGAAGAAGCTTTATGTCCCACCAGTGTGTCCATGAGCTTTCATGGAGGATGGGGCTGACGCTGGGAGAGATGAGGGTGAAGTTATGGAAGCCGCAGGGTGGAGGCGGCGATCATTAACTCAAACATGTCACTGCTCTGAAATGTCTCAGATCCACCAGTCCTGGCACGCGCTCTCTGGGAAACTTGTATAGTGTGTGTCATGAGGTTTGTGCTTGGGATCTTTCTCTGCTGGGACCTAAGTGCAGAAAGTGACACTGGTCAGAAGCATGCTGCTCTGGACTGCCTGGAGCTGTTCACAACGTCTGCTTGGCGTGGCCAATCAGAAAGCTTACTCTGTTGCAGGAGGGCGACAGTTTCAGCTGATACTGTGTCTCTGTTCAGTCGCCTCAACATAAATTGTCCCCCTTTGTCCCTTTACAGACTTTTCAGTGTTTCTGTAGTCAGGGAGCTGCTCATCTCTCGCTCTTTCGCTGTCTCTCTCTTTCTCTCTCTCTGTATCTCTCTCTGTCTCTTTCTCTCTCTCTCTCTGTCCCTCTTTCTCTCTCTCTGTCTCTCTCTTTGTTAGTGTTTCGCTACTTAGCTCCTATCAGATAACAGGCTGCAGATTTTAGAGGCGGAGCCAGAGGGGCCCTAGATCAGCTACAGTGAAGCAATGGGCAGTCACAGCTCATTTGGTGGTGTACAAACTTTCTCTCTGTCTCTCTCTCTCTCACACACACACACACACACACACACACACACACACAGACACCATGGTGTTGAGGCTGTAAATAGACAACCCTGTGAATTCCATTCAGTGCTTTTGTTAATCTGGATGCTGGGTGGTATTTTCAGTCTCGCTGTAAAAACCTGAATTGCAAGTTAACACAGTGTACAACATTATCTAATGAGCTGTGGGGATTCTAAGTAGAATACCTAACACATTTTAACATTTATCAATGTCATGATAAAAAAGGCAAATAGTTTTTGACAGTGCTGAGCTGAGCTGACATATCCTCCACCACCAGGATGAAGCTCTGGAGCTTGTTCTGGTACTGAAGATCCAAACCCACATGTAAAATCTACACCTAAGCTTTTCAGTCCACACACCAGGAGACTTTGAGACCTTCAGCTGACAGAGCAGGAGGTGTCAGTCAGGGCAGCTTTAAGCAGATGAGCCAGGCTTAGCTTTGAGGGGTGAGAGGGTGTTTCCCTGCCCGGTCCTCAGCCACTTTGCCCCTCAGCCTCACGCTACCCCATCAGAAATGATACACAAATCAATCACAGGCCTGCACCATAACAAAGGCCAGATCCTAGCAGGCCAGTCACCTACACCATCTGCTAGTCATTCACCCCAGCTTCCTGTCTGAGCCTGTGTCATCAGCGCACACGCACACACACACACACACACACGCTGCAGGCTTCAGTGGCCATGTGGCTCTGAAGCAGGGAGTGGATACTGACACTAACCTTTTCAGGGGGGTGGGCGGGGCTGGTGGCCATGGTGAACTGGCGAAACGCTTTGACAGAATCTGGTTTTACCCGGAGCTGACCTCTGGCGTGCTGCCAGAATGCTGTCCTGGGACCAGCTCCGGGCCACAGTCCACCGGAGTGACTGCAACTTTCCCCCTAACAAACGGCCACCGACGCATTCTTGTCTTTATTACAAACACAGATAGCCTCATCCTCAACTTCTTTGTTTTGGATTACCATCTGTTCTTTCACAACAGATCCTTTAACCATCCGTACAGTGTTGCAGAGCGCCTTCCACCCTCAGACTTGCTCGAGCCTTACTGGCATGGCGTGAAGCTCTACACAGGGGGAGAGGGGTCTGATTACTACCATCCACTGCTGCTTGGCACGGCAGCCATTACTGCTCACTGTCCTGTGGTGTGGGGATGAATGACAGAACCCTCGTGAGGGGGGAGCTGGGAGGTTCTTCCTGTGCTCTGGTGAGACCCGGTTCTGGATGCCGAGTGGTTACCTCATCTCGGGTGTTGGCTCCTCGTTTCAGAAAACAAAACCCAAAGAAAAAAAAACCTGGCCTCCATTCATGCTCACAGACCATCACTTTCTGTATCTTCCTTTCTTTCCTTCCATTTCTGTCTCAAAAAAAAAAAAAAAAAAAAAGTCCACACAGATGGGCAGACCAAAACGTCTTCAGCAATGTGTCAGCATGTGTCTACACTTTGGTCTGCACAGCGAGCGCAGCGCTGCACCGTGAAGCGCCTCAGCTGCTGGAGGAAAAGAGGCTTTTTCCCCCCCCCCTTTTCTTTTTCCAAGAGGAACTAAGGCACTAGGGATTCTTCTCATTGCATAAACAGATGGCCCCACCCATTTCATTCTCTTTCTGGGTCTGTGCAAGTATAAAGCACGAGTCAGATCGATATTCCACACCGCGGAGAACTGCCATCTCTCTCTTTGTAGAAGAATTAAAGTATTTTTCCGTTTTGTTACGATGAGCAGTCAGCTCAGCTCTGGTGTTAAAAATGGTTTTCGAATGTTGCGCGTGCAGGAGGAGAGAGAGAGAGAGAGAGAGAGAGAGAGAGAGAGAGAGAGAGAGAGAGAGAGAGAGAGAGAGAGACGGCGGAGGCCTGAGCACATGCACGCCTCCCTGGCTCCCTGGCCCACACACTTGGCACAAAGTCTGCGACACTCTGTTACGGTTTCTCCTGACGTGCAAGGGCTACAGAGGGGAGAGGAACCAGACTGGGCTGAAACAACCCCAGTGAGGAGAGGAGTTGTCCTCTGGCAGGACTTTTGCCCACACCTCTCCCACAGATGGATGCAAAAGAACACACACACACACACACACACACACACACCCTACATATAAGCCCCCATTCTTGGTTAGCAGCCAAATATCATGTTGAAATGAACGGAATTATGCATTCCAGATGAGACCTTGGCCTTGTTACAGGCTCCAAACACTCCAGTCCTGTGAATATCTCCAAGCATGTCGAGTTCTTGTGAGGAGCTGGACTGACCTAATAAAAAAACGCCAAAAACTATTGAGTGAATATATATTTTTCATTCATTCTTCCATAGGATGGCAGCTGGATCCCTAATTAGGAGCAGGGCTGGTTTTTGTTACACTTGAACAACAACTACGTGAGCTCTCGTTATAGTGAAGCGGGCTGATTCAGGAGCTTTATTAACAGGCTACTGCAATCAGCTCACCCACCAACACCCTCCATGCAGATCTGCACAGCTTAATAACCATGTGCTTGACTACATTCCTAGTTGATGGCCCTGCACCCACTGTAAAATATTGGAAAATGAACCGGGTGCACATCAGGGCCAAGCAGGGACAGCTATAGCTCATGTTTAATTACCTTCTACCTCTGAACAGAAAATGGAAGAGACCAGTGCAGTGTGGGCGAGAGTCAGACTCACCTGGACTCCATGCTGAAGGGGGAGGGGGGGGTGTCCGGAGCAGTACTGGCGCTTCCGGATGTCCCAGAGGGCAGAAGAAGGGTGTGGTCAGTACTCTCCACCCAGTCCTCCACCCAGTCCTCTCCAGTCTCTTCTACCCCCGGCTACAGGCCCAGTCCCACCAACTAACAGCTGCATGATGCAAACAAGATGGAGAGGAACTTACGGGGGTGGAGAGCAATCCAGTAGAGTCCAACCCATAAGACATAAAACTCTACAGACATATATCCCCCTCACACACACGAGCACATACACACACGCATGCACACATGCGCACGCAAACACAAATACACAAACGGCAAGGAGCTAGGGCAAGAGACAGTTGTACCTGAATAGACGTATCGATTTTTCAGTACAAGTGTGAATTACAGCAGCTACGAGCAACAATGAGTGATGTTTTGAATTGCTTTTATGGGATCCCGATCGCTTTACATCATATCTGTGTTATTTCAAGAAAATAAACACAGGTGACAAGAAGGTGGAAAGCAGATTTGCTGCTGAGATTTCTCTTCTTAGCTTCAACTCCTGCAAATCGTCCACTGTCCTAACACTTGGAGTCATGTGGTCACACCCGTTTTACATTTATGTGGTGTGTGAAAGTATTGGACGCATCTTTTCATGGCTGTTTGGACAAACTTGGCCAAGGGCTTTTGTAGTGTGTTGGTTTAAATCACATAAGAGCTAAGAAGAAGAAATCGCACCATGTTCCCGCAGATTCACACAGGCTGGGAGTGCTCCACTACCGTAATGCACAAGGATGAATACACCCACCCACCCACCCACACCCACACACACCCAGTCTCATGGCCTGTCTTTTTTCCTCTCTATCCAACAGGACGCAGCTTGCTGACACGTTTGCTCTTCATCCACAATGGTCCCTGGGCCCCGCCTGGCCCACAAAGCCCCAGTCCTGCCACTGGCCCTGGGCCCCGCCTGGCACTTCCATCCCCCAGGCCTGGCCAGGCGCTGCACTACTTTTCCCCCTCGCTCATCCCGCCTCCTGTGGCAGCCGGCCGGGCACCTCTGGAGCTGCGGCCAGAGCCCTGAGTGCACAGTGCTCACACCCGGCTCAGGACCCTCCGCCGAGGGGCCTCGGCACGGAAGCTGCTCTCCGTACGTCCCACCGCATCCGTCTTTCAGGAGGGTGAG
Source organism: Brachyhypopomus occidentalis (assembly GCA_020368025.1). Lineage (NCBI taxonomy): Eukaryota > Metazoa > Chordata > Actinopteri > Gymnotiformes > Hypopomidae > Brachyhypopomus > Brachyhypopomus occidentalis. Next base: position 3,969,830 of record JAGXOD010001358.1, on the reverse strand, counting down.
GACTGTGTGTAAGATCAGCCAGGCACCAGCATGAGGTCCTGCAGAGAGAATGTGAGAGACGAGGAGGAGGAGGAGTGGAAGCAGAAAGCCAAGGACAGGGGTGGGAAAGGCTCACTCCTCTGTGCTGCCGGGCCCGGCCGTTAAACGCCGCATTCGCATGAACGCGACCGCGCTCGCTCCAGCCTCCACGGGGACGTTCACACCCGCCGCACGTTGTGGGCGGCGCCCATGTATAAAAACCCCTCGCCAATCCCAGTAAGAGAAGGCCGCTGGGACACGAGAGAGAACCGTTCCACAAACACTGGCTCGGGGAGACTGGGTCTTAACATCTCAGTTGGGAACTGGAGCTGTTCTACTGACCAAACCAAACTTTGAGTCTTACCTTGGCTTCCCAGGACATATTCTCAAAGTAGGTTGGCCTGAAACATCCTTAAACAGATGCCATGGCTATCTTATTTTAGTACCCTAGCACACACAAGGGTCAAGTTATCTGAGATTAGCCATTACGGTGCTCATCCTGTGAATATTAATTCCATTCAAAGATAGAATGCCCCAAAGGCTGAGCATTCTGAGGAATGCCCCAAAGGCTGAGCATTAGAACAGATAATTCTAGAAACCAGAACTGGCCGGGCTCCAGGGGTTAAAGTTCATGCCAAAAGCAAGTGACCCCCGTTGATCCCCAACTTCCTGCCGAGATCTGACCCCGTCTTCTTGCCGCCTGTTCGCTCCGTGGCGCATACCAGAGGCGTGGCCTGCTGCGCTGTGAGGGCGTTGGGGGCTGCAGGGCGTAGCTTCTGCATGGGCTCCGCACACACTCAGAAGAAGTGATGAAGAGACGCCTTCACAAGACGGCAGCGCCGTAGAAGGGACGACCCACGGGTGGGGTTAGGGCGTGGACGATTACAGCCCATCAGTGAAAACATTGGGAGGAAGTGTTATGTCAGCGTCTCAAATTTTAAACATATTCACAAAGTCTGGAGATTACGTCCAAGTGCACTGTGCTCGAGATGCATTTGGGATTGACATTTATGGGGTGAACGTGTTTGGGGATTGACTGGAATGAGCACTTAATAAGACATAAAGGTGGTCAGTAGTTAAATGATGATGCTTGCTGCTTGAGAAGGTCAAGACCTATTATAATATATCGCCCATCCCATCGTTTCGCACGGCCCGATTCCAGTTTGCCTGTCGGAGTGGCAAACGCAGGGCGGGTCAGTGGGGGGAGGGAGATTTAATGCTGTGTTTGAGCCTGATCCAGCGAGCGATGATTTATACAGGAAACAGACACTCTGGAGGAAAAAGGGAGGGAGAATACTTTGTGCTTGAGATTTGCGTAGAAAGGTTAGCCTTCAACAATCATCTGTGCAAATGTGAAATAAAGTTATGCTCTCAGTAACACTCACTTCCTATCGCTCCTTCCTGTGCCCAAATGCATTCCTTCCTCAGGGTACAAATTCGAATGACTGATGCCACAAGAGTAAAATTTCATTTCCCCAGTGATATATATAAAAGTGTGTGTTCATAAATAGACCGTGATCCACTCAGGCACCAGCAGGTAACCTGTTCTACCTAATCAAACCACACTCATTTATGTGTGCGTGCGTGTGTGCATGCTCAGCCCCTTGGGCTCAAGGTCAGAGGTCAGTGCCTAACTGCAGAGTGGTTATTATTTTTATTTTTTTCAGCCCACTCCCAGAAGTCTGTCCTGCAGAAGAGCGGCAAGACCCGCTGCTGAAGAGCTCTGTGGAAAGCACTGGATGGAAAAAGCAGCGTTACGTTTAAAAGTCTTCCAGACAGAGAGCAGCAGGATGTTTTTTTCCATTTGAGTTTTATTGTATTTTTTTTTTTTTCATAGTTTCCAGAATAACTGTAAAATTCAGCCGTCAGCAGTGCGAGACTAGAATGGGTGCGCAGAACTGATGGGGGAGGATAAGAGGGTGGAGATGGAGATAAGAGGATAGAGATGGAGAGGATAAGAGGGTGGAGATGGAGATAAGAGGATGGAGATGGAGAGGATAAGAGGGTGGAGATGAGGCAGCACAGTGTCCCGTGTCCTGTCAGGACTGTTCAAACACCCACCCATAAGTATTATGCAGAAGCAAACGCCACTATAATTGATCCCATCTGATCTGTGCCTTGGGATTTGTCTTCATCAGGGGTCACTGGGGGTGTGTGTTGGTGCCGAGCAGGGGTGGGGCACATTCAGGTCCGTCTTGTTCCCATGTACGTATCTCAGGTGAAATGTAGCTCCTGTAGACTAAATACATCTTTTCGAACCAGCATCAAATGGGCATTGTTCACTTACTCAGGTCAAGAAGATCAGATTCCACTGGTTTTGTGGGACATGTAGGAAATGGCACCCAGGCGGAGGCCCTGCTTCCTCTGCCCTGTTGTTCCAGCGGGGGCTCCTCTGCTCGTTAGCTGGGGGGGGGGGGATCAGTGAATGTGTGCGGTAGAGACGGAGGCCGTGCAGAGGCAGGGTGGGGGAGGAGGAGGGCCGCCAACGTCCACAGCTCCGCCTTCTACGCCCTCCCCGCTCTCTTCCAGCACCTCGCGCTGATGTCCCCGATGTCAGCATGGCCCAGAATAAATAAGCCATGAGAGGACAAAGGGTGTTCACTGGGAGTGCTGAGGAAGGGGGAAAGGTCTACAGGACGAGTTACCCTGGGATCTGTGTGATGGGCGTTCGTATGTGTGCGCGGGCGCACGTGTGTGTGTGGGTGTGTGTGAAAGGAGTCGAAGGCCAGGGAGAGAAGGAGCTGATGAACAATCATGCGTTCTGTCCCGACTCTGACCCACCCCCTCTGTCTCTAGTTCCCTCTCTTCGAAATATCCAGCCTAGCAGGTTGTTTAATGCGTTCCAGATTTCTTCAAGCCGACTGCATGCTGGAACCTCTGCAATTCTGAGCACGAGTAGAAATTCCGGAAGAAATTCCATAAATTAACAACTAGGGCCCTCTTCTGGTCAATCACTACAATGACCTTTACATGTACAGAATTTGGGAGACACTCTTATCCAGCTCTTTTTCCGTATGATAACACGCTCGCTGGGATTCAAACCTATATCACCGGTGTTACTATAGTCAAGTGAAAAAAAATATCATATTTATTGAGATACGGATATAGAATTCTAATTAATGAAGTGTCTGTGTATGGCCACTAGGTGGCAGAAGACAACAAAAGTTTTGAAGAACATGACACGCACCATAATTTAGGGATAGAAAGCTCCATGGTTCTGCTCTGCTTTATGCGAGAGCCTCAGATCAATACACATTCGCTTTTAGATTAGCATGGGGAATAAAGAGCTTTAACTGGCTCGCCCAGGAGGGAGGCAGGTGGATTACATTTAAAAAGACGATGAAGAAAGTCTAGGCAGGAGGACAGAGGTGAGCTGAGGACATGCACAGGGAGAGTCTCTCACACAGTGAGTGGGTTAACAGCAAGGTCCCTAGGGGGTCCGTCCCCAGACGTTCCGTCCCGGACCTCCACCGAATGACGGAATGGCACATTGGATCTGCACTCAGCAGCACCGCGAGGACATGGACCCCTCCCCCCCAGTCCCTCCCACAGAGGAAGCAGTCACTCCTGGGACGGGAGACCACGATCAGGGTCAGCGCCACACACACGCCGATACAGCGCCAGCGAGCAGACAACACAGCCGCATTATTCTAGCGCCACAGAATGTCCTGACTGCCCCTGCAGTCTGAAAACCCGCTCAGTGTACAGATGTGGGCATAAGCCATTACACGTAGTCTGAAGTAATTCAGCAGTGACGATGTAGAAATTTCCAATATCAAAGTGTATTATTTGACTTCCTGTAAAGCTAAGACTACAAAGCCTCTACACACACACACACACACACACACACACACACAAGAAACTGTGAGAAGGTGTATTAATGTCAAAGTCTTAGTCAAACTCAACTCAGGCATACATCATCATTTCCTTTTATTGAAAATATAGCCATTATGTTGCTTTTTTCAAAAATGGGGTCACCAAGCAAAGAAAATATACATAATAGGATATATATTTATATATATAAAAAAGTAAGAAATAGCATCAAGACATGAACAGTGTTATCACACAAAGAGAACACCAGACTCCCTCCGTTCAAACAGCAAATCTGGCTCCACTTTGCACGGTTACCTCTTTAATTTCCTAAATTCAAAACAGCCATCTTGGAAAAGCTATGCAGATGTACTGGATCTGCTATGCAGATATACTGGATCTGCTATGTAAGCTGCCCTCCTCCCCCTGTACAGCTTAGGCAGACACTAGCTACGCATTTCACTTAATTAGGTCTAACATTTCAGCCTCTTATTTCAATAATCAGTCAGGAAGACCCCCTGCAAAGTCCCTTGTTATATTATATCCAGACTGTTTTACATGGCTGACTAAAATTTGCCATTTTTGCCTTCAGGCTAAAGGGAATTCCGTTGCTAAAAGTTCAATTAGGATTCTTCCTCTGAGTTATTGGGCTACTGCAGCCTACAAAGTAAAGACAGGACCAAATGAGGCTTCAACGACGTGTGTGATGTGTCTTCCCATACAAATGACTCCATGGGACGGTTTCCAACCAGGAATAAACGCTGTGAGCAGTAATTAGTGTCCGTGTTGCTGGTGTCCCACACGCAAGTGAAAATTCTGTTAGAGCTGTTCAGTTGTGCTGTATGCCGCTCGTACTGTCCAGAATACCATAACCGGTTTTGGCTTAATTAGTGCAAGGGCACCATGTTTGCTAGGAGAAAGATAAAAGGCAAAAATGTTCACCCTCCAAAGCTCACAGAGACTCCTGCCATTAGTCCCACGGACGACTGGATACACAGACATACCATAACCTCATGAAACGAGCTAGCTAACTGCTGAGCTAAATAGTTCCTGTGTCAAGATAGGGCAGGAAGTGGCGAGATAAGCAAGACGCTGCAGAGACAACTACGACATAAGATTCTGTACAATTAAAGAAGGTGAGGAAAAAAAAAAAAAAAAAAAGATTTCTGCTAAGAAGCTGCTGGCCCACCAGTCACCAGTCACCAGTGCTGATGCTCAGTTACGGCCATCCAGCCTGGGGAGAAAACAACACACGACTGCCAACTCCGTATCTCCGTCCGCTCCTGTCACTGTCCACCTTAAGCAGGGGGAGATATCCCACACTCCACAGCACACAGCTGATTGGCCAGACCGGCACCCTTTGTGTGGTCCGAGCGCCGCTTCAAACCCTCGAACAAACGGGTCACGTGGTGAAATCGGGACGGCCAGCTTTACGTGTACACACCAGTGCATCAGTGCAACATGGGAAACCGCAAAGAAATTTGGAGATCTGAATGGTCCCAGTTTGGGGATCCCCCTCGTGGTCACCCACCCGTCAAACGTGGTCCTGCCCTGAAGAAACAAGTGGCAGCAGTCCCGGGCTGGGAGAAGGTCTGAGAGGGCAACCTCTGGTGACCTCCAAGACTGCAGCTAAGGTGTTCCCTCCAACTCCCCCAGTGCTAGCACACAGGAACCAGAGCCCCCCCGAGTCTGGTTTTGATATGATCATATTCTCATCGAAGGACCCAACAGCAGCATTGGACTCGTACACGATATGAAGAAAATATTGTCTGATTGTTTGCGTGTCTCCATGTCCACGTGCAGCTTCAGTCTAACGCAGTCTCATACACGGATCTCATCGTCCTCTTCCTCCAAGAAGGAAGAGAAAGCGCCTTCCTCGCACGGGTGGTAGCCACAGCCGTCTTCATCCACCCCGTACGGCTGGCCTGTTGGCTTGTCCTCCAGGGCATGGGATCCCGCGCTGGAGGCTGAGCAGCTGTCTGTCTGGGGCTCGGCTGTGTCGGCAGCCTCATTCGGCATCTCCAGCTCCACTGGGCTGGGAGCATGGTAAGAGGATGCATGCTCTGCCTCCATCTCCTCCTCCAGCTCCGCCTCCAGCTCCTCCTCCTGCTCCTCCTCCTCCTCCTCCTGCTCCTCCTCTTGCTCCTCTACACCCATCTCCGCCTGCTCCTCCCTCATTCCATCCTCATCTTCCCCTCCTTGATCGCTGGGGAGCGGAGAAGACTGCCCTTCGCTGTTCTTCCCCTCCTCATAGCCCAGGTCTTCCTCTTCCTTCTCCATCACCCCAAGGATGTCTCCCAGCATGGAGGGCCCAAGGTCCACATGAAAGGACATCACGGACTCCGCGTGCTTCATGCCCCCTCCTCTACACAGCGGCGAGGGCCGCAGGTCAGTCAGCTCCCCGAAGCAGCGCTCGTGGAGCTCCAGGTCGAGGTGGTGGGCGTGGGCCCCGTTGGAGGCCTGCTTCAGGGGACTGCAGGCCAGGCTCTTGTGCGCCCGCCCCGCCGCCACCTCCCCATCCTCGTCGTTCAGGAAAGGCAGCGACAGGGCGTTTTTCACAAACGTGGGCGAGCCACTAGGGGGCAGCAGCACGTGGTCCCGCTGGTCCACCCGGGTGACCGACTGCGATCGCTTGCTGCTCCTGAAAGTCCTGGACAGCAGGCCCGGCTTGGGCGAGCGGGGGTAGGCGTCCGGGGACGCCTCGCCCGAGCGGCTGCTGAGGAAGGAGGTGTCGCCGAAGGCGTCGCCGCTGCGCCCCACGTGCATGGTGTGGCGGAAGTCGCCCAGCGGAGCGCTGATCATCTCCGTGGTGAGATCCATGCGGGAGCGGCGCTTGGTCTGGGACGAGCTCGCCGCCAGCTGCTTCAAGATGGGCATCCTGCGCTCTCCCGAGAGCTCCGGACCTCCACGAAATGACAGATCTACCGTCCAGAAAAACCTTCAACGTGCAGGTCTGCGTTTTAAGACCACGTCTGCGGTTGCGTCCGGATGAAACGGCACCTCTGTGTCCAGTCGTGATGATATCTTCTGTCTTCAGGAGGACTCCGACAAACCTGTGGAAAGAAGAAAAAAGGAAGAAATAAAGAAAAAAGACGTGAGCGAGAGCCTCTAAACCAAACTGGACACGGAGCTGTGGGCAGCACAACAGCACAAGCCCCCAGCACAACTCCATTAATTCAGGTAGCACTCAGTGTCACTCGCCTCCCCCTGTGCCAGATCTATAAGTCGTGAGTGGAACAGGGATGTAATGGTGGAGCAGGTCCAGGGACTCTTATCAGCACAGCAGTGCCGAATACTGATGGGAGGTGTTGAATGCAGAGTGGCTGTAGCCCTTCCCCCTCCCTCATACCCCCTCTCCCTCCCCCCTTCTGGCTTCAGCACTGTCCTGAGTTCACACATGGCCGCTCGGGACAGAGCAGACTGAGGTTTTAATCAATGGTAAGATAAGATAAGAATTACAGAGGCGAACAGAGTTCTGGTGGAGGTCACAGCTGGTCTGGTCATCGTCAGCGTGGCATCTGCATACTGCTGACCAGCTGTGTACAATACGTCAGGGTGCAGCGACGTGTGTGTGTGTGTGTCGTGAGGTCAACAATGAAGGAAATGCTGCTAATTGTCTGACCGTATTTTGTCAAACGGTGTACAACAGCAGGTAGAACACTGACCATAAGCAGTGAATGGGTAGCAGTGTTTGATCTAGTATGTGTACACTGAGTGACGCAGAGCAGTCAGGTGTAGTACAAAGGCCATGCACATCTGTTGAGTGAACGCACAGAGCCTTCACGATGCGCAAAACACATGAGAGACCATTTAAAAACACGCACGCACGCACGCACGCTCGCACACAGCCAAACAGCACACTGGTGAGGAGTCATCATTGAAAGCTCCGCCCCCCTCCCTCCACTCCTTGGCACTCATTCCAGCTCGTTAGCATCAGCCGTGCACAATGATGGACAGACTGAGTGTCCAGCACTCACTACGGTCTTCTGCTCTCCCAGCCCTGATGCATTATTTATGAGCCCCTTCACCCACCCCATCAATCCCCCCACCCCTACCCCCCACACCCCCTCGTTGGAGACACAGCAGTCGAGCGAGGTCATCAGGACTCCTGCAGGCATTCGCCCCCTTCAGCTCACGCCTTCCTCTGCCAACGCACCGCGCTCACTTCCTGCTGATGGGCTTACCTGCGTGCGTTGCCGGGGCAACGCCGGTGCTTGCAGAAGGGAGCGTTTCCTGTCTGTGTGCTGGTTTCGTGTGTTTTTCCCCCCCCAAGGCCATGAAGACTCTCTCTCCTGAGCCCTGTAGCGCTCCTTATCGAGACCCCAAGTGCAGCGCGACCTCACCGCACGAATCGATTTCATTTCAAATCATGCCGAGTTCATCTGCTTGCAGGGTAATAACGCCCAACATGGCTTTATAAACAAAGAACTTAACTTTCACGTCAAACCATATCTTCTGAAATGGGCAATACAACAGCACTGAAGGCGCCAACCAAGATATCAAACACATCCTTTGATATTCCTCTCTGAGTAAGTGAATATGTCCTGGGCCATAATGTCAGAGACCATTGTTAGGACTCCACAAGGCGGGGGCGGGGGTGGGGGTTGGGGGGGGGGGGGGGGGGGGGGGTCTGGGGTCTGGTAGGCCCACTTGTTTCCATGACAGCAGTGAGCTGATACGCATGTGCATATGTCTACTCTATCAAGCAGAAACAGCCTTCCCACAATCTCCCAAAAAAATGACCAAATATTCAGCTGAATAATTTGAGGCAAAGTATTTTCTACAAAGCACGAAGAATCAGAGTAGTGGAAAAGTACACTGAAATGAAGAAAATACAGAATGCTGTGTGTGTGTGGTGCAGTGTGTGTGTGTGTGTGTGTGTGTGGTGCTACTAGGCTGCTGGAGTTGCAAAATTACAAGCAGCATATGAAAGATGCAAAGCCTCAGTCCCCCTGGTGCTCCAGACACCTCCACAGGAGCTACCATTACTGACTCACACACACACACACACACACACACACACACACACACTCACTCTTACACGCGCACAAGCACATCAGTTACATCAACATGCTCCTCAAATGACATAGCGGCACTTCAGCCTGCATTTCTGGAAGGCCTCACAGCCAGGGCTACATGGAGGCCCTTCCACAGCCTGGTCTTGGCCAGCGGGGCTTATTTATGGTCATGTGCGAGCACGTGAGGAGCAGGGGAGCATGAGAAGGTGGCGTGGGAAACAAAGCCTCAGAGGGGGCCAGTGACTCTCCAAACAGCATCTCCCACTGGGTCCCTTCACCTCCCTTAGACTAAACACACCTCCCTCCCTCCAACGTCCAGCCATCCATCCATCTATCCATCCCACAGAAACCCTACACATACTAACCTATGACCCTTGTGCGTGTTTAAAGGTTTAGCGAGGCACATTAACAAGCATACACATTACATGCGCACACAACTGGGAAACGTTCCAAATTCTACACGCATTTCTTGAATTACGGTTCTTCCTCGTTCCACAGACATCTGGCTTGGGGGTTGCTGTGACAGTGCAAACGTACACACACACACACACACACACACACACACACACACACACACACACACACACACAGAGTTTCAACATGTCAGACATGCTGAACTGTGGTAAGTGGTGGACCCAATGCCCTCTGCTTTACAATGCTGCTCCTAAGTGATCACTTCTCAGGCTGAGGAGGTCAGCTGCACCCAGTTCATTAGTGTATTGTTCCGAGTGAGGAATGTGCCACACTTCACACTTTCTTTCCATCCAACTTGCAGCCGCAACCAGTTCACGTTTCATGTGGACAGGCACTTAAAACAATTGCGTTGACCACATTTACAGGCACGCACATGCACACACATGCTCTATTCATAAACACCATTCATTCCATTTCCCTGATCATTAACCATTTCCTCTTGAAAATCAACCCCTCAGATAATCCAGTCAGGCTTTCGCAGCACGGAGGGGCTGAATTGCGGGCCTCCGGACCAGAGAGCGGCTCACAAAGAGCTACGCATGACATCCACCGTACCCACTACTGCCACTCCTCATTTGTTCACCTAGGGTTGACTCTGTGGGACACTTAGAGAGTCCAGCAGATGGCCTTAATGAACTGGAATCAGAAACCAAAACTAAGTATGATTAACAATGGTTTATTGTCCTAGAGATGCATCTGTTAGATCTGCAACATATAATGAGCTGTTTGAGGAATCTGAATTATGATTATGATCCTGAAATAATTATGAGTTATGAATATGATTAAATAATTACGAATGATTATGAAATAATTATGAATTACGATTAAACTTATGAATTAGCTGCGAAATATGAATCGAGTGTCATTGCACCTTCCACACTTGAGGGATGTTGTACTCAAATACATTAGAGAATGCCAAATGTGATTTACCCATATGGTATTTCGCCCCATTGCACGAGGACAGTGGAACCAAGGTGTTCGTACGTCAGATTTCCCACCTCCCAACCTCCTGGTGAGTAGGGATATTAACTAGAGTCAATACTGACCAGGAACATTGTTTGCAGAGCTTTGACTGGGGCTGTTCGGGGGCTTGAGCAGATAAAGATCAGCTGAAGGAACTTTAGAGCTATTCATTAGTGATAAGGCAGCGGCACACCGAGGGCTCGTTAAAGATTCTTCCTTGCTTCAAAGGCACAAGACAGACGTTTCTTGCCGGGAGGCCACAATCCTCAGCACACACTCAGATAGCCCAGGAAGAGACCCAGTCTGGCTTCAGGCCCACCCCCCAAATCCCCCAGCAAGGCAAGCGCAACACTACTCACGCACCCACAGCAGTCCTCCATTCACGTCAGTCACTAAGAGTGAATTAGGTTTGTGTAATCAGGCAGTCAGGCAACTCTTGGGTGCTTTGTTCTAATGAAGGACAACCTACTTCATTTCTTTCCTTAATCATTTCAAAAGAAATGGCTAAATTAGTGTCAGATCTGTATAATGAGGTTTACATAAACACCCTTCACAATTGTCTGTGTAAAAAAGAAAGGAACATGGCTTAGCAGCAACAAATGAAGCCGTTCTGGTCTGCTCCGCATGACCCTGGCTCATGTTCCCATCCCACTGTTACCACAACAGTGCATGAATACATCTGCCCGGGTTCTGTGAGGGCATCTGCCCGGGTTCTGCGAGGGCATCTGCCCAGGTTCTGCGAGGGCATCTGCCCGGGTTCTTTTCCAAACAAACACGCAGAGCTGCACGTTCACAGATGAGAGTTCCAGTGAGATCTCGTTAATGGCTGTGGCACCACTGAAAACACACTAAACAAAAGCACATGACCTGTGGCAGAGAGGGGGAGGGGCAGAAGAAGGAAGAGAACATCCTATCCCTAATTAAATAGAAAAGACTGATTAAAGACAGCACAGGACAACACATCAGGTGGTAATTTGCACAAGAAAGCTTCTCACAAGAGCTTAGCAGCATGTAGCAATTGGAAAAGTACACAAAGCCCCTCAGATTTTTTTTTTCTACAGCCACTTTTCGAGCAGAATGAAGAATGCTCTCGTCAACTCTTGATCTGGTGGGGGATTATGCCTCACAGGAAGTCGGGCAGTAACCAGGGTCACAGCATCATAGCCATAATCCAGCCTGATCAGACAGCCAGTGCCTGCCTGACGATCAGGTGGCATATGGCAGACAGCTGGCACAAGACCCCGTGAACAGATGCATCAAATCAATAAACAAACTTTGCAGTCGGTATTGTGCTAGTTTGTAGAGAACAGGTCAGACATGCCTGAATGCTCAAACAGGAAGCAGCTCATTAGCCTCTGCTAAACACTTGAACCCAGCTGCAAGCGTGTTTGCATATGCCGTTTTTAGAATGAAACGTGCTACACGTCATGCTTTGCAGACATGGATGATCCAGCTCCACGCTAGCATGTCAACACAGTCATGTATGCTAGCATGGCTACACAGTCATGACTAGGTATGGTGCACCACCGCAAGGTAAGCATGCTACAACAGAAAAGCGCAGCCAGCAACTTTAAGGAAGCAGGTCGAGATCATTAAAACCGTGTAGAGGGCGTTGACCTCCGGGGAACAGAAGAAGCAGCAATCAGCATCAGACCAGACCCCCTCCCCAGGCCACTGGAGATCCATAAAGATAAGACAGGAAATATTAGCCATTATACACTATGTTTCTTGCTAACTGAGCTGACTAGAGAAGTTTGTTTGGCATTACTGCTGCTGTGCAAAGTCATGCTCAGAAACCCCAGAGAGCTGAGCTCAGTAATGAACTGGTCTGACTGACATGGGGGGGGGGGGGGGTAAACTGGGAGCAGCATACCATTCTAATGTCAGAGCGGAAGTGCAGGGTGTATATATGCCACCAGTCCTCCCATCCCAGCGGAAATCCATCCCCCCTGCCCTTCCTGTACACCCACCCATAAACACATCGCTTACTGATCACACACTGAACAAACAAACAACTGCATGGGCTTATTTAACCACTGGCTGTTCGGGGATGTATGATACGACGCTCACAGAGGTCACTACTACGCACCCAGCCTCCACACCTGCTTTGTCTTGCAGAATGATCCTTCACAGACCTTGAATTGTTTTGTTCGTGCAGAATACTGTCAGCAGTACTTTTGCTTTGCAGGTGGGAGGGTCACCCACTGTAGCTCACCTGGTAGGGCAGGTATTGCAAGGTGACAGCAACACCAAAGGTCAGGAGTTCAGTTTCAAGGGAGCACACACACTGATAAATATGCAAGTCACTCGAAGTTTGTATGAAGAAAGCAGCAAAGAGTTGATCTTTCCCCGTATCAGAAAGGCCATAGTACCGGTGCTCCTAATAACAGCCACGCTGCACTCTGCAAGTCCAGAGACAGGTATGAGACCAGCTTCTGGGTCCCTGTGGGAGTGACCCCCGCACGCCCCCACTGACGCACAGCAGCTGGACCAGGTGTGACGACTTACTCTGGAACCACAAACCCACTCGATCACAGCTCACGTTTTTTTTTTGTTTTTAAACACCTGGAATATTTCAGTGATGTCACTGGAGTTTAAGAGGCAGTGTTCACACTGTTCCGGAATGTTCTGACATTCTCCAACGTTCTCCATCATTCCACAGTACGACAGCATACGTGCCGAACAACAGATGAACAACCCAAGCACACATGCCGAACGGCAGGCAGTGCAGACATGGGCATGAGGAACAGTCGGCAAGTACAACCATACCCACCTCGGGGCTGTACTAGGAACACATGGATTCACTGGATATTTGCAGTGGGTCACCACGAAAAATATATAATAATTATAACCAAGCCTACGCAACATTTCCCCCACCTAACTTTGCTGTGATATTTACTCTAAGCTTTGCAGAGACCAGCCTCCTTAATCCTCTTCACCCCTGCAACAGGTATAGAAGGTTAGAACAATAACCAGTCAGAAACCACTGCTCAGCCAATCACCGGCAGACATTTGAGCCACTCATGGAACATGGCCTCAGCCTGTGGGCTCCCTCATGCTAGCAGGGCTATATAAAAGTTTAGCAAGGAGGCTTTAGGTGACTGGTATGTTCGCGACAAGCCTGACTACACATTTAGAATGCTGCTTTGCCCTAAAGAACCATGCCAACTAAACCCTGTGGTGCAGGGTTCAGGATTCGGCCCATTTGAAAGAATTACACCAGACTTCACTTCCTGTTCACACTGCAATATGCGCTTAAATACCGATGCGCTACAAAGTGCACTGCAGACAGAGCCTGTTTACAGAGATCGGGCTACTCTCAGAAACGTTACCACACAAGTGCCTCTCCTGACACTGACAGCTGCATTCTCTGCAAAAATAATTACGTGGAGTTTCCTGTGATGACAGTGGGTTTATAGTCACGCAAATTCTGTCACACGCAACCACGTGCCCCAAACATGTGATCTCACGGCGAAAGTAAGAACCACACAAAAGACGAGGGGAAGCCCACCTCCATGTGTCCCGAGTTATCCCACCCGCCCGCCAGCAATTGGAAATATGGCACTGTAGTTTCACAACAATGCACCGACGAAATGCATCAAAGCTACCTAAACATATAAAAAGAAAATTAGTACAGATTGAAACTCTGCTTTAGGACAAAGCTTCTCCAGGACCTCAGAAGGGTCTTCCCTTAAACCAAAACTGTTTACAGAAAAATAAGGGGAGCCTGCAGAATACATATATACAAAAAATCATGAACATGCATTACAGATCACACTTTCAGTCTTCAGAAAAAACAAAATTACCTCATCAGTTTAACATTCTCAATCCATTCCACCTAAATTCGGAAATTGATTGCTTTTGCAGATTGACAGGAGCAGAGCTTTTCCATTATGGCATCATGAGTAACATCCTCCATTCATTAGCAGAGAGTCTGGGTTTAACCATTTTCTGCTAATTGCCTTTTGATAGCTACTAGCAATACGAGAGCCAATTTCCACAAACATTTTCCATATTGTGAATGGAAGTTTACCCAAATACAAAAATACACATTTAAAACAGATGTCCTTTACAAAAATATCTACATGTCTATGCATCCTCTGCTAAAAGAGAATGAGAATCCTGCAATCTAAAGAACCATGGAAAATGGCCAGCACCATTCCTCCCCCCCACCACCTCCCTCTCAGTTTGCTCAACATCCTGTGCCAGTATGCAGATTTCAGTTTTGCAATGGTGTGATTAAAAAAAGTGTGCGTAGTGTTTGTCCATGAGAATGCTCTCCACATGCTCAAACGAGTGGATTTCCATTGTACTTGGAATATTCTCCATCAATCCTCTACAATAAGGATGCTGTCCCTCTTTTCCCATTTCTCTTCAACATGCATTGTATTTTCCAGTGATGTTTCCACACCCCTCAGATACACATTTACATTTTATGTTTCGATTGATGTAGTTAGTGCCAGACTTGGAGATACCTGATAAAAATCATCTCATTTCAAACCATTTCTCATCAACAAAGACCCAAAGTTCAAAGATTTCCCTTGATTAAAAAAATGGAATAATTTTAAAACTTTTTGCCATCCCAGGCTGGAATCTATGGTTAGTTTTATTTGGGACAAAATCTGCATCATTGTATTAGCCAAGAAGAGTTCAGCAGGCCACATAATCTGCTTCTTCCCATGTTTTCTTCGCTGTGTTAACCCAAGGATTATTCGATTTGTCATTTTAGTCCTTAGTTTACCATCTGAAACCATAGGTGGCTGCTATTTGTTGGGATACAGCCAACAGACTAGAGGGCATAGCCAAGCTGCATAATGGCAATCGTGTAGACAAGGGTGGCCTCCTTTCTGCTTTGCCAAATGGAAAACTAAATGTTTTGTACCTAATCCTAATCTTTTCCCCTTGCCTCTGGAATCTCTTACATTAGCATATCCCATTCAACAGACTGCAGAGTTGGCACTTCCACTTGAAGAGTTTGAAAGAGATAGATGAGCCTAGGTAAAGTATTCGATTTAAAAGATTCAGCTGTAGGGTACAGCCTCTAGTAAGGAATGACATTCCATCTTAACATGTCACATTTTATCTTAGAGTCCGAGGGACCGTAGCTGAACACTTTCACACCCGACACTGCTTCCAATCAAAAACGAAGTTGCACAGAAGTTTGGCAAGTTGTGAACCTAGAAGAGGGAAAAAGTTCTTCCCTTCAGTGTACTTTCACAGACTTTAAATAACTTTAACCCAGTCTGGGTAGAGGGCAAAAGAACCTGAGGACAGCATTGAGACTGCTGGCACTGTGTCCAGCACAGCCCGGTGTGGAATAATGGCATTCATTAACCTCTCAGGCTGGAACAGGACATTTTCAGCCCGATGCGGCCAAAGGCCGATTGGCTTGCCAGGGGCTTGAGAAACACAGGAGAGAAAAAAAGCAGCAAGAAGACTGGTTGAGACTGCTGAGTGGGAGAAGCTTCTACATCATGTTCACGGCCCACGTTTGAGGGTGACTTTTCGGACAGGGGCTGTGTGGTGAGAGCTCAGAGCCAGCTCACCACAGGAGACTACACCAAGGATCCGAGTGAAATATCAGTGCAAGTCCACACTAGTGTTAGAAAACTGAACACAGAACAGAAGGTTTGCCTGAAAAGCGCAGGGCAAGATTCTGCTTACAGTGCTAGAACTGGGCCGGTTTGACTGTGTGACATCCATGCTCAATGACACGAATCGGGCTGCTACATTTAAAAAGTAGTTTGTTAGAAACAGATTGAAAGCAGAATGAGACAAATTTGGGCTGCATGCTATACAGCCTTAGCATCTCAGAATAGAAGACATGGTCTACCGCTATAGAAAGACTGTGTACATACACACAGGGCAGTCCCACACCCAAGATTTTGACAGGCTCAACTGATTAAAAAAATATGTATAAACGCATAATGCATAAAGGTGTTTATACACGAATCACGTAGGCCCATTGGCCCCTTATCATAAATTAGTTATTAGTTGCCAGTATATAATGACATGTGATTAAGGGCTGCTCGCTCTCACAGTGATAGCAGACTCATGGCACAGCCGATTAATGATTTAACTCTGGTATATCGGACATTACGGCCCGTTAAGCAGATCCCAGTGTAACCCTGAGTGTAGCTGACATGGATTACATTTAAGTTCATTACACTGGTTCACTGTCAGTCGCACCATTCATATGCTACTGTTTTGTTTTTCGTGCGTAGTCATTTTCTCTAAACTAGCCGAACTCGAGCGCGCGCCCACCCTACCCCTTCATCCATTGTAGAGACGTGCGCGCTCGTAACAAAGAAACGCAGTTGCATCTTTGGTAATGCACACGTTCAAGTTGCATATCGTAGACACATGTTATTATTAGGTTATAATGAAAAACAACATAACTAATAACGATGATTCACAAGCATTTAAAATATAAATAAAAAGCACGTGACCCTGCTATACGCGTATGCGTTGAAAAGCTTTAGCGGGCATTTATTGATGGATGAGACAATCAGACAACCCAAATTTAACATCGCAACCAGAGAAGGAAGATCACAACGTTTATGTTTTGGAAAGTACAATCTGAGTATAAAAAGTATAAGGAAGGCCTAACTACAGGGGTAAAGCAAGGGGTGATGGAGAACAAAGATAAGCGCACAGAAGCCTAACCAGGGTTGGACAAATTATACACGAGTAGTGAATGAATCAGTATAAAGTGGAACAGGTTCATTGTTCTCTAAAGAGACGAGTCATGCACATTTCTGTTCCTATTTGGTAAGGGAAATAACCGACGGATTATCAACAATTAATTGCTCAACGAGTTTAACCGATACATATTTGAGCACACCAACGATCATAGCGATCACTCACTAATAATTATACTAGGACCAAGCACTTATTATGTAAACCGTTTCCATATTGGCAAGCTACTTTAACTCTTGGTAAGGTACATTAAAACAACAAAGAGAAATGATATCTCGTCCTTTAGTGAGTAAAATAAGGATTCCACATGCATGGCCATAGTCAGACTGAGATGCATGAAAAATAGTAACTTACTGTTTTAAAAAGTCTCGCGTCCGGCCAGTGTTTTGGACTTTAGTCTCTCAGGTGACTAACGTTACCTTCACCAGTGGCCCGGTCTTCCATTCAGTAGTTACCGCGTAAGTTTGAACATTTTTGTGTTGGCTCGTGAGTTTGATAACATTTCAGCTAGATATATTTCCCTCAGTTTCCTTCAACAACGTAGAGAGAAACGCTAAACCGCATCCTTCCTGTTGTGGAGCGTGTAACATACTGCTTGTGCAACGTCTAATTCAATTTACTCCTTTCTTTCACTGGACACGCCCCCAACAAGGACGGTTTTAAAGACGCAGTGCATAAAAACGTGTAGACAGGCGGTGTAAGCAACTGAGATTCAAGCTGAATGACAATGAAGATCTATTCGTTACTTGTGTGAGCTTCTGTTGTAGTGCATAATCTTTAGACCAGTATTTGAGCTCTGCCCACAGCTTATTCAGTGGGAGAGTTGCTATTTCAGTCGAACACAGACCCCTCAGTCATGGGAAATCCACCGAATCACTGCAAAATCAGTTTCCTCTCTTTAAAAACTGTTGAATGGTAGCTTTAAAACAAATGTATTAACTTATTTAGTAACTATTGACTTCCAAGCAACTTGCTTACAATGGCAGCCTTGATAAAAAAAGGTGAGTCAAATAAATGAAGCCTGACGCATTTTATTTCTCCATGACCCATAAGTGTATCCTTGTCTATCCTATTCACTTATTAGAAACGTAATACACATACATGGCCGTTGTGGCTGAATAGCTGCTGACTGTCTTGCTGTTTGAAGATTTAGTCAGCACCCTCCGGTTCTAACTCATTTGTGTATTCACATGATGGAGGATCTTTTACAAAAGTCTGCTGCAATTTGCACCTCTGCTGTGGGCCTCGGGGGAGACGTATCCTCTTGCAAGACAAAGCTTCTGGTCCTGGTACTTAAGGGGAATGGAATGTTTAAACAGTTAGGTCATTATCTGTGGCTAGGGCTAAAGCTGTTATCAGGGTTATCAATGTTTTCAGAGGAGAAAGTTCTGTATACAGACTGTCTCAATGATAAATGGGTAGCAATATAACGACACACATTCATTATCACGTTCATCCAGCGCATCAGCCAAAGATCTCCAGATGCTTAATTAAAAGAACAGGGCTAAGATACAGGAGCTAGACTTGTGTTATAACATTATTAACAGATTGATAAACTGTATTCTCAATAAGTAAAAGTCTTTTATTCATATTTAAAAGTCATTTCCTCCATTTGGCTGTAATCCCAGGACTGTGTGGAACGTGCTTCTCACTGAGTCTTATGATATTTCTTTTAAACAGAGAGGAAGCCCTACTGTCAACTAAGATCTAATCTCTTACATGTCTGGAGATTTACCAACATCTCATAAAATCCTCGAGATTTCATCCCCCTCCCATGACACTCTTTCACTAACCCCCAAATTCCAGGTCAATGCTTTCTGGAATAAAGAGATTATTTTCAGACAATACCTTCCATCCTCCCCCGGCATCTCAGCACGGCTCCCCTAGACCTTTGTGAATTTTGTACTCAACGCGTTCATCCAAGATGAATCTCCTGACTGTGGCTGGAGGTGGAATACCAGGCCAGCGGTGCTGGCATGGATCAAGTGTCTCTCCCCATTATGGATTTGATGTTGATGGAGAGAGAAGGTGGAGGATGCTGGAGGATGAAAGGCTTTGGGAAGAGACAGCGCATGGCGTCCTTTGCTAATACAGAGTGCTCTGCTTACAAACATCAGTGAGAACCTTTACAACTGAATACCCCTAACCCTAACCCTAACCCTAACCCTAGGTACATGTGGCTGGATTAAGGAGCAGTGAGTTAAAAATCACATTTGGATGATGTTTTTGGCATTGCCTTATGCTTTATTTTATGTTATAGTACATGTTGTCAACTCCTATGAAATTTGAGAATGGGATCCACAACAAAAACATTTTTGTCCATCATTTGTGATGCTGTAGTCCTGCTGTAGTCCTGTAGTCCTGCTGTGGTCCTGCTCAGATTGCTTTCTGTTTGTTTTTGTCATTGCATCAGTATTAGTGTAGGTCTACTACTTTGAGCATCAGTATTAGTGTAGGTTTACTACAAATGTAGGTTTACTACCCAAATATTTTCATCGCCTTTGGCCACAGACATGCTTAATCCAGCCCTGCGTGTACTGAAAAACATGTTATAAAGAAAGAGATCAACAGAGCCATTGAAAAATAAAATAATTTATTTTGGAAAAAAAAAACATTAGCCGACCCCATTATAATTCCTTTAAGAATTTGTACAGTGATAGTCACCTCACAGAGAACAACACAGGATATGCGTGGATGCCGATTACCACTGCTCTGGAGTGTTCATTCAGAGGGATCCCACACAAACCCACCGTCTCTCCTCACTTTGTAAGTTAGAATAATACAAAAGCAATACAAAAGCCCAAATGATCATAAATAAATGAAGCACTTCTGCTGCTATACTGGTAGGCCGATGTGTACACGCTGTCACACTGTGAACTGTAAAAACACATTCTACACAATATTTAGAGAAATAGGCTACATACAGTGTAAGAAGTAGTAACAGACATCATTTTCAGTCTTTATGAGATGAGGAGGCTTATCTCAGGCCTATATTCTCTCAGTTTAGGTGGCTGACATGTGACTGTCGTTATTGTAATTACTAGTGTCATTATCTGTACAGGTCAGCTGGAAGAAGGAGGTGGAACACACCTAGGTCTCTTCCCATTACCTGAACTCCTCCTGTAATATGGAGATGAAAGCAGCTCTGGTGTTCAGGTTTTCTTAATGAGAAGTATGCTAGTTACTGTAAGGTCCTAATTAGGAACCAAACACTTTATCGACCACTTTATGAAACTAACATTTGTGTAAATACACCTGTTTTGATCCACCTTTTCCTCATTTCATTCACAGAAATAACAATGCTCTACTGATTGGAAGTCTTTTTGTCATGGATGGTTGAACTTGCTCCCATGACGGCACTATGGTAGTGGCACAACCTGCTACGCAAGGTGCTCGTCGTCTGCGGTAACGAGAGTCAGATCACATGACTTCACAGCCAGGCAACGGTCCAAGTCTCACCTGAATATCCTTTCCAGGAAAAGTACCTTTTAAATCCATGAACACAGTCTCACTTTCTGTATGACAAAACACAGCGACACAACGAAAGTGACTAGCAACAACGTTTGGTAGCATCCACAGGTTCTAGCTTAGCAGCAGCTCATGTATCACAAGGTTGAAGTGTAAAAGTAAAGGGCTTTAAACCATCACTAAAAAACTGAAGCATGTTTGTTTCAAGGTGATCACAACCTCTGGTCCAGTCTATATATAGAGCTGCAGTATTATGCTTTGAGCAAGGTGCTGTCATATTGAGATGTGCCTGAATGAATGAATGCTACACAAATCCCCAAAAGTACACCCGAATAATTACCACGCTGGCTAATGTTTAGCTTCTCATGCAAAATCTATTTCAAAATTTTTCATATCCTGCTTAAATATTCCGCAATTTGTCAACTCTGTCATTTACATAATTCTCAGGTTAAAAAATATCTATTGACATTTTTTTTTGCAGTGTAGGAATAAGATTTAGAAATCTCTTGGATTAACCATTGTTTAATGAATGGCTTAGTGACTGTGTTGTTTTGCTCGAACAACAAACACATTTACGCTAAATGATTGTCTTTCAATACTCCTACAAACATGCACGCACACTCACTCACACACACACACACACACACACACACACACACACACACACACACACGGAAAGGGGTAAAATAAAATTAAAAAAGCAGCCCAGGATGTTCAATGCTAAGCAATGCACATATAAATAAAATCATTTAAAAATCCAGCAAGGAAAAAAAAAAAAAAAAAAAAAAAAAAAATCCAAGAAGCCACAATGACAGCACAGTGGGAGGAGCCTCAACCAGGCATGCTGTCACTGGAACCAGAGTCTAGTATCAAACGAAAGAGGAGAAGCCCGTGGCGGGCATCTGGGTGGAGGCTCCCAGGCTGCTGGGAGGCCTGTAGATGGTGTGTTGGCTGTGCGCCTCCGAGGACAGCAGGGAGGGGGTGGGAGTCCGGCTCCCCTTGGGCCTGAAGAGCGTGGCCTGGCCTTGGGGTTGGGGGGACGGGGTGGCGTGGGGAATCAGAGGGGGCAGGGGGGGCAGCGGAGGGGGGTGTGGCCGGGACTCCTGCTCCACTGCGCCGTCGGGCTGGGCGTAGCCGTACGCCGGAGGCCGAGAGACACCCTTCTGCTGGCGGCGCCAGGAGTTGTAGTAGGTGGGGTCACTGATGTAGTGGTTGACGAAAGAGTGCGTCTTCTGGCGGCTTGGGTCCATCTCATATTCGCTGTCACTGCCCTGTAATTGGACAGAAAACAGGGTGGAAGGATCAGGGCTTCTCACATGAAGAGCAAGTCACGATGATTTATGTGCAGTGACTTTATTTTAGGCGCTTTATGATAGACGTCGGAAATCAGGCATCACAACCAGACAAAATACAACCACATGGCTAAAGTTCCTGAACTCTAGCCACTTCAGGATATTAAAGGATAAAGGATATTTGAGAGAACCAGTAGATGCTGCACATGCCACTGTGGTTTCTACAACCCTTACAGATCCCATGGCACAGGCCAGCAGCGTTGCATTAGACTCGCGCACGCTGACGAGACGTTCGGGCCTCACACAGAGCTCAGTGGAGCTGCCATCTGAAACCACTGGGGTCTCCTAAATGGCCAATAAATCATGTAATGATGTTAGGTGACTATGAATAGAAGAATGAATTTGCTATACGCCGTTACTGGCCTTCGATCTCTATAATAAAATATCCACTCTCTTTCTGCGCCTATGTAAAAATCGATGTAACCCTGTAACCGCGTAGGTGAGCTGCACGTCCTCCCGGCTGAACAGGCGAGCGGAGGCTAATGACACATGGCTGAATTGTGCTAGGCTCATTTATTTGCATTAGATGAGGTCCAGGGGAGGCAGTGCGACTGAATTCAACATGGAGGTATGGCAGGGTAGTGCTGCCTCAGACTGCCACTGTTTTACAGTGTAAACAAGTGTGTGAGTGTAGTACCGGTTCCGCAATCTAGGAGCTAAATCTAGGAGGAATAAACCCCACTGTGGGAATGTATGGGGGAGACAGATCCTCAAATACAGGGGGGGCCTAACCTGCGTGTTCCCAGCCTCAGCTCCGCACCTGAGATCCTCCACCCTAACTCCACTATATCTGCAAGAGCTCATTTCGGAGCTGTGGCCCATGTGGCCCAAGCCTCACGGGGAGGAGATCCCGAGCGCATTTCCTGCCGGATAAAATCTAAACGCAGGGTGAAGTCTCCCAACATGAGAACCGGCTCCTGACACCTTTCCCATTCGTGTCCTGTGATGAAAGCGACCTCGATGCGCCGACAGAAGCGTGCCGGGAGGCGGGAGACCAAGCCGGGCCGTGTGCACAAAGCGGTGTCTTTGTCAGGCAAAGGTCAGGCTGACTCGAGTGTCATGAACAAAATGCCAAGCCTTCTGAGCTTTCCGAACCAGCTTGGCCTGAAGCCAGCGTCTTTCTTTGGCAGGGCAAAAGGAATGCACGCCTTTCTGAGCAGACGAAAGAAAATCGCACGGGCCTTTAATAGCTCGAGCTAAAAGCACTCTTCCAGAAAGTGGGTCACGAGCTGTTGTGAGAACAGTGGTTTTACAATTAGGCAACTAAGCACAGTTATTAGAGATAAAGGATGAAGAATGATGTGAATAAAGGAGGTTCCCATTATGCTGTGTGAGCTGCTGCAATCAGTTAATCGCTACCAGTGATGGTTAAAATGAAGAAGAAGCTGTGTGTGTGTGTGTGTGTGTGTGTGTGTGTGGGCATATTTTTGTGAGCACCTATTATCCCCACAAAGACTAGAAACCATGTTTTTTTTCATTGTAATTAAAAATAAGAGCCAACACTTTTGATTACTGAGGTTTAGGTTCGTTTTAGCACTATTAACACTATGCTAAAGAACTCAGTATACAATGTACACAAAACTATGCACGCACCTGTGAATCGGACACCTCGGAGGGTTTCTCAGTCAAGCTGCTGCTCTCTGCTGGGATCAGGTCGTTGCACTTAGCGCTGATGTCCTCGTCGGAGTAGTGCAGACCCCCCGGACTGGGCCGCGGCGGGGACCTGGGGCATGCGGAGGGGAGAGAGCGCAGGACGGAGAGCGATCAGAGCCCGAGGAAGCACCCAGAGAGCAGCTGAGCAAAGCTCTAGATGGAAGACCTCTAGATGGGGGCAGTCATGGTCTGGTGGTTAGGGAACCAGTCTTGTGACCGGAGGGTTGTGGGTTTGATTCCCAGGCCTGAGGCCATGAGGTGCCCTTGAGCAAGGCACCTAACCCCAACTGCTCCCCGGGTGCCGGGCTAGGGCTGCCCACCGCTGTGTGCACCACAGCCCCCTAGTTATTACTAGTGTGTGTGTGTGTGTGTGTGTGTGTGTGTGTGTGTGTTCTGACTGCACAGATGGGTAAATGTGGAGGACAAATTTCGATTGGGGTGAAAATCACAATTGACAATGTGGCTTGACTTAACTTAACCTGCTCCTCTAGAGGCAGTGCAAAAACATCCCTGATCGGTTTGCTTTCTCAAAGTATATTGACTGCAGCTGTGTGGCCTATGGAGATAAGAGAACAGAGTGACAGGAGGTCTCCCCCTTTGGGCAACTTAGGCTTTTCAAAAAATTTCAAATGAATGCAAATTTTTTATTAAAAAAATGTTAAAATTCTTCCCAATTCCATTTCAGGAAAGTCTGTGGCTGGTAAAAAATCAGAATGCCATTATATCCTGAGGATCCACAGAGTCACTGACAGGGGATTCACCAACAGCAGACCGAGAGACACCAGGACAGGTGGAGATCCTGAAGGGGTGGCGTCCAGGGAAGAGGTGGTGCTGCCACATTGGGTCTACTCATCCACCGCTAACCTACATGGCTCCTCTCACCTCTGAATGGGTCCCGGGCCCTACATCTGGCATGTGGAAAAGGCCTGGAGTGATTATAACACTGCGAGTGATTATAACACCTGTCCTAGAAACAGTGAGCTCCAGCCGCAGGTCTCTCGCCCCACTGCCCTAAATCAAAGCAGAGGGCTTCCTGCATGCCACTGAGAGTTTGTTTGATTTGCTGTAATGAGCTCTGATGTGCTCGGAGCCAAGGTCACTGGAGACGTTAGCTTTTGAACCGAACAGAAAGAGGAGGGCTTCAAACCTGCCCTGCTTCAGTAATTGACTTCACTTAGCTTAGCATGTAAATCAACCTGAACTAACTACAGCAGTACAAAGGCCTCGGAGCTGACACAGAAGAGGAGCGTGATGAGATATGGAGCACTGGGTGTTTGGATGGCGGCCCCAACGACCGCATTGTTCTTGAGACGCGCTTTCATAATCAGAGACCCTGCATTCCAGAGAGCTGACTAACTTCCCAAAATGGATTAAGCTAATGGAGAAGGGAGCGATAAAATGAGCTGATGCTTCCTATGGTTCCAAATATCGTTCCAAAATGCATTTTACGCAGACCCAGATGTGTGGGATCCTGGAGTGCTAAGGCTTTGGCTGTGGAAGGGTTAACCTTGGGAAAACAGGGCCCCTGGGATGAGCTCATAGGAGAAGGGGGGAGGGGAGCGTAATGAATGATAAAGTGTCTGCTTAAAATTCAGGGCACGCCGAGTGTATACGTTTGACATCCCAGCATGCATCACCATCCACACTGGAGCAGCCGGTTATGAATTACTGGATCCTTCAATCTGTCTGCCTCTGTCCCTAAAATCCGTCCATTCGACCCATCCATTAATCCATCCTTTATCCATCTGGTTGTGTATCAGAGCTGTCTATCCTTCTAAAATGTCTTTTTCTCTCTCACCCCTCCTTCCCCAGGGAGATGGAGCAGTGCCATAGTAATATTGCACCCCAGTGGCACTCATCAAAGCCAGGAAGCTGCTCTGGCTTCTTTGATCCTATCCAGGCCTCTTCAGTCTGGTAACAGACCAGCATCCGAACACCCACCACCCCCACCCACCCCTCAACCTCCTCACCCTCCATCCTCCACCAGTGCATTCCATTCTAATAGGCCCAAAGTGCCCTCTCCAGTTACCACCACAGGAAGTTGACCACAAACTCAGCCCCCCAGGCTAGCCGAGTGGCCTCGTGGGAGGCCTCGTTTGGCCCCAGTCCCGACACAGTCAGCGTCAGAATGCCATCCACATTCGTACGCTGCGGACGCGGCAGGTAGCGCCACGGTTTCCTTGCTCCGCCCGAGCGGGCGTGCGGTCCCGGTTCCCGCGGTGAACGCGCTCCGCGCCCCCTCCAAGAGCCGAAAGATCCTCCCGCGTGTGAAAAGAGAACGCTTTGTCTCAGAGCTCCTACACAAACAGCCACTTTCTACAGTGTGCACTTGGAATGTCGATCGGAGTCCGAGCGCGGAGGAGCGGGGCCCTGGGTTCCGGCTGGCGCCGTCTGATCGTTTTCTTTTTGGTTGACAGATTGCAAACTGCCATTAGAATGCTGGCCAGTTCTCCACTCAATGCATGTAAGGGAGGTCAGGAGGCTGAATGGGACTCAGCTGTGGCACCAGACACAGGGCCCCAGTGCTGGGGTTCCTTCTGCTTTTGTACAGTAGGAAATCGCTTACATTTGAATGCTGTGGCTGAGAAATGTGACACATCTGATAAAAAAAAAAATGCAACACTGCAAGAAACCGACTTGGCTGAGATAACGCATACAGCGACCGGATTGCTTTAGCACTGGGTGCTTCTGGCCACGAAGGCCCTTCTATATATCAGTGCAGTGTATTTAAATCACATAGCATGCAAGTCACAACAGTCAAAAACACAGCAGCTGCGACGGTGGAGGGGCAGAGCACCGTGTGTAGATGCCGTTCTTGCGGCAGAACGAGTTCTTGACAGAGAGGCGTCTGTTGTTGAGCTCCAGGGCCGGGAAGCGGCCTTCATCCAACCTCATCATCTCTCCGTGGGACAGAGGCAGAGACGGACCATTGGAGTGGCCACCTGCAAGCACCACAGGACACACCGAGTGAGGACAGACGTTAACAACCTCACGCTGCAGGTTTCCATGGCACTTCTTACCTCACACAGGCACACACACACACACACAAACACACACAGACTGGACAGTGGCCGGCTATCTCTCTTACTTCTCCTGCCTGTCGATGCGATCTTACCACCGGCAGACTGGGCTGCAGTTCATCAAGCAGGCACTAGGGGCACCTGACGTGGCCCTGGCCTGCGGGGCCAGAGCAGGGGGGGTGGGGGGTTCAGGCTCCTCAGACTGGGCCTTTGTGTCTAGCACAAGCGCTTCCCTTGTGCTCCCTCGGCCGTCCACAGCCCTGTTTACCCACCCTGGCCATGGCACCGTACGACGAGGCGCTGACCAAGCTCGGATACCCATGCATGAACGCACACACACAAACACACACCCCCACCCACCACACACGTGCAGGCGTATGACCTTTGACCCCATGACTCTCACTCTCAAAGCTGCGGTGCGCGTGCATACTCCCCACAATGATTCCTCGAACGGAGCCTCTATGTCCTTAAATCACTCCACGCTCGGTTAAACACTTGTGGTCCGCTCTGTTGGCTGCCTGTCCACAGGCGTGCAGGGAATGAGCACAGTCTATGTGTGCAAATTCATCCATGCACTGATGTACCATCAGATGGTGCAGTACACGAGTATATACTGCAGTACATGAGCATGTTTCATTCTAATGCTGCATACTGAGCATCAGATTACGTCACAGATGATTCAACGGTGTAATCGGGAACAGAATGTAACAGGAGTTAGTGAAGGTTGAGTCTGTGTCTTGATCTACTGTACGTGAGTCCTGCTTAGTGTTCTTACGTCAGGGCTGACAGCGGGTAGCTGGGTGAGGGTGCACACACAGCCCACCTGAGTCGCTCTTCTTGGTGTACTTTTTACTCTGTCCGCGAATGATGAGAATGAACACCAGCAGGAGGATGAAGATCAGGCCCACGAGTGCGATCACCACAAGGAACCACCACTCCTCATAAAAAGGGGAGACCTTCTGGGCTGAACATTCAGGAGATGACAGAACATCGACAACTTCTCCAAATGAACGCATGAATCTTACATTTCCAGTACCGGAAGCCTAGAACCCAGCACAGTTTGGTAAGATCTAAAACCTGTTAATGATAATTAAGTTATGACTTGAATGAGGTACATTTAAACAGGGACAATATTCAACTGTGCTGGAATCAGACTGTCCAGGAACATAAAGGGGGACAGCACTGAATTATCTAATTTATAAAAGAGGCATTTGGGGGACTTTCTCACCAGATATAGAGGGCGAGGGAGCACTGGGAGAGCCATAGCCATAGTCGTTGACCGCAATAACCCGAAAATCATAGGTGACCCCTTCTCGCAACATGTCCAGGTTCAGAGTATACGATGTCACCTCTTTAGGGATGTCTTTGATAAGAATATCCCACAGCCCTTCATCTGCAAGACATTTCAAAATGTACATTTATTGACTTTGTACATTTATTGACTATTCTTCAAATAGGTTCCTGCTCACCAGATGGTCTGGCCTCTATGACGTAGCGTGTGATGGGGGCTCGGCCGTGGTCTCCGCTGGTCCAGTGGAGGGTGAGGGCCGTGCCATAGCGCGATATAAATGGCTCACCTGGAGGCCCAGGAGCACCTGTACACAATGGCCAACCACAAGACAGGTCAGAGAAAAACAAGCATGGAGGCACTATACCCTAAGGTTTACACACTATACCCTAAGGTTTATAGACTATACCCTAAGGTTTATAGACTATACCCTAAAGATAATATACTATACCCTAAGGTTTACACACTATACCTTAAGATTTACACACTATACCCTAAGGTTTATACACTATACCCTAAGGTTTATACAATATACCCTAAGGTTTACACGCTATACCCTAAGGTTTATAGACTACATCCTAAGGTTTATACACTATACCCTAAGGTTTATACCCTATAAACTAAAGTGTATACACTACACATAAGGGAGTATACACTATACACTATAAGTGGTAGCCTCTCAGCTCTGGAGTGATCTTGGGTTTGAGTCCCTATCTGGGTAGATCTTCCATGTGTACTCTGTGTCTGTGTGGGCTTCCTCCAGGGTCTCTGGTTTCCTCCCACAGTACAAACACATGGAAGTAAGGTTATTTGACTGTCCTACTACATTGTCCTGGGTGTTGTCCTCTCTCCCCTCCCTGTACCTGATTCAGTCCCCCAGGGGGCGGAGACTTCCAGTTGAGAGTTACACTGTATGCAATTGCTCGCCTCTTCTCACCAGCATGTGACTTGATGTAAAAGCTGTGTGTGCTAATTGTAAAGTGACCTCGGGTGCCTTGAAAAGCGCTATATAAATACAGCTTAATTCATTCACTATTTAAACAGTGCACTTCCATCTGACACATTCAATAGTAAACTGAAATGAAAACATCATTAAGCAGGAACAGCAGACCAGACGACTAAAGAGAACAAAAGCTGAGGTGGCCACACCTTCCCCTGGCCCTGTGGTGATGTTGGCTTCCACCTCCGGCCCATATGTCAGCGTTTTGGCACGGATGCGGAAGTTGTAGGTGACCCCATCTGCCAGGTCTTTGATTTTCATCCACAGAGGGGCGTTGCCTTTAACATCCACTGTAACGACTTTGCTGACACCTGAAGTGTGGGGAGAACAGCGTAATGGTGACACTTAGACTCTAGATACTCGCAAAAGTGAGAGAGTTCACACAAACACGAGTCTCGTGCACATGAGCAATGAGCAATAAACACGAAGGAGAGATGTCGCTCCAGCATGAAAGAGGCCGTCTATAAAGGTCAGAGCGCCACACAGGCTGCAACCCCAGACCCCAGACCCCAGACCGGCCTGCTCTGGATCCATCACCACCACAGGCCCTTCCTCTGCCCCCAATTACAATAGACTCCAGTGACCGAGACACGTAGGTGTGTTTGGTGGCAGTGGCGCCCTCAACAACAAGGTGTGGGAGGCGAGCCTTAGATGTATCGTCTACTACATGTTTTGGCTTCACAGCAGACGCAGGAGTTTGAAATATTTTAGAGGGCAAATCTCAGAGTTCCTGCGATGGATGGGGCAGCACTGGGAGTGTGAGGGCAAGCGCCGGGGCGATTGTGGAGCGAAGCCTGTCCCCCGCGATTCGCCCGGCTCCTAAGGCGACTGTCTCACCGTCGACGGCCGTGCAGGGTTCGTAGACCAGGCGGTAGCCCTCGATGATGCCGTTGGGCTGCTTGGGCCCCCCCCAGGACATGTTGACGGAGTTGGTGGTGAGCTCGCTGAAGTGGATGAAGCTGGGAGCACTGGGAGCTGGTTGGGAGAAGCAACACAACGTGGCGTTAACCTTCCTCATACAGCAACACGGGGCTGGACTGGGGCTTGTGTTGGCCGCTGCCCCAGCATCCGGCTCCTGTCTGTGCTCTCCTACCTCCCGTTACTCTGTCAAGAGGCTTCGATGGGGAGGAAATGGCTGGAGGAATTTCGCTTTAAAAAGGCCCATTTTTTTCCCTACGCAAACCACAGCAGAGAGCACGGGACAGGAAGAACACAGCAGTCTTTGTCCAGTCCTGCCAAAACTCACACCACATGCCATCCATACTATCAACCCCCCAACGCTGTCACAGGCTTCCGGCCCCGAGGCCTTCCCATCGGAACGTGCCAAAAAACTCCCTGAAACTGTCAGACCCCATTAAAAAAAACAGACATATCTCTGAAGATGAGCCATCCCCTTCATGTGTAAATATCGGAACAGTCATGCATTCAGCATGATGTGACCTCTCTTATTGAAATCCCATAACCTATCCAGTGGGGAGCTCTGGGAATAGACTGGGCACAAAGATCTAGAATATTCTCCCAGGCCTGCATTGCTTTTAGATCACATTCACAATGTTGGACAGACGTCCCATGTTGCAGCAACGTACCTGCTTGCTGAGTGCGCCCTCTGGTGGCCAGAGACCGAGGGCCGTCCCCGGCAGCGTTGAAGGCGGCTACACTGATCATGTAGGTGGTGTAGCCTGTCAGGTTCTTCAGCTTTACACCGAGCTCGGGAAGGAAGAGCGTGCGCAGACGCTCCGTCTCGTTCTGAAGCTGGAATTCCCAGTAATAGATCTGGGGTGGGGAAGACATGGTGGAGGAGTCCATTAGCACTCAATGCTCAAGCAAATGTGTTCCTATGTAAAGAAAGTGTTATTTGAAGGCATAGGGTTAATGCTCATTAACGTTGGGTTGACCTTTAGATGAAGTACAATTCTTGCCTTATTTCATGCCCTTTTTAAAGATCTTGTTCCAGAAACCTTTGATAAAAGATTTTGTAAGATATTTTGTAAGAATATTATGTTTAAATGTGAATTATATTGTTTATTAAAAAAAACAGAATTATACAATTGTAATAATATTTATCCCAATCATGTATTATCATTGACTAATTACTCTTCCAGAAGCCAAAAAATTACTTCAGCATGAAGCTAAACTGGGAAGACAGAGCCATAAAGCCATAAAGCCGTAAAGCCATGTTGTTTTAATTAACATGGCTACTTACAGCAGACACTCAATTAATAAGGACAGCAGTTCAGATTGATGGTAACATGTAATCTAAAAATAAACACACGTTTCAGAAACATCCTGTGTTCAGTAGCTGCTGAAAAATTCCATAATTTCCTTGCAACTATTTTGTGCTATTATAAAAAGAAACGTCTTGGAATAAATTATTCCTACGAAAATATAGCTGAAGCACTGGAACACAACTACTATATATAAACCACATCTCTTGAATTTTAGTACTGACCGCGTTCTTAATATTAACAAAACAAAGAAATCCAAGTTAAAACCATTTTTCTGAAGGCAAATGGGTCAATGTTTGTGTGGGACAGATAAATCTAAATAAAGCTATTGTGAGGTCAAAAAACCCAAAACCATGACACAGATCTGGGGCTGATGACACAGATCAGGGGCTGATGGGAGGAGCGGCCGGTACCTTGTAGCCCTGAATGTCCCCGTTCTGAGCCTCCAGTGGCGGAGGGTCCCACGTGATGTCCAGCTGGCTCGCACTAGATGATTGGACAGCGACATTCTGAGGCGGAGCTGTGGGCACTGATGGAGTCACAGAGGGAGATGGAGTCAAAGCTAGAACAGCGCAGCAAACGGGACCGCACGGCTTCAACTTCAGACCACGAATAGTTCTGGTTGGACGCGGTAGTTCTGACATGAGCTGATCCTTACCTGCCTCTCCCACGAAGACTTCCTGTGGTGAGCTGATAGGCCCCTCCCCCACTGCATTGTACACACTGAGTCTGATCTCGTAGCGCTTGTGTTTACTCAGGTCTGTGCCAGACAAAATTGCACACGCAGACACACACACACACACACATAAGCATGTACTATTCAGCATGGTACTTGGAACCCTTTGGTGATGGCATGAAGTGTGAGGTGAAGTGCGAAACCACAGTGACAGCATGGAAGCTTAAATAAGCGTCAAAAAAGAGGCACAAGAAGAAAAAGTAGACATTATTCTGAGAAAAGAATAATAACACAAATGAGAGGCAGTGAGAGAAAACATGACAGGGAGAAAGAGAGAGAGAGCGAGAGAGAGAAATGGAGTAATTTTTTGAATTATATCAATGTGTTGAGAAGATGAAATGGGTGGTTGAATGGAATGCTAATGCTGTAGAAGCAGCAAGGGAGAGTGTGGAGAGGAGAGTGTGGAGACTTACTGTCCAGCTCATACTGGGTGAGTGAGGATTCACTCAGGTTTCTGATGCTGTAGGGGGCTGAGAATAGCAGAGAAGAGAGAGTCAGAACACGAAGAGCCAGCCAAGCAGAGGACCCAGACAGAACAGAACAGGAGAGAAAAGAGACAGGATGAGAATAGAGGTAAACAACAACAAAAAAAAGAAGGGAAAATGAGAATAGGGGGATTTGGATGAGTAGATTAGTGAGGAGCAGAGCTTGAGGCTGGCTTGTTTGCTCACGTCTGCAGCGGGGGCTGCAGTCCAGCCTGCGTAACACGCCTGAGGCCGGCGGATTGGAGGCAGCTTTGAACGCGTGCCCGTTATGAGAGCAGCCCGTGCCAAACGCTGCAAAGATGCGCCGGCATCTGGGCAAGCAGATGTGAGCGGCAGGGTCTGCATATTTGCTCACAGCCCAGCTCTGCGCTGGGGCAAAAAATGGACTCATTTTCTCTGCTTGGCAGGAGGAGGCACTTCAGCGACAGCCTGGTAGGCTGCTGTGGGTGTTCAGGTGGGGCCAGGCTGCAGGGGGCAGTGCCAGGCTGCAGGGGGCGGGGCCAGGCTGCAGGGGGCGGGGCTAGGCTTCCACTCACCCGTCAGCTCGGCCCAGTTGGCCGTGGGGTGGTTGACGGTGCGGACGGTGAAGCCGCGCAGGCGATCGTAGTGCAGCTCTCGGTACCGCACCCGGAAGCCCAGCAGGATCCCGTTGATCTGCTCCTCGGGCGGAGGCTGCAAGACAGATGCGCAGTAACGTGGCGTCAGTAGCGTGGCGTCAGCCTGGCCTGCTCCGGCGGCGGGGTTAACATGTTTTTGCAGCTGTTCCTTAAATACCATCCGAGGGCTTGTGGGAGGTTTACCTTCCAGCGGACCAGCACGGAGGTGGTGGTGTGTGGCGTGACAGAGAGGATTGTGGGGGCTTTGTCTGGGGCTGAAGGGAACACAAACAAAATGCCTGTTCAGTCAGCAGCTCCTCAGCGCCAGAAAAAAAAAAAAAACCAAACTAAATGTCTCACTCACTAGAATCAGGAGATACACCACCCCTCATGCCACAATTAAAACTCCTCGTACGCTGAGAAGATGGGTTTTTTTTTTTCTTCCCAGTGCAGAAGCCCCATTAACAGTGTCATTAATAATGAATGGGAGGCCGGAGGTTGACTCAGCCTTACCGTCCTGCAGGGTGGTAATAGCCTCGCTCTCCTCGCTGTACTCACTGTCCCCGATGTCATTGGTGGCCTTCACGCGGAACTGGTAGGAGGTGAAAGGTCGCAGCCTGTGTGAAAGAACAGAAAAACGTGCTGCTCGAGTTTCCAAGAGCTGACATGTCTAGCCATGGCGTCACACTGCTCTGAATTAGCTGAGGGTTAAAGCGCTGGCCCACTTGTCCACTACGTAGGAGCTGGCCTCATGTTTCACCGACGCCGAGTGGACCGTCCAGTTGCTGGTGGGCAGCTCTTTGTACTGGACGGTGTAGTAGCGGATGGGAGACAGGCCGTCGCTGCCGGGCTCCCAGGACAGCAGCACGCTCCGGGCCTGAACCTCCTCCTGGGGCACCAGAGGGCAGCTGGGAGGTTGCGGGTGAGCTGGAGGCGGTAAAAGATGGTGTCGGTTTGCTGTACTACCACAGGGTGGGTGTGGATGTGAGCGGATGCGCAGTATGAGTGCGCGCACCTCTCTTCTCTGTGGTGACCACCAGGGCTTCGGAAGCCTCTCCCCAGCCTTTTCGGGTCTGCGCCGTCAGGCGAAAGACGTAAACGGTTTCTGGTTTCAGGCCGGTAGCCGTATACTGGCGCGCGCTGGGGCTCAGCACGTCCACCGCGGCCGAGTTGCTGCTGGAGGAGTTGCGGCGGTAGGTGATCTGATAAGCTAGGAGGGGCACGCGGCAGTCAGAATGACAGCTCTACAACACAGGTCCCATACACGCTTTGCTGGGTTTTTGAGTTCTGCCCTCACCGAGGATTATTCCATTGGGCTGGGCGGGAGGCTGCCAGATGAGTCGGACTGAACTGGTTCTGACCTCAGGGAAAAGTATTCCCATGGGGGGCCCTGGCACTGGAAACAGAAACGACACCAGTGCCATGCTGAGCAAATCAGCAGAGAAAAAGGCAAAGTGAGTGGTGGCAGTGTCTGGAGCATGCTGGGACGTCCTACCGTCGTCCAGGGTACGCTCCAGGATTGGGGGTGAGCTGGACACACCGTCCCCTATGCGAGTGAAGGCCAGAACCCGGATCTCAAAGAGGACGTACTTGTCCAGGCCAGTTAACTGGACACTGTGACTGGTGTTACCCTCCACTGTCCAGGAATGCAGGAGGGATTCTGAGTCTTTCTCTCTGTATACAACCTTAAAGAGAGAGAGAGAGAGAGAGAGAGAGAATCTCATACACTCTCCTCTGCAGGAGCGGATGATCTGAGTTTAGAGCATCATTACTACAGTTTTCAGCATGAGAGAACTCAGACCTGAAATGCTTTTTGTGGTATAAAAAAATAGTATTGATTCATATCTGCAGTGCCTTGTAGCCCAGGATGAGTCCATTCCGGTCGGCCTCCGGCACCTCCCCCCACCGGACAAGGATGCTGCTGGAGGTCGTGGCAAAGGCAGAGACGTTGGCCGGCCCGCTGGAAGGCACTGCAGGGAAGGCCCGCATCAGTTAGGGCCATACAGGCGATTAGCTGCCTGCCGTTCCCAAGCCTCGTCCTGGACGTAGTCGGGGAACGGCCGAAGACGGAGAAAAGCACTGTGCGCCGGGTCGGAACCCCTCACCTGACTCTCTGGTTCTGCCGTGGACAGGCTGGCTCCAGGGTCCAGATCCCATGCCGTTAATGGCCTGAACGTGCACCTCGTACTCGGTCCACTCCTCCAGGTCCTCGATGGTGAACTCCCTCTCCAGCCGGTCCGAGATGACATGGGAGAGCGCAGCTCCCCTAGAGCCCAGACGGGAGTACTGCACCCTGTAGCCCACCAGCTCTGGGTTCCCATTGTACTCCCACTCTGGCAGGGGCTGGGTCACACACACACACACACACACACACAGCACTGCGTGTGTTACACATCAGGTTTACTGGCATGCTGCGCCTTTAACTCTGTTAAACACTAACATCCTGGGTATTGTAAACCAGGGTGTCCCAATGTCCCCAGCGTAAACCCCATGTTCCCTCTCTGCAAGCTGCTAGCTACCAAGGACCTTGTTCTCGGGTTCTGGTCTGCACAGGGGTGCCGTGGGGACGGAATACAAATGTGGTCCCCGTGGACGGATTGGGAAACAGTGCCGTGCACTTTGTCAGAGCGAATGTTCCTCGTTTTGGCCGGACGTGGTGAAGTCTCGGGGAGCGGCTGCCTACCACCCATCGGAGCCAGAGGCTGGTCTCGCTGGCAGTGCGCAGGGTGACGTTAGCCGGGGGAAGGTCAGGCGCCGCCTGCAGGGTCTGGATCTTCCTGGAGGGCTGGCTGGGAGGGCTGGTGCCGACTATGTTGACCTGACGCATGCGGAACCTGCACGCATAGGTCACGGGGGTCACCGAGCAATCGGGAGCAGCTGGGAGGCACTCGGGTATTTTCTGTAAGTGTGTGTGTGTGTGTGTGTGTGTGAGTGTGTGTGTGCCTGGAGAAGGTGGACAGACGTGTGTGTACCTGTAGAAGGTGTAGGGGTTGAGGCCATCCACCACCAAAGATCGTGAATCGGGCTCGTTAACCAGCTGATGAACCATGACCCACTCCTCATTGTCCCCTATGACACCAATCTGGGACAGAGAGAGAGAGAGAGAGAGAGAGAGATTCTGATTGCTGAGAGAAACAGATGAAGATGGAGGGAAACAGACGGAGCCTGCCTGCGCTACCTGGGCCTCCACCAGCCAGCGGGAGATGGAGGTCTTGCCGTCGTAGCCGGGCTTGAACTGCATGGCCACCGAGCGAGGGCCGATGTTGGAGACAGCGATGTTGGTGGGTGGCCCCGGCATCTCTGCGGGAGGAGGAGCAGACGTGCAATGAGGGGTCACGAGCTGCGAAGGCAGCTTGGCAGGCGGCTCTGTGCCCACAGGCGAACCGGCGGCACCGAGAAAGGTGCCGTTCGCACCAGTCACATCACGAGGACGCGGCGAGAACGGCATCTGCTCGAGCAATAGGTGTTACGGGAACGAGGCCGTTCCCGATATTTGTGTTGTGGCGACAGGGCTGACCGGGAGGCACTCCGGAGGATATGGTGGAGGAGGACAGCTGGCCTTGGCCCTTGGAGGTCATCCCAGCCACCTGGATGGTGTAGGTGGTCAGGGCGGTCAGGCCGGTGACCCTGTACTCCTGTGTCAGGTTGGGCAGGTAGTGCGTGACCCGCGTGTTGGTGCGGTTGAACTCTTCCCAGGAGATGCGGTAGCCTGCGAGAGAGAGAGCATGCTGAGCTGAGAAAGGGACCATATCCTAGCAATGTAATCAGATAGACTGTAGGTACTATTTTCTTATAAGAAAGGGCTTAATGTGTCTGTGTGTGCAGGTGTGTGTGTGTGTGTGTGCAATGCTGCCACCTGTGAGAATGCCGTTCTTCTCGTGAGGCTCTTTCCAGCTCACTTTGAGGGACGTGTCCAGGATCTCAGTGAAGCTCAGGTGGCCCACAGGCCCTGGGGCTGTGGACACAGTCAGTACGGTCAGGTCTACAGCACACGTGACAGGCCTGCAGTACACGTGACAGGCCAACTGCACACGTGACACTCACTGTCCTCGTGCGTGCGCACGTGCTGGGCGGCGCTGCGCGGGCCGTCGCCCGGTGTGGTGAAACACAACACCGATGCCGAGTACCCCGTGAACCTCTTCAGCCCCGTGATGTAGCCCACGTGCACGCTGTCCTGGAAGTTGGGCCGCACCGTCACCACCGCCACCTCCTCCTCGCGGCCCGGTTCCCACGCCAGCAGCTGGGGGAGGGCGACGGAGATGAGGACCGAGAAGGCGTAGGTGCTCGTACCCGCAGGTAGGGGGCAGCAGAGTGCGGCTCACCTTATAGCCCTGATTGATGCCGTTGATGAACTGAGGGCTCGGGGCGCTCCACGTGAAGCGTATGGCGGTGGAGTTGACCGCCTCGGCCGCCACGGAGCCCGGGGGCACGGTGGGCACTGCGAATGGAGGACACATTCAACACAGACGAGCAGATAAGCACAGGGATGGAAACACACGCCAGCCCACGTGTAGCCCAGGACATGTGAAGCATCGGACGTGTTTAGCCAAATCCTGTGCAGTGGAGGTCACATGTAATCTCGTGCTCCAGTGTGTTTCAGTTGAATGTGTCCTAGTCTGGTGTCTCACCTCCCTGGAGGGTCCACTCTGTGACCTTCTGGCTGAAGACCCCCTGTCCTGCGCCATTATAAGCCGCCACCTCGATCTCGTAATTGGTCCAGATGATGAGGTCCTCCAGCAGCAGGTTGGTCTGGTCCGGGTTTGTGATGTTCTTCATCTGACAGTCAACGGGCAAGCCCGACAGACAGTACCTGACCAACACATCCACTTGCATGCTATAACACATCTATATATATACACACACAGTAACACCACCGGGGAGGCATGAAGTCTAATGCGTTCAAGTCCAATATGACGAAGAGTTCAAATGGCCTCAGATGAGCAATGTAACGCAGCAATGGGTGTTTTAATCATGGCCCGCGAGGAACAGCGAGTGGCTGACTATGCAGGTTATGCTAATTAGAGAGGACGCGGCGTCTGAGCTGAGCTGCGCTGGAGGGCGTGAGTGTGCGGGATGTGCGGGAGGAGAGCTCCCGCAGGACCCCACCTGATGATGTAGCCCTGCAGCGGCCCGTTCTGGTGGCTCTCAGCCGGGGGCTGCCACTGGATCATGATGGACTGGTTGGTGCGGCCGCTGGCGATGACCGTCTGAGGGGGGGCACTGGGAGGCTCCTCGGGTAACGTCAGCCTGGGGGGGGGGGGCAGTGTTGAAAAGAGAGATAGTGGGGCAGAAGGACAGAAGAAGAAAGGGACATAGAGAGGTGGCGGAGAGAGAGTGGAAGAGAAATACGGTGTAGGCGTTATCAAAGAGAACTTTGCTGTTTCATGTGAATCTCTCTGTGGATTAGAGCATCAAAATGTCTTCATCACAGGAAGATAATGACTAAGTTTCGCTCTGTGCTCTGTGTATATATATGTGTGTGCGTAACCTGGGTGTGTGTGTTTATGTGTTTGTGATCTAAGGGGCCCAAAATGCTGAGAATAATAATGAAGGCCCTGAGCGTGTGTGCACGATCCACACAGCCATAGCAGCCAGTCCACACACGCGTAGCAGACCCCACCAGACCCCACCCCTCCCCACACCTCAGACGTGTGGACCCCACCGAGCCTCTCCCCAGCCCAGTGCAGTCCAGCTCAGACTCCCCGGGGGCCCCCGCGGCTCCAGGGTGGAGATAAAACACTGAGTTTAGGATCAAAGACAGGGGAGCTCAAGGCCGACACCCTTGCCTCGTCCGTGCGGGCCGACTACGTCTGATCTGAGCGCGTGCGTGAGCGGGAGACGGGAAAGGACTAAATGCATCTGATTCAACAGAGCCAGTGCTGCTGCATGCTGGGTGCTGCATGACAGGGGAGGACGTGTCAGAGCTTTCATTGACGTGGGAGCATGTGTACGTCAGCCGGAGTGGAAGACAATCCTAAGTTGTGTGTCAAACTTTGTGTAAGAGCAGAGTTTGTATAGCAGCAAAGCTTGACTGAATCCTCCATTTTATCAGGAGAGAGGTAACTCCTCTCTCCTCTGCCTCTTTGGATTTTTGTTCTTGGCAGAGTGTTGCGTCAGCCCCCAGCGCTTTAGCTTTGATCGCAATAAAAATGTTGTTGCGCCTCTTTCTTAAAAGAGCTTTGTCTTGCTCAAGACCGAGCTGATTCAGAGCTTTGCTTTCCTGGTTGACAAGATATTGATTTACTATGGCTGTGTTGGCCAGGATATTGCTGCCTGATGGAGATGCTGTCTTTATCTCACAGGTTTGAAAAAGTCATCCCGATCCAATCTGATCCTGGCTCGATTTTCAGTAAACATCCTCCCCATCATGCCCAATTATATTCACATCAACCTTGATTCAAACAAACTCTGTTTAAATATGTTTAAAAATATTTGCAATATGAATTCTTCAAGCCAGGCCCAGGCTGCTTCCCTGACAGGCAAATGCACCAGAGATCAGAACAGAAGATCATTAATATTTATATTCAACACATCAAGCCCACGGATAACTGTGGCTTGGCATACATTTTCTGGGGTGCCTTGAAACAGTCACTTTTTATCACTTAGGTGACAAACAGTAAGCCTGTAAATTTGTTAGTGCGTTCACATGTGTGTGTGGGCACGCGGAAGTCGGCCCGTTCGAAGTCAGATCCATTCCTGTGGGATCAGAGTGAATCTGAAGGAGTGGCTGCCTCTGTTCTCCATCTGAAGCTTCCCAAAGTGCCGTAGCCCAGACAAAGGCAACGCAATCTCTGTGTGCGCTCAAGCATCCTTTCAAGCATGTGCTTCTGTCTCCCAGGATAAAGCTACAGCACCTTCCCCCTGCTAGCCTGAAACCATGAGCCCATTCTGCAGCATGCTTCCCCATTTCTCCACATTCTTCCTTCCCCATTTCTCCCTTTGAGTCTGAGGGCAAGACTGCCTGGGCACCGGCGTCCCACTCTTCTGCTCACGCGCATGCAGACACCAGAAAGTCCAACCCCACACCATCAACACCCACCCTACACCATCAACACCCACCCCACACCAGCAACACCAACCCCACACCAGCAACTACCACCCTACACCATCAACACCCACCCTACATCATCAACACCCACCCCACACCAGCAACACCAACCCCACACCAGCAACTACCACCCTACACCATCAACACCCACCCTACACCAGCAACACCCACCCCACACCAACAACCCCACGAGATCTCCATGTCTGACACCAGCTCTCGCTCGGATGAGAAACGTCCGCCACGTCAGCCCTCCTGGACTCCTACACATGCTGATTCCGTGGCCACCGCAGGAACGCACCGCCCACTCACCGCTCCGTCTCCCTGCTGAACTGGCCCTTGCCCACGTCGTTGACAGCGCACAGACGGAACTGGTAGGAGCGCGCCGGGATGAGGCCGCCCACCGTCACGCTGCTGGCCTCCGGGTCGATGCTGGCCAGCAGGACCATCCATGGGGCATCTGGGGTGGGAAAGAGAGCGGCGGTCAGCGCCAGAGCGGTGGTCAGCGGGGTAGCGGCGGGTGCGTCTCCGCCCGGCACACTCACTGTTCTCCGACACCTCCAGGATGTAGCGCAGGAGCGGGCTGTTGCCGTCGAAGGCCTGCGCCCACGTCAGGTTGATGGAGCGCCTCTCTGTCGGGCTGTACGTGGCGATGGGGTTTTCCGGAGCGTGCGGGAGCTGCCTGCGCGGAGGAGAGATGCAGCAGCAGAAACGGACTCAGATCGGTTTAATAAACCCCTGCGTTCGACAACCAGCAACCGACGCGCGATTGCGGCGAAAACTTTCCGTCAAAATATTTGCAGGGAGATGCAGAGAGATCAAGGAATGAGGAAAGTCTATAATCCGAAGAGACGGGAAGTGGATCTAAAAGCAGGCGGGTGATGTTCGGAGCTGTGCATGCACATGGAGGAATGACAAGAGGAAGAGGAGGAATGGAGTGGAGAGAGGAAGGCTTTTTCAACCTGACTCTCAGGTGGGCGCTGTGCGAGTCGTTGCCCCCCACGGAGGTCACCCTGCAAGTGTAGGTGCCGATGTCCCCGGACCAGGTCTGGGAGATGTGCAGGGTGCCATTGGGGTCCACGCGCAGACGTGGGCTGGAGGTCACGTCCATGGCCACGCCTCCTTTCTCCCACATGTGTCTGGAGCACAGAACAGTAGAGACAGCTGAGTTGACCGGCGCATGCACTGAACAAACGTCCCCCAACAAACACAGAACGTACACACACTCAACAACCATGAATGCAGTTAACACACCCACACGCAAAAACACACACAAACGATGGAGCTTTAATTGAAGCTTCATCGCTTCCACTGTTTATTCTCCTGTGTCTTGTTTTTAATTAAGGTCTGCATCTAAGTTGGTGCTTTATTTACATATTCATCTGTTTGCTTTGATCAAATCAATAAGCGCAGCTCGGCAGGTGACAGTTAAAACAAGTCTCATGAGAGCAACAACAAAAAAAACGGAGACAAGCAGACATGATTTCTCACAAGGGAGTGAGCTGATCAGAGACCATGAGAGGAGAAGGAGCCAAGAAAGAGAAATGAAGACCCTAAGGAAGAGAAAAAGCTCTTACCTCACAGCAACACTGGGGTCATGGGTCACGCCACAGGTCATAGTGGCTTTAGTGCCTTTGATGACGCTCAGGTCCTGGGGGGGGTTGGTGATGCGGGTTCGGGCTGTAGGTACAGACATGCGTGCAGTCCTCAGTGATCCATGACAGCAACCTTACCACTAACACACACACACACACACACACTTACCCCACACCACCAGGCTGGCGGAGGCCTCGTCAATACCGCGGGAGTTGCTGGCCATGCAGGTGTATGTGCCGGCGTCAGACAGGTGGGCGGGGCTGATCAGCAGACTGCCCGACTCCAGCAGGGTAAAACGCGGCAGCTGCACAGACCCACTGGCCAGCACACGCTCGCCTGTGAGGGGAGAGACAGACAGGGAGAGAGAGGAAGACAGGGGGAGAGAGACAGGGGGACAGAGAGAGAGAGACACACACACAGAGAGCAAGGAGGAGAGTGAAGGGAAGAAAGAGAGTTGTAGGAGCAGGTCACAAGGACCGTGAGTTGTCCAGTTATCAAAGGCCACGCCATAGCTCCTTGGCTACATGCTAAATCTCACAACTAGACTGGCCAATTCAGTTGTGTGTGTGTGTGTGTGTGTGTGTGTGTTGGTGGGGGGGTCAGACACAGGCAGGTGTGTTTGTGCACCTGCGGGGCCTGATAAGCGTCTGACCTTTCTGCCACGTGATGGCCGGCCGCGGCGCCCCCGACGTCTCACAGTGCAGGATGACAGACGTGCCATCGATCACAGCGCCGTCCACGGGGCCCGCTGTGATGTTGGGGGCAATGCCTGTGGCAGACGGGGGAATGTAGGGGTGGGGGTGGAGAGACCACTATCGCAAATGCCCATGTGCTCACACACAATACAGTACAAGTCAGAGTGGTGGAGACTGGGGAGATGGGGGTGTATTCAGCAGGTGAGGAACGGAGTTATCGTGGAACAATCTCTTTCATGCATTCTATTACACCACAGAAGGAAACGAACCTTATCAAAATTATAATCACATGGTAAGAAAAATGCTTTGGAAAGGTCCATGTACCTCTTTATATTCTCCACTTTATATATCTCTCTCTCTCACTCTCTCTCTCTCACTCTCTATCTCTCTCTGTCTGTGTCTTTCTTTTCATGTGAATACAGCTGGTAAGCTTCAGAGTGTGCAATCTGATAAACGTTGCCAATAGATTGACAGTGGAGTGGTGTGGGGTGGAGTGGCGCGATGTGGTTGTCCTGGTGTTGGGTGGTGTGGTTTTGGGTGGTGTTGGGCAGGGTGTGGTGGCGTAGCGTGGGTACGCACTAGTAACTGCCAGGTACGTGTTCGTCTGGACCTCGCCGGCCAAGTTGCGGGCGAAGCACTGGAACATGCCAGTGTCGTCGGGGAGGAGGCCGTTGATCTGCAGACTGCCTCCCGCCAGCACCCTGTAGCGTGGCGTCTTCACGGGGCTGATGGGAACCGCGTCCTTGTACCACACAATGTCTGGCTGGGGAACACCTGGGCGGGGTGGATCAACCAATCCATGACACATATAAGTACACACACACACCCACACACACACACACACACACACACACACACACACACTCACCACGGGCTTGGCATGGAACGTCCACCACTTTCTCCATCTCAGCAGTGATGTGCCTTTCTGGCTCCTTCACAAACTGAGGGTGTTCTACACACAGCAGCCACAGGAGGGTCACAACACAGCACATCGTACAGGACCCCATAAACACCACAGGAGCGCACGCGTACTCTACGTGCCTGACTCTGTGCTACACAACAAGGAGCGCAAAACAGAAATGTGGGAAACACCCTGGGGCGATCTAGCCAATGAATGTGTGCCGGGGCAGGGTGAGGGGGCGGAGCTACCCAGCACATGCAGATAAGCTCCGGCGGTGACGGGCGGCACGCTGCTGCTGCGCAGAGACGCCTCACACTCGTAGTAGCCGCTGTCGCTGACCAGCGGGCCGCTGATGGTCAGCCGCCGACCGAAGTCCCGCAGACCTCGAGCCACGACAAGGCCATTCTTACGCCACGTGATGCTGAGCTTAATGAGGGGTCTGAGAGACGCAGATAAGGGGATCCGAATGGGGAGAGGCAGA
The DNA here is from genome assembly GCA_020368025.1 of Brachyhypopomus occidentalis. NCBI lineage: Eukaryota > Metazoa > Chordata > Actinopteri > Gymnotiformes > Hypopomidae > Brachyhypopomus > Brachyhypopomus occidentalis. The sequence goes on along the minus strand of JAGXOD010001358.1, from coordinate 3,926,307 downwards.
CAGGAAAGGGGGGGGAGGGGGGGAGCCAGGGAGAGAGGGAGGGAGAGGGAGAGAGGGAGAGAGGGAGGGAGAGGAGAGGGAGAGAGGGAGAGAGAGAGGGAGAGGAGAGGGAGAGAGGGAGGGAGAGGAGAGGGAGAGGGAGAGAGAGCGAGAGGGTTATTGCTTGTTGCTGAATCATTGCGTACTGATGGCACTGCAGCTCTCGCTCATGTAAACACACACCTGGCGTTGGCCACACACTCTAGCGTGACCTCAAACGTCCCAACCACCACACTGGTGTTCTTCGGAGGGATAATGATGGTGGGAGCAATCGGGTCAGCAGGCCCACCAACATCTGGAGAGAGAGAGAGAGGGAGAGAGAGGGAGAGGAGGGGAATAAAAGAATAAAAAAAATAGAGTGATGTTTTTTCTCCATCTACCATAGTCCCCACACCTCTCTCTGTTCAACCACCACTCCTGACATCACTCCGGCAACCTTTTATCCAACCATCCCGTATGCCATCTGCTTTCACACTGCAACCATCACCATTACACTACTGTGCACGTAATTGGCACCACTCTCAATCCCTCTTTGTGCTCCACCCGACGAGCAAAGTGTCCCCTCCACCGCGCGCTGTAATACCATCATTAAGGTGCCATACTATTGAATGGAGTCTGATTGAGAGTTGCAGACATACTGATTAAACGCGCCACAATCACTCACCGGCCCCAGTGAGGGATCGATTCCCTGCCCTCAATCACTGATCTCTCTCTCTCTTTCTGTCTCTCTCTCTGTGTGTCTCTACCTCTGCCTCTCTCTGTCTGACTCTCTGTGTCTCTCTGTCTGTATGTCTCTCTACCTGTGTCTCTCTCTCTCTCTCTCTGTCTCCCACTGTCTCTCTCACTCTAGCTCTCTGTCAATCTGTCTCTACCTCTCTCTTTCTCTCTCTCTCTCTCTCTCTCACTCTCGCACCATCTTTTTGCCTTTCGTCTCCTCCCACTCAGATCTCCTTATCTGCCTCCCTCCTTCTGTTCCGCCCTCTTTATATGTAGTAGTGAAGCACTCGCATCTCAGTGAGCCTCTCTCCCTCTCCCTCTCCCTCTCTCTCTCTCTCTCTCTCTGTCTCTCTCTCTTTCTCTGCCTCCTTGTCTTTCATAAATCTGCCATTGTGGTGCTGGGGGTGGGGGGGGGGTACTATTAAAGCATGGGGCTGATTTTTATGGGGCTACTTAATCACGCTGTCGTTGAGGCGCGGCGGGAACAGCCACATCACCCTCAGCCGCTGCTGCCGAGATGGATCGGGGAGGGAATCAGGGACAATCGATTGGGAGTAAAACTTGGTCTGCCCAGGCCCTTGAGGAGGCTGCCTGTGGCACATGACCACTAGAGGGCACCAGAGCTGCACGTTTTTGATTTTACTGGGTCACCTGTTGGACAGCAATGCCCCCGAGGATCAAGGCTCCCAGTTGAATTCCACAGACACTAGTTGTTGTGTTGTATTTGATGCATTTCAGCACTTTCTACTGAATGAAAATGAAGCTGAATATGAAAATATGTGTGTGGGCACTGCTTAGGTATATAATGTATGTGCGTGTGTGTGTGTGTGTGCGCGCCCCTTCACCATGCTCACTTTCCACAGTGAGAATAACAGGCTGGCTGGTCTTGTTCTCTCCATTTTTGTCGTTGACAGCCTGGGCGTAGTAACGTCCTGCATCCGGCGCCACGGTGGACAAGATGACCAGCATGTTGTCCAGAGTGAGGGCTCTAAAAGGAGAAGTGACCTTTAGAAGAGCTGTGCTTGTAGACGCTTCAGCCACACACACACACACACACCACACACACACTGTTAGAGGCCAAAAGGGCGCATTATTCAAGCCCGTGGAGGTGAAGTGCTTGCGATCTGCGGCCACTCTGCTCGAGTCAACCCGAGGTGGCACTCGACACGACGCGAGATCAGACGCCCGACCGGGCCGCATTAAGCTGCCTCGCGCAATTACAGGGAGAGTTCTCGCCGAGCCGCCATCAGATGTCGCAACAGAATACGAATGATGCAGACACAGAGGGGAGAGGAGACTCAGCACCGGTGGCTCTGGCCACAGCTCCCAGTGTGGGAACCCCTCTCCACCAGAGCGTCTCTGGACTACACTCTGGACTACGCTCTGGTCTACGCTCTGGTCTACGCTCTAGACTATGCTCTGGTCTACGGTCTGGACTACGCTCTGGATGTCGCTCTGGACGTCGCTCTGGTCTACGCTCTGGACTACATTCTGGACTACGCTCTGGACTACACTCTGGTCTACGCTCTGGACTACATTCTGGACTACGCTCTGGACTACACTCTGGACTACGCTCTGGACTACACTCTGGTCTACGCTCTGGACTACACTCTGGACTACGCTCTGGTCTATGCTCTGGTCTACGCTCTGGACTACGCTCTGGTCTACGCTCTGGACTACGCTCTGGTCTACGCTCTGGACTACGCTCTGGACTACGCTCTATGCATCTACGTCTTACATAACCCCAGATTCTGTGTTCAGGCTCAAAATAAACAAAGCAAGGCAGTTTGTTGGCAGCGCTACATGGGGAGACCCCTTCTCCCTGTGTGCTGGAGAGTCACGTCAGCTCTGACGCACTGCACAGTCGGTATAGATTACAGATTCTCCAACAGCAGGTTGATCTCACACACACACACACACACACCTACTGGCAACCCAGGTTCATGAGATGTGCCCAACACCCAGTACCACACGCATAGGCTCACGCACACCCACCCCCCCACCCCCCCACACACACACACACACTGGTGTGTGCTGTCAATCAAGCAAGGTCATCAATAAAGGCCTTTTGTCCACTTTGTCTAATTGGTTCCCCTGCTGCCCATTCTCTCCCCAGCCTTCAATCATGGCCGCTCCTGAGTCAACAGGAGTTCTCATTACCGCAGCCTTCATCAGTGCTGCAGCAGTGCAGCATCATGGCCGGCCGACCCTCCCCCGGAGCCCCGGCGTGCTGCAGGAAGAGGGCTCGCAGGGAGGCTACGGAACCACAAGGCCGGCCAGCTCGGGCACTGCGGCGTGGGTGGGCGGGGCGATCCGGCGTGAGTGGGCGGGCTTGTTGCTCACATGCGGCTGCTGGCGGGGATCTTGCGGCCGTCGCGGAACCACGTGATCTGGGGCCGCGGGAAACTGGGGATGAGCGGCGGTAGGACGAGGGCGGCTTCGCCCTGGGACACCACCTGGGACCGCTCGCCTTCCACGAAGCCCTCCATGTCTGAGGTGGTGAGGATGAGGAGGGAGGGAGGGAGAGGGAGAGAGAGAGAGAGAGAGAGAGAGAGAGAGGGAAGAGAAATGGACAGAGAACGAGAGAGAAAGAGAAGGCAGTGCGGAGGGAGGGAGGGAGAAACACAAGCGGAGGTTGCGGTGTTGGGCCCTTAAGTGAAGTGTGGCCCTTTGCCAAAGCAGAGCTGATGTCAGCTGCTCTCTGAGTGAACTTACAGGCCACCTGCACCTGCGTGCTCCTCTGCATGAGAGCACCGACCCGATTTCTCACGATGCACCTGTAGAAGCCCGTGTGGACTCGGTCCAGAGATGGGATCAGGTACCTGGTGGGCAACACAGTCATACTAGTCACTCTCACAGTGATTTTCCAGATGTAATTTTATGTATGTGTATATATACTGTACATACATACACACATAAATATGTCATATATATATAAACACACTAACACACACACACACAAACACACACCCACACATAAACACACAGCATTACAGTTCCTAATGCAGTACAGATGAAATGTCTCGGGCCTTCCGGAGGTGGTTTGTGAGTAAGCCTGCAGCACTACTGTGGCGTGTGCCGGATGCCATTGTGCTGCTGCCTGCTCCTCCCCCATAAGCCCTTCTCGCCTGTAATGGAAGGGTTTTTAGGGCCCGCTTGGTGCTATGACGACAGCATGTAGTGGCAGAGGCCATTAAGTCCAAAAGCAGAGAGAGAACAAAGGGCAGAAATGCTGTGTGTGTGTGTGTGTGTTCGTGTGAGTGAGTGTGTGTGCGTGCGTGGGTTTGCCTGCTTGATCAATAGGAGTTGGAAGCTCTGCGGCTGTAGTTCTCCCTGTGGGGGGTTGCACAGGGGGTGTGCATGTGGGGCTTCCTAATTCACTTAGCTGCTCAGACCGAGCTCCTTATCTACCTCACGCCCTCACCGCAGCGTCACTCGCCCAGTCCTGATACTGCACTCAAGTGGATGCTGTTCCTCGCTTTGATCAGCAGTGTAACAAGTGGAAACGTGATCCGAGTCTTCAAATGCATGCACACGCACACACACACACACACACACACACACACACACACACACACACACACACACAGCTGGAGCCACCTGGAAACTGGTGATGAGGATCTTTGGATGCTACAGACTTCAGGCCGTTTTTTGCCGCTGCCATTGACCTGGTGTCAATGTAAAGGGGTCTGAGAGAAACCCGTGGGCGGAGCTGCCTTAAAGGTCGACTGGGGCTCCAGCCCCCGAGGCGTCTCGCTGCGTCTCAGGTAGCATTTTCCACAGGACACAACCTGAGGCACTTTGGTTGGAGGCAGCTCAGGCTTGTGTTGATGTTCAAGACTGAATACCAATAAACCACTATACAAACCTAGAGGTGATAACCACTTTCATGGAGAGGGTGATAAAGGGGTTACCTGCTAACGTGCAGGGGGATGCAGCTGTCTAGAAGCACTGCAGCGAGTGAGGCAGCAGGACGCTAGTTAGCACCGGCTCTCCTGACCCGAACCCCGTCCCGTAATTCCGCCCGCTCTGTCCAGAAATGTGAACTTCCGACAGGAAAGTGTGTGTGTGTGTGTGTGTGGGGGGGGGGGACCACTCGTGAACCAAGTGAGAAAGTATTCGTCAGCCCATGGTCTGGACAAACTCCGTGTTATTAAATAAGCAGAATCCACCTAGAAACCCACCTATTATATGGACACAAAAAATCCCACCACAACAGTTCACGCCGCCTTTGCAATTATAGATATTACATGGGCTCGTGCAGCTAATGCATCCCATCCTGGTGACTCCTCCATGTTGGCTGTGACTCTAGATTCCTGTCACACTCTGGGTCCAGGACACAAACAAAAGGCCAAGTTTGGTCATGGTGCGAAAGTGCCGTCGACTTCCAGCGTCCAGACCTGGGAGGACATCGAGCAGTACGAGTGGCAAATCGATATCTGAGAGTCATTTCACGCCTGCATGGGGAACGAGGTGCCATATCTCAAGAGGCTTATGATCCTCCACCATTTTGGAATAAATGCATGGAAATGAGGCGGGATTTGAATAAATATCCGCAAATGAGAAATTTGTTAAAAGGTAAACTGTGATTAATGTGTCTATTTGTTGCGGTAATTACGTGGCGGGAATGACAAATAGAGAGGACTGAGGCAAGCAGGCATGGGGGGTGGGAGACGCCAGGTCACCTGTACTCCAGCGAGAAGCGTGTCAACTCTGTGCCATTATAGAGCCACTTAAACTCCAGGGGCCAGCTGCCCTCTGCCATGCAGGTCAGCACCAAGCGATTGCCCTCCAGGTGCACCTGGGTTGCCACCGGCTCCATTTTGAAGTAGGGTGGAACGTCATCTGCACAGAGAAGGTGTGGTACAGGTTAGCAGCATGCAGATGTGGAAATGCACTAACACACAGCAATTTCTAAGATCAAACTTCATTTGTATCGCATATGTTTTGCAGGTGTGATATATTATTATTTGTGAACAGCACATATGCTAAAGTGAATTCCAGACTCTGCTGACAGTGCAGGTCAAACCAGGTTCAGGTTAAAAAGTGGCATGTGCTCCGGGTGGAGGCATGGCTCGGGGGGGGGGCGGAGCTACTCCCACGCTGGAGGGAAGATGGAGTGTGACTCCGCGCGCTCCAACGCCACAGCTGAGCGAAGACGTAGGAGAGTGCTCCAAGATGGAGCTGTTCGCTGGGCGAATGTGACAGGATGACCTACGATCTCCTCTCACTCCCATTCGTCTTCAGGCTCTCGCACACGGGAGGGTTATCTACACGCGGGGTTTAGCTCCACAGGTCCGCGCGGACACAACCAGCCCGGGGAGACGAAGGGCTTTCATTACCCACCTGAGGAGCACATGATCAGACGTATCGACCGCCAGTGCTCCTTCTCCTTAGGTGACACTGGTGCTCATTGTCACAATGTTTGGCGAGAGGCTAATTAAAGTTTGTATTAATAGAGGCAATAAGCTAGCATGCCCTGCGGTACTGCCAAACATGGCAGTGAGTAATGGCCTGAGTGGTTATTGGTAGGCTCTCAGCTCCACCCTCCAACAGCTAGTGCTGATATACTCTGCCCTGTAGGAGCTGCAAGGAGGGGCACATGGCACCCACTTCAATATAGAATACTGTTACTGATGGTGAATGAGGGAGACAAACTCAAACACACACACACGCACACACACACGCGCACACTGTTTTTGTGGCCATTCCTTGGAGATCAGGGCTGTTACCCAACAGTAATGATTCATACATTTGAACATTAAAGTGTTTGGTACTTAACTGCACTCAAAGCCATGCAGGCGGATGAATAAAACACTCCTTCCCAATGTTTCACAGAGACTGTGAAAGTGGAGGGGAACATACCTGTGCACATGGCCACTACCTATCAGATAGGCCCACTATCTACCAGACACGCCCACTACCTATACGACACGCCCACTACCTATCAGACACGCCCACTATCTATCAGACAGGCCAACTTCCTATCAGACACACCCACAACCTATCAGACAGGGTTGATCCTCTTCATCCTTGTGGATATGGACGATTATCGGTCCAATCAAACGCTCCAATGTCCTCTGCCACTCCTCGAAATCATTGCCATTGGGTAACGGCCCTCTGAAATGATCCTTGTGTGAGCGGGAATAAAAATGCACCCCCCTCTCGCCCCAGTACACCGCCTCTCCAGCCTCTGCCACCCCTCTTATTTCCCCCCTGGGGTAAATCTGCCAGCGCTCACGGGACCCATCCAGTTATCAGCTCCGCCATTAGAATACGAACTGCCATTAGGGACCTCCGCGTGCTAACGTGCGCCACGCTGTCAGCCATCTGACAGCAGAGCAGGCTTGGCCATGTGACGTGCCTCCCCCCTTCTCTCTGGAGGAGAGACGAGCAGACCCTACAGAGTGCGTGGCGGCTGGCGCTAATTGCCCCCCAAGTGCAGAGCGAGCCCCCGAGCCGTGGGCGGAAAGGCGCAGGTACCACCGCTCCGCTATGGGAGCGCGCTAATCGTGCCTCTGTGTTCTCACCAACGCAGAGGAATTCCGTCCCTGCTGCAGCTGAGACAGCAGGCACCTGCAAGCAGATTTCAAGATTAATTCCGTAACAATTTCTCCTCTTCCTGCACCTGGCCCCTTTGGTGTCCGCGGCCGCGCCAAACCTGCACATTCCTACGGTTCGGAGCTATTTTACTATCGGGAACTTTCACGGCAAAAGTTGGAATAACTAGCTGAACGCTCTTGACTGGAAGTTGGCGGTGATGATTGGTGGCAGCATGGCAAGCGCAGGGGCGGTAGGAGCTGAGGAGTCTGGCTGTTAGGAGAGTGTGAGCCACAGTGCCGGTGTTGTGTGCTGCACAGCTCAGCACAAGCCTTTCATCTGCAGGGTCTGGGGCAGCGACGAGACCACTTTCCCCTCCACACTCTGCCCTGCTCTCTCTCCCACTGTGTGCGTCTGAGTGTGTGTGTGTGTGTGTGTGAGAGAGAGAGAGCAGTGGAAGTGGCAGGCTGCACAGGTCCAGATGGAGAGTCCTGAGCACGGTGCCCCTGCGGTGAGAAAACCGACCAGGGCGACGCTGACCTCTCCTGCAGGGGGACCGAGCCCACATGCCTCTACCTGCGGCTGATATACAAAACCCCTTCATTTAACCTGACGGCCGGAGTCGAACTGGGAGACCACGATGCACTCTGTCTCTCCTGCTGTGCACACGGAATTTTAACAGCTCCCAGACAAAGGCCACCGGCACCAGACAGGATCCATAAAACATGGCCCATTGTGTTGCATAGCGCACCATGCTGGCATGCAATCACTTGGACAGGGCGCACATTCAGCACTCCTAATGTATTTCTTCCCTTTTATTCCCACACAGTGGTGGCCACTTACACCTCCATTTAATCATTGCCTGGGACATGCGTGCAAGAGTGGCTCGGCCAATCATGGCGCGCACGCCTGGCCGTGGCCGCCGCCCTTCTTGACGAGGACGGGAAACAAGCAGAGGAGGGCTCAGCTGATCAGATGCTGCGAGCGTCTGCTACTTCATCAGAGGCCGTCTTTTACAACCTAACAGGCATCACCAGAGGCCGTCTCTTATAGCCTAACAGGCCTCATCAGAGGCCGTCTCTTATAGCCTAACAGGCCTAATCAGAGGCCGTCTCTTATAGCCTAACAGGCCTAATCAGAGGCCGTCTCTTATAGCCTAACAGGCCTAATCAGAGGCCGTCTCTTAAAGCTAACAGGCCTCATCAAAGGCCATCTCTTATAGCCTAACAGGCCTAATCAGAGGCCGTCTCTTATAGCCAAACAGGCATCACTAGAAGCTGTCTCTTATAGCCTAACAGGCATCATGTGTGTGTGTGGGTGTGTGTGTGTGTTTTTAGACTAAGATGAAGGTCAACTGGCGGCGTCACTCTTGTCAGCTGGCGTCATCGCCGTGACAACCAGCGCCATGCCGATTTACACTTCATCAACTTCCCAGAGTGCGACACGGCGCCCTCCCGCCCTGCCAGCAAGGTGAAGGGGCCCATTAGTGCTCAGACCAGCCCCTCCCCAGCCTCCTCCCAGAGGGAGGAGAAACACTGGCGTGGCCATTACCGATACCCAGCCCCACACACGTTCATTTACAGTAATGCCCCGTGCACTAGCATCTACATCACTCGTGTGTAACTGTAGGGGTGTAATAGATGTCGCCTGCTCAGAGTGCAATACCAGCCTGCTAATCACCTTTGCACATCCATCCGACAAGGCACGGAAGTGTCATGTTAGCTGGATATGACACTAGAGCGTGGAGATGAGCCGGTTGTTACCTGCAGCACACCGTCTTCCGCAGACAAGACTTATGTGCGTATGTGTGTGTGTGTGTGTGTGTGTGTGTGTGTGTGTGTGGGGGTGCTATAAAGGAAAGCAGGATCACTTTGTTTAACTTTGGTTACAATTCAGCGGGCGTAGCAGCTTGTGCGGCTGAATTTCATTACCTCGCTGGGTTAGTTTGGGCACAACTGCGCTCGCATGGACTATGAATAGGTCGCCGTGGGTTAATGGATGTGTAATTGATGAGATTAACTGAGGTGTAATGGGACTTTGATCCGCAGAGTGGTGGGCGGCCCTGTGACGTAACAGCAACGCAATTAGAGACGGCATTGAGCTATCAAACCAAGATTTAATTAGGAGTGAAGACAGAGCGGGTGTGGGGGAGGCTGAGAGTCAATGGGCAGCAGATTGAATTATCAGAGGCTGCCAGCCGCATCAACACAAAGCCTGCACGCACCCGTCCCTCCCTCTCTCCCTTTATCTCCCTCTCTCTCTCCCCCTCTGTCCCTTTCCCCATCTATCTTATCTGCTTTAACATCCTGCATTCTCTCGCTCCCCCCCCCCCACAATCCTTTGCACCTCGGCCTCCCGCCTGCCCGCCTTGTTCTTTTTTTCCCATTATGCACCTGGCCCGCTCCCTACGAGCCACCTCCCTCTAACTCAGCACCAGGGCAAGACTCTGCCTCTGTGTCTGCAAACTCCTGCATCTCATTGGGCACGAGCGTGCCTGGCACAACCCAATGGCAGGAGCTGTCCATTAATGAGACGTGCCCACATGTCTCCCTTGACTATTTTTCACCATCACACCACTGTCTCTTGAGTCAACCAATCAGACGCCGCCCTGCGCTTCCTCCCCTAGGGTGGGCGCTGTGAGGTCTGGCATTTTGTGCTAGAAATGGGAGGCAGGCCATGTTCCGTCCCTGGACGAGGCCGCCGGAGCTGTAATGCTGTCCATATAGTAATTACACTGTGTCCCGGCATTGAAATGCACATCTGCTAAGGCCTACGTGGTCAAACATGGATGAAAACGAGTGGTAACGTGAAGGAGTGCGAGAGTGGGAGAGAGGATGGGATTCATGTGCTCGCTCTGCTAACTGACATCAGGTGAGTTAACGGAGAGCCAAATGCACCAGCAATCTGAGGGCAGAATAAGGTTGAGAGAGAGATATTGAGAGAGAGAGAGAGAGAGAGAATGAGAGAGCTGTAGGAGGAGGAGACAGAAAATGCCTTCTTCAGGCATGAGGAGGCAGGAACGAACTGAATTTAGAAAGTAGGGCAAACAGTAATGGAGGGAAAATAACAAACAAAGGCGTCGAAATGGGAATTCCATCGGGCCGTGGGTCATTAGAGTTAATTCCATGCGTTCTGCCATCTGCTGCGATTGTTTACACTTGCCTGGATAATTAGATCCTAATTAGTTGACGTGACGGTGGGAAAGCATTCCATCCCCACACTGTGATTTGCGAGGCCCGTTTCAGGCCCAGACACCTGCGGGTGCGGCCCGGCTCGTCTCTGTCCACGAAGCTCTTTTCCTGGAGGACGTGCGAAGCGGCCAACCGGGCAGCGGAGGAATCGGGGCTCGTTAAGCCACCATGTCCTGAGACGCTGGCGTGCACCGCGGTTCCCAGTCCCACAGGACGGCAGGCGAGGAGCCTTCCACCGTGGCCCGTCTGCTCAGGCTGCTGCTCGGGCCGAGTTGCGGAGGCGGGAGCACTCGAGCATCCACTCGGCTAACTAAGCGGACGGATCTCCCGCTCCGCTCCCCCTCGCCCCCGTCCCGGACGAGCCCCCGTGCGCCCGGGAGAAACGGCTCAGCTTCGGCGCGGCGGTATCTGCGGGTCGGCATTGTAATATACGGGCGCAGAAAGGCAGCCGATTGTGATTCCTATCAGTGTTTGGAGAGTGAGGGAGAGGGAGATGAGTGGCAGGGCTGGATGTAAATGCTAATGTATGTGTGGTTCCAACAGGGGGAAGAATTACTATCCACGATTATACATGCAGCTGCCTGGCAGCCAAGGAGGGAGGAGCTGGCCTGCATGCAGCGTTATCTGCCCCAAAGGCTGGGCGCCACTGCACACATGAAGAGCAGCAGCCCCGCCCCGTTTCTGCCTTTTCTTTACTTCCCGTGAACAGCCAAAGGAAAGAACAGCCGTATTTCAGGAGCGAATCCATCAGCAGAATCGCCCGTCCACTTTGTGAAATGTCAAACTGTCAGCATCCTGGAGCCTTTTGGATAGTTCAGTTTTGACATTATTTCTTATTGCAGCTCCGAAACACTGAAAAACACCTGATTACTGAGGTTTTAGTGGCACCGCATGTGAGTACTCACACACACACTCACACACACACTCACACACACCAGTGACTTTTTTCCACATCTTTTTTTAACCCTGCACTACTCCGCACGTAAGAGGAAGAGAACACTGCATGCCTGATTGTGACTGATTTTGTGACTGTCACCTGACTGGGGAGAGAGGATGTCTGGGACAGCAGAGCGAGCCTCCCTCCACCATCAGGACCACGGACAGCACAGCACAGGGGGGACACGGCAACACGGCCATCGCATGCACGATGCGCGGGGGAGACACAGCGACACATCCAAAACCATTTTGCAGGACTGAGTTCAGCGTGCGGCCATTCCGAGGGGCACGGCCTGAAAAAACCCCGAAATCACCTCGACATCAGAGACGAGACAATCAGCGGTGTGAATTCCCGCGTGGCACCGAGCCGAGCTCGGCCCTGGGTCGGCCGAGCGGGACGTGCAGTACCACTTCATCACACAAAAGGGATCTTGCTGCTGACCCTTTGACCCCCATTTTCTCCCATCATTCTTGCTAACGGTGTGGCTGGTGCACAGTGACGGTGTAATTACCCCTCCCCCGTGACTCAGTCCCGCATACGACCCACGTGCTACTACTAGGCCCGGTCCGGTCGCGGGCCACATTCAGCCCTTACGTTCGCCTGGGTGCTGAGCCCCTTGTGTGGGGTACCTGCTGGCCTGCTCACCTCAGTCCTCTCTCCTATGTGCACACACCTCTTGTCTCCTACTCAACGGTAGAACTAGCACCACGGACGCCATGGTCTCGTCACACCCACATTTCCTAATGCCTCTGTTGTTTCAGCCCTCATAAGAGGACCCGGCAGAGACTCTTATTCTATCCTCCCTCTGCTAGATATTTCCGTGGTCCGTGATGGAAGGGCATGGATCCAGGACGAGAGGAGATGCTCTCTTTGGGGAGCAGTAATTATCCTGCACAGTGCTAGCTTGGCGAAGGCCCTGCTGAGCAAGAGATGCTGTAATTAAGCTCCTCGGCCAGCGGGGGTGGTGTGCGCCTGCCGCGCCAGCCCGCAGTGCCGGCAGCATGGACCCAGGGAAGGGAGCGGTCATGTGGAGCCGGGGCCGGGCTGGACCACACCCTCTGCGTGGCACGTGCGGGAAAGGGCAGAGCGCGACGGGGAGAGACGCAGCAGATCTGCATGCAGCAACACTGTCCGCTAATGCGGAGGTGGCCAGTGTGTTTCATGCTGACAAAACAAAGCTTAGAAATAGTGTCCAGGGTCCCACAGATATGGTGTCACTGGATCCCCTCCCCCCACAACAAAGATTTAAGAAGCAGCCTACAATGTTGTGTGGAAGATCAATCTGAACCAATCACGAAGCTTCGGTGCACAGTTGGCAACTGTTGCTGACAGGGGTTGCCATGGCTGACTTCCAGACATGGGGAGTAACTTACATTTACTCAGCGACATGCGCTTACATAAAATGTGGATTATTTGGTCATTTTCAAGTCACGATACTTTGATAAGGTAAAGGAAGGGACTTCTCCCTCGCTGGCATCCCAGCCAGTCACTGTGCTCCAGCTGTGCTGCGTTTGCTGTTGGTCAGCCCTCTGGAACGTAACAGCAGCATTTTACACCAGATGGATTTCACAACAGAACTGCACGTTTCAAGCTTCAGTTCCGAGTCTGTTTGAATACATTTGCCTTAATGGAGCAAAGCCCGCTCACGAGTTCAGTAGTTTTAGACATAATTCTTTTCTTTTGCTTTCTTTCCTACTAGGCTACTGTAACTACTCCATGAATCATGATTTCACTGAAGTACTTCTGTTTGAGTACGGTCTTGTTTGAGTATGGGGGAAACACACAAAACACTCAGCTGGGCTCCTCCAGTACTGCGTGGCCACGCGTGGTCTACAGGCGGAGGCAGACGCGGCCTGCTGCCTTTGTGCGGAGCCCCTGAGCATGATACCACACCTAACACCACTGCCCCACCCACAGCCAGAGGAGAGGTGAAAATGAGACCGTGGCTGAGGAAGAAGAAAAGGGGTAAAAAAAAAAAACCCGCCCCACGCGGGGCGAGGAATCGCCAACCTCCCTCGAACAAATCCAATTTATATGCAAGAGTATCAAAAGCTCCGGCTGGAGAGGTGGGACTGAACTTGTGAAAGTAAAATCAAGGTTAGCTCTATTTCTGACACCATCTTATAAATATTCAGGATCTCTTAAGGGGGGGTGGTGATGAGTAGGGGGGGGGGGGGTGTGCAGGGGGGAGGAATTACAGTCACAGCTTTTTTACTCCTCATACAGGAGTCAGGTTTCTCCTCGAGGTTACTGCTGGAAATTACTTAAAACTAAGATGAAAAAATGAAAAACACCACAAGCTCCAGCTTACTGTTCCGCACATTCATTTTTATGCCACTCTTGCCCCATGCATGACTGAAAATGCTCGTACCGCAGCACTTAAAAACATCGGCCATTTTGGACCCTTTCACCTGTCGCGTATTACAATTTTAGTGGCACGCAAGCCTGGTCTGTAGGTAGCAATCGCTCTGAAAATGGACTGTCCCGAACAAAAGGGAGCAGGTCTAATGGTCCGGGCTCCTCCGAGCAGCCCGAGCCGTTCGGGGGGAATTAATACGGCTCTCCGCACCACACGCAACCGCGGCTGGTGATTTGCATCGTAAAACGTCTGTTAGCGTTCCACTCCGGGAAACAAATATCGGTAAGTGGCCGGCTGACCGAGAGCCAGATGGGCGGGAGTCGGGTCTTAGTTTTTCATGCTTTTATTTTCCATATGTGGGTCCCATCCATGTACAGCTCTAAGCTCTTAGTAAGCACACATCACGTGGCTTTTTTTTATGTCTAACATCATAATCCACCAGATAATCTCTATCTATAAAATTCAGGATAATAAATTGTCCCAAGTGAACATATGTACTGCTGAGGGCTCCATACTGGAATGGTAAGAGCAGAAGTGTTTTAAAATAAAAAAAAATAGTATTTTTTATTATGACCATCTTATGAGCATGTCTACGAGGCAGTAAATTATATGCCATAATAATACCCACACCTACTGCTCTGCATTTTACTGCAGAATATGTTACCACTATTGCTATGCCTGACATGTCAAAGAGAACACGTTCCCTATAAGAGAAGCCGGTGAAATGTTATGCGTGTTTCTCAGAGAGCGAGACCAGCGTCCACAGACCTGGGGGAAGATTTAGATCGATCTGCCTTCTGACGGCCGTGGCTCTCGAAGAGGAACGGCGGAAGGTTTCAGGGCTCACCATGTTCTCCATGTCATCATCCCCAATGTGACACGCGTGTGAAAAACAATCCTTGCCAACAAAAGACCTTTCCGGCGTGGTAGATAGCAGCCTCAAGGCGTCCTCTGCCTCTTCGGCCCCGACTTCGAAGGTCTTGGTTGGCGTGCTAACAGCATTCTGCACTTTGCAGCTGTCAGAGGTCTACATCGTTTGCCATGGCTCCCGCAACTATTCCAGTTAAAAGTGGCCACTAATCCTAAATAGATCTTTTTTTAAATGTCACAGAACATAATTGAAACCAGAAGGTTAGAACTGGAGCGTACCATAAATACATTTGTTCGTGCATTATTCTCCCATCTGTACATGGAGAAGATGGAGGTGCTGGAGATATGGGAACAGGTGTCAGGCATGAGTCTGCAGCCTGGTGTTTGTCAGGCGGTGGTGTTTGAATAGTGAATGACACCAACGAGACTGCCTGTCTCCACTTCCTTTCTGCTAGAGACATATCATTTATAGCCTCTCCAGGGATGACTGAGTCTACCTCATCACTGCCCTACCCCTCCCTTTATCTCTCTTTCTTTCTGCTTCTTTTTCGAGCCTGAATCTCTTCCAAGTTATGATCAGATTCTCTCTCTCTCTCTCTCTCTTTCTCTCTCTCTGTCTGTCTCTCTCCCTCTCCCTGTCTTTCTTTCTTATAAGAACTTTCTTCTTCAAGTAGCCAGACAATGGAAAAAAGAAACACTGTAATGTAAAAAAATGTCTAGGACATCAATCCTAGCACACTCATTCTCCATTGTTCTCTTTTTCTTTTGACTCAGAAAATCACAATTATGTCTCTCTCCCTCCATCTGGCCCTCTCTCTGTTCGCCAGCACTACACCATCCCCACTGCACCATCCCCACTGCATCATCCCCTCTGTACCATCGCCACTGCACCATCCTCACTGCATCATCCCCACTGCACCATCCCCTCTGTACCATCACCACTGCACCATCCCCACTGTACCATCCCCACTGCACCATCCCCACTGCATCATCCCCTCTGTACCATCGCCACTGCACCATCCCCACTGCACCATCCCCACTGTACCATCCCCACTGCACCATCCTCACTGCACCATCCCCACTGCACCATCCCCACTGCACCATCCCCACTGTACCATCCCCACTGCACCATCCTCACTGCACCATCCCCACTGTATCATCCCCACTGCACCATCCCTACTGTATCATTCCCACTGCACCATCCCCACTGTACCCCTCCCACTGTACCATCCCCACTGCACCATCCCCACTGTACCATCCCCACTGTACCATCTCCACTGTGCCATCCCCACTGTACCATCCCCACTGTGCCATCCCCACTGCACCATCCCCACTGTATCATCCCCACTGTACCATCCCCACTGTATCATCCCCACTGTACCATCCCCACTGCACCATCCCCACTGTACCATCCCCACTGCACCATCCCCACTGCACCATCCCCACTGTACCATCCCCACTGCACCATCCCCACTGTACCCCTCCCACTGCACCATCCCCACTGTACCCCTCCCACTGTACCATCCCCACTGCACCATCCCCACTGTACCATCCCCACTGTGCCATCCCCACTGTACCATCCCCACTGTACCATCCCCACTGTGCCACCCCCACTGTACCATCCCCACTGTGCCATCCCCACTGTACCCCTCCCACTGCACCATCCCCACTGTACCCCTCCCACTGTACCATCCCCACCCCACTGCACCATCCCCACTGTACCATCCCCACTGTATCATCCCCACTGTACCATCCCCACTGTACTCCTCTGGGAGTGTAACACTCACAACCCTCAAATTCTTCCCTCTTATCTCGGCATAACTACTCTGGCACCCTTGCCATGCTTTTGTCACCTTTTCATCCTCCACCTTCCGTCCCTCCTCTTTCTGGATGCTTCTCTGCCTTTGAAGGGCGGGAGTCATGGATAGGAGGGGTTGGGGTGATCGGATTCGCCCATCAACCTGGCACTTGGCTCCGCCCCTCAACTGTGAGGCAGCTGCAGATCTGAGTCATGAGTGCCCTTATAGCGAGCATCGAGGTCCTCTATTCTGTCCCACTGTGGATTGGATGTCTGAAAATAGCCTGTTTCGAAACAACTGACTAGGGGATGGGGGAGGAGGGGGGGGGGGTCGTGGTGCGGTGGTGTGGAAATGGCTGTGTTCTTACCCATGCTTCCCTGCACAAGCCTTAATTGAAATATCCGCGGCTTGTGGACCTCACCAGTGTTCCTGCTAAGTACAGGAGTCAAACTCCAGAGTCTTTAATCATTCAGCACCTCTCCTCATCTCTCTCTCTCTCTCTCTCTCACACACACACACACACACATAGAACAGGGGCCTACGACAGAGAGATGGACGTGCAACATCGGAGTGAAACGGGGGGCCAGCAGGGTCGCAACCACGACACCCCGACACAACTTGCACAAAAGCCGACACAGCGTGCCGGAGAGAGAGGAGTAGCAGGGAGGGGTGCGTGGTAAACACAGCACCTCCCTGAAAGATGCCGCGAAGCACGGAGAGGTGCGTGGTAAACACAGAACCCTCCCCAAGAGGGTGCGGAGGTGAGATGTGGCTTTGAATGGACTCTGTGAACTCGCTGATAATTAGACAAGACACACTGTTGCGGTATGCAAAGCACACTTAATCACTGGGCAGAACACGGCATGAATGCAGATGTTTTTTGTCAAGCGTGCTTCAGTGTCGAGCTGCACTCCAGGAAAGGACCACAAACCGCGAGGGTCGTTCCAAAGAGCCATTGGAATCAATAAACCTCACAAATATTTACAGGACGCTGGACCCACAACGGGATCAATTTGGTTCTGTTGGACAGTGGCTGTTCTAATGCTGCCTTATGCTAATATTTTTGCTCAAAGCAAATAAATGCAGAGTTGATCAGAGAGGAAAACTCCATTGGCTTTATATACCAAAGCATAAGTAATGGCCATCATATACCTCCAGACCCAGAGCAATGCTCTTTAATGGAAAACATAGGTAACAGAGGTAAACACTTCCTGTGCTTGGTACTGTTCTCTACCTTTGCTTTGTCCATTACTGTTTTTGGACATTCACACGATGACAAGGCTCAAGGCAAAGGCAACTCTTGAAAGGAGAAAGAAGACTCTTGAACTTGAGTGAGAGAGAAAGATAGAGAAAGAGTGGGGCAGAGAGAGAGATATAGAGAGAGGAACCAGTGTCAGACTCGTCAACTGACAGCATTTCTTTGGGACAACTTCAGGGCTGGCAGAGAGGATGGGGTTTTCACGAGTCCTGGCATATTCTACCCATGATGAAAACCGGTTTATGCCGAGAGAAGAAAAGACAGCGCTGTCGACCCAAACCCAGAGCTGTCTTCTCAAGCCGGATGAGGGCCAGCTGTGACTGCATAGCCAGGCGAAGATCGACACACAAAAAAAGTCCCTCTTTCTTTTCCGCAGTTGAGAGAATATTTAAATGAGCACTAAGGCATGCAGAAGTATTGGCGCAAATATTTCAGGACATGCATAAAACAGCAAATCTGGACATTCACATGATGGGAGTTGTCTGAAGGTTGAGTGCAGGCGCTGTGCGGTGCGCGGTGGTGGGAGTTGGTGCCAGGACTCAGCAGACCCCCTGTTTCCTGCAGGGCCCTGTTCCTGTTTGCCAGCTCGGCCTGTTGGGGCTCACGCAGTGGCTTTGTTCATAGCCTCCCCCCCCAGCGTGCTTACAAACGCCTCTCCAATGAAAGTCATTCAAATCCATGGCGCATGCCCCTAAATCAATCTGAAGGGGATTTCCGAGGGTGCGCACCCTCCACCACTGTATTGCAGATCACAAATGGATCATTTATACAGGTGCCACAAGGAACATAAACCTGTCGTTCTGCTTCATCACATAGAGTGCCTGTCCAGTGGTGTGTTGCACCACAAATAAATCACATTGTACCTATATCCACACCTTTTCACTTTAACGCGGCTTTGTCTTCCAGACCAAATTTTATGTGATATTCCACATAGCCAGTATATGCGCAAATATTTGCATGGTATTGTTCTTCTACGGAGACTCCATAGATGACACCAAAGATCCTCTTGGTAGGGACTGAAATTCTGGCTACCAAGTTGAAAAACTGTCATTTACTTTTTGGAAGTGTGAAGGTTTTATGACACTCCTGGGATATTATCAAAGGCCTCTCTGGTAACCCATTCAAACATGTTTTCTTTCAACATCAGTATTCATTATTGGCAGGGCATCCTCAATTTTTACCAGTTCAATTCAAGGTAGCTTTATTGGCATGACTGTATCAGGTACAATTTTGAATATGACAACAATGGTACCAATTTCCTTCAGACTCCTATCTTTTCTCAGTCTTTTAGATTTATAATAGATTCTGGTATTTAAACCATGCATAATCCAGAGCTGGGTAAAATTTGGAGAAGGAAAAAATAAACAGTTGGAGCTCTTCAAATGTGCATGTAGTAGTGCCAAAAATGTCATCAATGTTTCTGCAAAGTACCATAGGCACAGATCCAGTTTATTGTTCAAAAAATGTTTCATCCAACTAACAACCCAACCAAGAGGATGACCAAGGATGGCTCCACTTCAGTACACATACGAACTCCTCTTATTTGAGAAGAGTGCTTGCAGACAAGGTTGAAGCAGTATAGAGTTAATGACAGCCTTAAGAAAACATCTGTGGGAGGGTTCTTCTCAGGTCTCGTATCAAGAAAATGTTTTAAAGCTCTCAACTGAGCTTTGATAGGGATGACTGTTTATAAACCTTTAATGTCTACTGAAAAAAGTCGTTTGTTCTTTCGGGCATTCAAGTGTTTGATTTGTAGAAAATGTGGATAATCTATAACACACGCACACACACACATAAGACCATTTCATTTCTGAAACAAGCATTCAGCTATCGTCAAAGCGGTGATGCATGTACTAAAAACGGTCAGACAGTCGGGATAATGCAAATAGTCGAAAGACTTATTTTTATTATTATTATTTCCATTGTGGTTTGTAAAATAAACAAAACCAACAGTGGATGTAACATGGTGAGCAAGGAGCTGCAATGCAAAAGTGTATTACATGGCAATAAGGTAATAATTAATGACTAAAATACTCATCTATAAGTCCTTTAAAACTAATTAACTATATATCAGTTTTTGTTCTGTTTTTGCAACTCTTGTGTGCCATAAGGATGTGGTTAATCTATGCAACAGTACGCGGCAATAGTAACCACATTTTTCTGAAGCCTCAGTCAGCAACTCACAAACAATAATAACAGCAAAGTGCTCGGCAATGTGTTGCAGGACAGTCTGTCCCCAGGGAGCCCAGAGGTGGGACTGCAGACCTGAAGGCGTGACTGTGGAACCCAAAGGGAGGCTTGCGGAACTGAAGGCGGAGATTCAGATCCCAAAGGGAGGCTTGCAGAACTGAAGGCGGGGCTTCGGAACCCAAAGGGAGGCTTGCGGAACTGAAGGCGGGGCTTCGGAACCCAAAGGGAGGCTTGCGGAACTGAAGGCGGGGCTTCGGAACCCAAAGGGAGGCTTGCGGAACTGAAGGGGGGGCTTCGAAACCCAAAGGGAGGCTTGCGTAACTGAAGGCGGGGCTTCAGAACCCAAAGGGAGGCTTGTTGAACTGAAGGCGGGACTATGGAACCAATGCTCTGTTTGTGATGCTTGCTGCCCATGCCTGGAATATAGAACACCTCCAGAGGTATTTGCGTGGTATGTGGCAGGTAATTAGTTCTGAAATGAAGCAAAAGTCTCCCAGCTGCTTGCCCTTCGGGACAGACAGTTATAGCCACATGCTCACTTTATGAAATCGTAACACCATTACAGCTGATGTGATCAGGGATTTGTGCCAGACAGTGCTGAAGATAAAGGAATGAAGGTGGAAGATGGAAAAGAAGACTTCCTTGCACAGGCAGGAAATGGCTGAGGTTTTGCTTTTTAGATACTAGTGAACACCAGGCCTCAAGATGCACAAGACTGAGCCCCAGGCTACGCCAACTGGACCGCTGCAGAATAAACATAGCAGCCTGCCCAGGTCAGACCCATCAGCACTACTAATATTCTGGAACGAATGCTGTAGGTCAGGTGCTTTATTTTATATTAATTTGATCATCAAATCATTTCCAATCACTGGACAGGGCCATCTCAGCTATGGCAGGGAGGTGAGCAGAAAGCCAAGCTGAAGCAGGCTGGATAAATGCGCTCTTAGGTCTGCAGGCTTTGATTAATATGGGGCTGGAGTGGCACTAAGGAAAGAGCCAAGGCTGAAGGGGAGGGGGGGAGGCGTGACCCCCCACCAAGCTGCCAGCCTGGCTGTGCATTCTGTTCCCACTGGCTGGACGAGCCGTCTGCCTCCTGAGACTCTCTGGGCCCTGCCGGCCGCACTGGGTCTCCGTGGATCAGAGGAGGCAGACTGCAGGGAGCCACAGGGCATGCATGCTATCTGCCTCCCTTCGCCCTCCAGCCACCTGCATGTGTGGGCCGTGCCTGTCTGCCCAGGTGGCCCCGGGCCCTTCTGCCACGCGGGCCCCGCTTCAGCAGACTGCGCTCTCCTCTGGGCCAGACGACACGTTGCCCTGCGTCTAGCCAGAGTCTAGTCGGAGACTAAGCTGGCGGAGCCATGCACATGAAGGCCCCAGAGCCATTTAATCTGCAGAGCAAGGATTTGGAAGGGTGGAAGGGTTTATTCAGGAGGGAGGAGACACAGGAAATGGCTGAGGACTCCTCCACTGCTGATAACTGCTGGGGCTAAATCTTCTCACCACACAGCAGCGGGCGCATGGCAATTTCCTCCTTTGCTCATCTGTGACAGCGTATAAACATCCCCCTGAAAAGCTCATCATATTCAGCTTAAACTCCTCAAAGACATCCCTCTTCCACTTGTCAGTCACAAGTAGACCAGGACAACATGGAGACCTGGAATTTTTAAGCATGTTAAAGCGTGCATGTGTGTGTGACTGTGTGTGTGTGAGTATGTGTGTGTGTTAAGGTGAGTTTGTGAAGGTGTGTGTGGGTTTTAGGGTGCGTGGTGTGCTTTGAGCTCATGACAGCAGAAGGGTGTCACTGAAGGATTACTGATGGGTGCCATCTTGCAGCGAGCCCTGAAGAAATCCATGCCTGTCTCTCTTGCTCTCTGTCTCTCCACATCGCTCTCCGTCTCTGTCCTTTGCGGTGTGTCCTGTCTCTGCCTTTTCGTCTGCGATGTGACGGTGAGACGTCTGCTCCTGCCACACGAGGGCCCTCAGATGCACTGGGCTGTCATCCCGACAGAGCGATGACAAGTGGCAACTTCGGCGGAATTGTCTGTAGGAGACACACTCTCAAGGCCCCGCCCCTCACCGTCTCTCAAGGCCCCGCCCCTCACCATCACCACCCAACGAGGTACACGACAACCTCGCGGAGTCAACGTAATAAATAACTCCACGACTTCGAGGCACATCAAAGAACGTGCCATTCTGCGGACCGCATGAAATCAATCTGACATAATCAGCAGACGGCAGGCTTGGCGAGAGGGCGGTGGGGAGGGGGAGCTCGAGCCAGGCGCCTCTGACCTACATCGCAGGTCTGGCGAGAAAGAGGAGTGACTCCCTGGCACCCAAGCTGTAGTCGGAGGAGCCAGAGCTGGAACTCTGGTACGGGACAATGTTCCACGAGTGCTAGCGGAGCCGCCTGCCACAGACAGGCCCGAACTCACAGCAGCCTTGTGAAGTCAGTCCCCTCTGAGCAGTGCTCATCTTCCAGCTCCAGCGCTGTAGTTTGGGTGGCGAGGCCCAGCGCACCGACACCTCACTGACACGAACGCCGCAAAATGGCGGTGCCAGCGGCCTGGATGGCAGTGACCTGTACGATCATGTGATCATGTCTGACACTATCAGACGCATCAGTGTGCTCACTGCTGCGTTGGATATGTTCGCATATTAAAAGTTCAAGTGCACAGGAAGATCGTTTAATGACACGATCGGAGCAGAAATGAACCGACCTCGCCGCTGCCGTTGGCAACCAGTCTCTGCCGCAGCTGCGCGGAGCACTATAGCGTTTCCAGGTGCTTCTGCGCGACCTTTAGCCGCGCAGAACGGGAGGCGGCGGGACCGGGTTCCTCCCGCCGCACGCGAGCTCCTCTCATATTTCTCCCCACCGAGATTGCCGGCGTTTCTTGTAATCACCTTCTTCCCTGTAGCACTTTCCCTTTTGCTTTTAGTGCTGGCGGTGTACATCATCAATGAGCTAAAGTAATGTTCTTAAAATGGCTGGGAATCGATTGGATCGACTGCGGGTGACGGGACTCGGGCCTTTGTGAGGAGCTAATGAAGCCTGGAGAGGGTGGAAGGTGCGGCGTGAATAGAGCCTGGGTGATGGAAACAGAGGCCCAGGCAGGGAAAGGGGGGGACACTATTAGAAGTCCCGCTGAGTACGAACTCAATCAGCAGCCAAGCGTGGTGGCCATTGTGCCTGGGTGTAATTGGAACTGTGAGATTTTATTAAGAGAGAGTAATTGCATGTGCTCCTCATCTGCGTCTCCATTGTGCTATCTCTGGTCAGGATGAAGTCTCCGAGGACAGGGCGGGTATTTACCGTCTCCGTCTCTGGTGGCGAGAAGACGGCCAGGCGCACGGAGGAACGGGAGGCCTCTGGTGTCGGGCTGACCTCCCCCACTCTCTTCTCCTGTTTCCTATCACTCATCTTCATCACTCGTCCTCCTTCCTCAAGCTGAAGTTATCTGTCAGCGCTTCACTGTCCCACCAGGGTTTTCAATTAGCGCTCCTTTCCTCTGTGCGTGAAATACATCGCATGTTCTCCAGGTCTGTCCATTTGTCTGAGTGCCACATGCTTACATCTCCTTACTGATATCCCTTCGCCGAGAGGAAGATGTCTTAGACTGAAATTGCAGAGAACCTTCCTCAAGTAATCTTTCCCTGGGGACCTTCTGCTTTGACAAGGACAGAATAGGCCTTTCTTTACCTGCTCTGAATGTGGAATCCATCCGCAGCCCGCAGGATGATGATTTATTAGTCCTGCAGATCTTAAGTAGCACTGTTTCACATTCTCGCTGCATTCAGCTTCCATCTAACCTAATACTCCTATAAAGACCTGAAGTGGAGCAATCATGTAAGGATATTTCGGGTGAACTCTGAGCAGAAAGGCTCTCCTGCCTCCTTCGGTGCGTACGTGGCATGCGGGCAGCTTCCTGTGAGGATCGAGGGGGGCACCGGGTCCCCTTTGCCACTGCTACCCATCAGCACCTCTCCATGTCAGCTCTGGCTGCTAAAAGGATGAGGGTGGAGATCATGAGTTCCTCACACAAATCCTGAGCTGTAATCCACACGCTGTTGCTCTCCGACCTTCCTATTTAAGCCTCTCTGAAGGCAGTTTCTACAACACTCCTTCAACTCCTTAAATCTCTATTCTTTTCATCTTGGAAAGGGCAATTCAGGCTTTATTTGAAAAAGCCTTGGACGGCTAACCTGTAATGAAAGGGAGAGTGAAGTAGCAATGCCTCCTTGCGCCCATGGCTGGTGCGAGGCCCTTTCCAACAAATAAACGTATCAGTGGGATTACACGCAACCTCCCCCCCTGCAGCGCAGCATAGCATCCAAATGGACTCCCTTCTAGCCACACGCGCAATGTCCGTTACGATCTCGTCTGATCAAACCGAGCTAGGAAAGCGTGGCCGGGCGGGTGGGGTGTGACGGTGAGTTCTTCAGCCTGACACCTGCCTCGCTCCCCACACCATAAATACTTCAGCCCCGTAGTCGAGCGAACCCACTGGAGCGTTGCGCTTGGACACGGGGAGCTCTCCCTGGTGCCGGCGCCGCGCTCGGAGCAGGCCGTGCTCCAGGTGCCCGCTGGGAAGGGACTGCTGTCGTCCGTAATTTCTCTTCTGATCGACTGCCCTTACATACCCCCCCGCCAGGAGCAGCCCGGTTTGGACACTTGATGCTCACCTTCGCGGGGCATCAGCGTCTCTGCCGACATGTCCGGACGGGCCAAGTCATGCGTGAGGCTGCGATGGACAGCGGCGACAGAAGCAGGGCGCAGGACCGGGCTCAGGACCGGGCTCAGGGGGGGGTCCCGCCGTCCGCGGGTAGACGGGCGGAGAAAGAAGCAGCGCGCAGCCCGGAGAGCCACAGGAATGCAGCGAGCCCCGTCCTGTCGATCCTCGTTCCAGTCCTTTTACGCTTTAATAGCGGCGACGGCGATCGCAAAAGTAAAACAAACAACGCTGCCTTTCTGCCACTCTTACCGCAGGCATTTCTGTGGCTCACACACGCCGCCAACTGAGGCTGACTAGGCCTTTCATTCAAGCAACACGGTGGGCTGACATTAAGCCTCGCACTGGAAGGAAAAGAAACGCCCATGGTCCACGTCCTTCAGAATGCAAAATAAACAAAGCGCTGAGCGGAGGGGGCTTCCCCCACACAGTGGAACTGCGGGGCTTTCTGTGGCTGGTCTGGCATGTGTTGAGCTTGCAGTCTGGGGCAGGACGATCGCTCTGCCAGCCCAAACAGGACCTGCCACAGCCACCGCAGCCGAGAGCCAAACCGGCATGTGTTCTCATGTGAGACTTCCTGGTCTGTCTGGGATCTCACGGTCAGCCGCTCGCAAAATTGTAAACTTCTATTACGCCTATTGCTTAACAATATCTCAGTGCGTCTTCTAAGGCTAACTAAGGCCGAGGGAACGTAAGAAAAAAATAAATCCCATGAGTCTCCCGGTTCCTGAGGTGCAACAAGGCGTGAATACCAATATGAGTAAGTGCAGGAGCCAATGTCACAAAAGGGACCGCAGGTACGTACAAGGTACACCAAGTGAATTCCCCAGCTGGGGTTGAGTCTGGAGCCTTTTTTACATGGCAATTGAAAGTGACCAAAATTGCTCTATATATCGTCTTGGTACAAGGCATGCGTATTCCTGAGATCTGTAAGGGCACAGTGATACCAGAAAATTCTACTTTGAATACAGTTAACTGCAATGACTTTTGGTACTGACTGGTTGTGATGGGCACTGATGCTCATCACTCAACAGAAAGTCCCACCTTGCTGTGATGAGTGTGTCCCTTAAAAAATCCATTTAAAAGTCCCTTTAAAAGTCATTTAAAAGTTCCTTTAAAAGCCATTTAAAAGCCCCTTTAAAAGCCATTAACTACTGGAATTTGAGGTTAGGCTTGAAATAATCAACAACAAAACACATAGAGAACACTGTAGATGCACGCATTGGGTCACATTGAGGGGAATCCGGTATTACAAAGCAATATAAAACGAATTATTTAGCTATTTCATATTACTTATTTTAGATTTTAGTATTTTTTGCAAACAATTAGACCAGCAACAACGAGTCATTGATGTACTATTAAAATTATATCTAAATTATGTGTAAATGTGTAAAATCTTATTAAAAAAAGATCCTCTTGCTTGTGAAGAACATAATAAAATGAATAGATTTAAGTGTACAATTCTAATTTTCCAGAAAGCAAACAAAAACGATTACAAAGAATTCAAAAGCTCAGCATTCTGGGCTGATAAACAGGTAATATATATGAAGGTACTTTGAATGTGATACACACTTCCCCAATGAAGATAACTTCAGCTTTTCTTAGTCCAGATATCACCAAAAAAACCTCCAGACCATGCTGAAAGCAAATTAGCTCGAGGCCTCTCTTGGGAATATTACTGTCAGAATATATGTAATAATTCCAGTGGTGAAGTCACTGTTTGTAGTGCCCTTGATTGTTCCTTTACCAGTTTTGCTTTAGTTCCGCTTTTGTTTCTGTTCATGTGCTTTGTGTCGTCGTTAGCGTTTCCACCTGTGATTGGTGATCAGCATTCATTAGTCTGTGGAAGTGTTCGAAATAGCCTACTACATACTACTTGCATACCGATCAGGTCCCAGATCAATATGTCGTATGCATTATGCGACCAAGTGCACAAAAAATCCCTTGATGATGTACTACTTCCAAGTATTCCAATACGTGACCCCAGCTATCTTTGTGGCATACTGCATCCTGTCATGCAACAGTGGCAGGAAATCATTCCTAAGTGGGCGGAACCTTCATACATTCACATGAGCTTGTAGTATGGTTTACTTTAGGTGCATAGTGTATACTATGCTCCACACTACTTTGGGGACCAGTATGCAATATACAGTATAAACTGAGTGCAGTATGCAGTACACACTATGTAGGTGTAGTAGTAGTATGTAGCAGAACACAGTGTTCCCGCGTTTCTTTTGTCTGTTCTTCTTGCACCGTTTCTTAAACGCACTTAGTGTTACTGGTCAGTTCTCTTGAGTTGTTGGAGTTGTTTTAACATTTGTATCTTTCCTTGTTTTGCTTTGTTCTCATGTTCCTTCTTTATGCCTGCTCACATCTGTTTGGCTTTTTGTTTGTTTTCCCTGTTTAAGTTTATGTATCGCTTGCTTTTTTTGCCATTCCACGCCTCCGTGCGCATGCACGTCTCCTCTCGCTTCGTATAAGCCCCAGCATGACAACAGGTAAGGAGAGACGCGGCCAATTGACTCTGATGTGAAGTAAATTGGATGGTCTGTGTAAACTGAAATTCACCAAAGTCTGATGAAATTACACTTGCCTTAAGCCTCAGGTACACTACATGACTTTTAAAGGCATAGCAGATTATAAAGGCTGGGTATCCCACACACTCCCAAGTGCTTTTTGGCTGATTTTTATGGTGAGTGAAAATGTCAATCACACACTAAACTGCTAATGCACCGCCCGACTTCGTGTTGCTAAGCCGAACCGGACACGTCCCCGAACACAGGTACCTCGCGTTACCGCGGAGTTGCAGAGAGATGAAGGACAATAACTCACTGCTGTCGTTCTTTGCGACACCATTTAATTCCCAGACAAAAACAGGAAAGAAGGAAGTGAGGTCATGGGTGGGAAGACACAGTCAGCATGAGCTGTACAGAGCAGCGCAGAAGGGGAGGGCAGTAGCGTACTGGAAGTCATGGACACTGTTGTAATAGTTGTAGTAATTGTAGTAGTTTTTTTAACTCACCGTACACAGGCTGCTATGCTCCTGCCACAGCTTAATTAACCTGACCTTCACTGTGGAGCTCCACTGCATGAGTGACCGCATTGCCAGTTTTCTTTATTTACTTCCTGTGTTTACTTTTCACGCTCAATCTTTATTGGCTATTGATGGGACCCGCTCAGACTCGACTCACTGACCAGTATACATTACTAGATTACATGCAAAGTCTTGTCTACTCGTCGAAGTCTCGTTCGATATGCTGCGACTGGTCTGAAACTTGATCAGGAGGCGAAAATATCTGCGCCCCTCACACACACCTCGGTTTTCTCTCCAATTATCCACTCCGCCCGACCACAAAATCTGCAGACTAGATACAACCAGCGCAGGCTCGGCTTGACTGAGAACTGGAGTAAGAACCAGGCTAAACATAGCACAATGTATCCCCGGCTTTAGGAAAGAGCAGCAGAAAGGCACTCTCACAAGCGAGCTTATATTTGTCTACTACTATATCCTGTTGAGTGTGCCTGCTTATTGCCACTGTGACACTGGTGTTTTATGATATATTGTGAGCATTCATCCATCACTGCTAGCCACTCACAGAAAAAAAAACAGCCCAGTAGAATTCTATTTCTATCTAGCCACTCAAATGCAGTGATTTCTTAGTGTTAATCTGCACATAGGGACACAATTTCTTCTACATTTTGCTTTGCTTTAAAAATTGGGTGCCAAGGTTTAGAAGTACGAAAACTTGCACTGACCCAGGTATGATCAAGAAAATGCTTTGACACAGGTATGACCTTCAAAAAATTCACACTGGAATCGGTCTGCAGAGTAATTAAACCAACAGGATTCTAGATAAAACGGGCAATAATAAACGCAATCTGAGATTATGTAGTGCTACCGGTGTTGAGCGATAAGAGGTCAGACACAAATGCTGGGAAGAGTGAGATTTATTAGACGCAGATTCAAGCTCGTAGTCAGAATCACTGTCCATAAAGCCAGGTTGCTCAGGGAAAGACAGATGGCTAACATGTAATACAGGTTTAGACATTGTCAAATATAACAAAATACTCAAGAAATGGAGTAGTAACTTACAGTGGGGCTGACCAGAGAACTGCAAAGTACTACACACAAACATACGCATTCAAACACGCTAAAGCACAAGCAAAGACCAGCAACAATGTGCTTAAATACACAAGATAACAAGGAGACTAAACTAGAAACAGGTGACAACAATAACAAGGGGCGTGGTTTATAATAGATAGGCGGGAACAACTGAATGACAACAAGAGCACATGGGAAAACAAAACACAAGCACATGGAACGAGGAAACGAGACATGATTGACAGGTCGGGGTGGGGCTAGACGTGACACCTAAAGCATTGCTAGATTTCAAATGCCTCAGTTGACCTGTTTAAGAATTATATTCAAATGATTTAAGGTGAAAGCCCTAAGATGAAATAAAAGAATTGAATTGAATGAATTTTCAGACCAAAACATTACCTTAACCTAATAGTTGAAATGGAACCTAAGTAATCAAAGAAAACTAAAAAGAAAGACCCAATCTGACAAAGTGATAGAAGAGGAAGGCTTTTATCGGGTGAAATCACAGCTTACATTTCATTTTAAACTTCAATATATGACCTTTGAATGGAATGTACAAACAAACCCATATAGCTTTGTTCATGCTGAGAGCAAACATGGTGTGTGCCTGTTACTTGGTAAAACATACTGTTTGAAGCACCCACATCCACAAGGGACTTTTATTCTGTTTGTTGCCCAAGGCAAGTCACTTACCCTAAATAACTTGAGAGAGCAACTCCTCAGATTATACCCAGGCTGGAGTGCCGTATTGGCGGCCGATACACTGCGGCCGTGTTCTACATGAGGCTCGATGAATCAGGCGAATTGGATGTGGGCACATCTGCGAAGCCCCAGTAAACTCATTGTGTTTTCCGTGCGGTGCGTGAGCCGAGCCAGTGGATGAGACCCTCGTATGACCACTGGGGCATTATGCCCTGTCAGCAGCGGGGGGTCGTCTGGAAGGCAGGCCAGTGTGTGATACTGATATGGGCGAGTAAGTTATGGGCCACTTGGATTGTGTAAACCTGAGCAGGAGGAGAGCAGGAGGGGAGCAGGAGGAGAGCAAGAGGGGAGCAAGAGGGGAGCAGGAGGGGAGCAAGAGGGGAGCAGGAGGGGGAGCAGGAGGGGAGCAGGAGGGGGAGCAGGAGGGGGAGCATGAGGGGGAGCATGAGGGGGAGCAGGAGGGGGAGCAGGAGGGGAGCATGAGGGGGAGCATGAGGGGGAGCAGGAGGGGAGCATGAGGGGGAGCATGAGGGGGAGCAGGAGGGGAGCATGAGGGGAGCATGAGGGGGAGCAGGAGGGGAGCAGGAGGGGAGCATGAGGGGGAGCAGGAGGGGAGCATGAGGGGGAGCAGGAGGGGAGCATGAGGGGGAGCAGGAGGGGAGCAGGAGGGCACTCCCAGCTGCTCTCTGTCACTCCCCTGATTAAAACACAACAATTGCTCTTAGTGTCACTTCCCAAGAGCTCTCATCCTGCCCTACAGTGACAGACCACAGGCTGAGTATGGCGCCATGCCAGCACACGCATGCACACACACACACACGCACGCACACACATGCATGCACACGCGCACACACACACACACACACACACACACACATGAATGCACACGCGCACACACACACACACATGCATGCACATACACACACACACGTACACACACGCGCACACACAAATGCACGTACACACACGCGCACACAAACGCATGCATGCAGGTTTAGATGCACACAGATGGACACACACACACACAACTGATCGCTGACAGCATTTTTGTTGCTTTAGCTCTGAACTCCAGCGCATGTGAAATGGAGGAATGGCTTTGAGGTCAACGCTTCAGGAGGCTGCGCTGGCCAGCTGTGTGTCGCGGCCCGGCTAGTTTATGCACAGCACAGCTAGTGAACGGTCTGCTTCGCCCATTCTAGTGGACTCTAGATGTGCAGTCGTCTGGAGTCTGTTGCTGCTGGTGCCAGAAAAACAACACGAAGCTGAAATATCTAAATAAATATGTGACAACCACGCGCAAAACTTTGGGTGCGAAAAATGCAGCTGTTGGGCACATGGTTGGTAGACGGGTGAGCTTAGCAGGAGTAAACAAAACGCTTAGTAACCAACAAGCTCACTTCCTTAACCAAAACGTTTGACCACAGAAGGCAACATTAGGCGGTAGGCACACATGGGAAACCAAAGAACACTTTCAGGCATGAAGAAAAACTGTTGGACTGGTCAGGCACACATTTTAATGGAGCACAGACATTTTAATGGAGCACAGACATTTTAAATGCGGCTGTAATGAGAAGAGAACAACAGGATGAGCTCAGAGGGGTTAGTGCAAAATGGCTGCATTGTGGCTCTGCCCCAATGTGGCCAGGAACGACCGCCAGCATTTGGACACACACCATCCAGTCATTGACTGCAAAGGATTTTCAACAAAGTACTACACATGACCTTTGATTGATATTATCCCGCTTGCCCAATCCCTAACTCACTCACATTTAGCTGTGACATGTGCTTATATTTAAATTAGAATCAGTGCTGGTAAACAAATTGATTATATATTTTTGCTCCTTCCAGTTATCTATATTTTCTGCACTCAGCTACTTTAGTGCTTCTGTGAATTGGAAGGAGGGGGGGGCATGGAATAAAAAAAAAACATGACTGTGACCTTTGACCTTTTGCCCTTAGAGCTCATTTTATTTCAAATGCATGTGCTGCAGTACCAAGCCAACATGAAAATACCGTGTCAAGTTACTTACAGCCTGCACAGATTTAAGGCTTGTATCATATCCTTTCCCATGATAAAGTCATTCTGCCACTGAAAAAACCCTTAAGCATCCAAGGTTTGGGTGTGTATGTTTGTGAATGTGTGTGAGTGGGTGAGAGAGAGAGAGAGAGAATATAAGCCTGTTTATGTAAACGCATGAGTAATTGTATTCAAAGGGTAATGAGAACATTCGTGGCTAGGGTTAACATCACCATGAAAGTTTAATTTGAGAAATTACAGGAAATGATAACCAAAATGCAGTCAAAAACCAACATTGCTTCAAGATGTGCAGTGAGCTTAAGTGAAAGCACCCCGTAAACCGCCCTTGCGGTAAAATCCAAGAAAATAACTGCAGTTCCCTTACAGATTGGAATTTTGCCACCCTTTGTACATGGTGTTCTGTCATTAAACAAGCTGATTATTATTATTTTTACTGCACCAATGTCAAGTGCTCTTGAATTAGCCTGTAGCTAATGGTAACTCTGATTCACTATGGCCTTGGCCCCAGATGGAGGACAGTCTCTATCTACCTAGCTCCTTCTACTTTTTCCATTGACCACAATGAGGGTCTCTCTCTCACACACACACACACACACACACACACACACAAACACACACACACTCTGCCAAGCACACATCGTACTTAATGACGCACTAAAGCTACAGCATGCAGAGAAAATGGTTGCCTTAAATGGACGCCAGATGCGGGAGCGGTGTAGATTTACAGCGGAAGGGCAGAGGCACTCGTGCCGTTTCATGTGGCCTGCCATGATGGGAGCGCCTGGCCTCTTCCTCCCTGCTCCACTCCTCCGGGGCTCCACGGCTGGGAACAGTGTGCCTGGGACTCATAATGACCAGCGCCACGCTTTAAAGGGGCCATGCTGGCCTCCTGGGGGGATCAGCCAACCTGAAAATTGACCAAGTCAGAATCAGAGATGTCAAAAAGCCTTATTATTATCACAGCCAGACCAAAGGACAGAAGACGGAGGTCTCGCGTGTTCCTCTGGAAACCATGGCAACGCTCATCTGACTACTTCCGTGTATTTGGCTACCGTGGGCCGGGAAATCGGCAGACACACCATTTTGTTAGTATAAAGAGACAGGCCATCTATAGCTGGAGTGTACCAGGACCACTTTGTGCTATGTGTGTTGCATCCATATTATGCTAAACTTTCTGAATTGCCTACACAGACAAATGACTAAAAATGACACGAGAGCTCAGCACAATTTCATGACACCCAAGACAAATGCTCAGAGTACGCGCAGCAGATCTCCAAAGCACACGAGACCTTTTCTCATTGGCAAATACTATTGTTTGGTATGAGGGTCATCGTTCAAAAAATGACACCACTGCATATTCAATAGCAATCAATAGCGCATTTGTCCGGTCCCTGCCCTGCATACGCGGAATGCATCTGAACAGTGCGCAGCAGAAGCATACAGCGACGGCCCTCTCCATACGTCTGCCGTGAGCTGGTTGGCGAGACGGCACTCCGCCCGGACCTGTATAGCTGGGTTTGTCCTGACCCGGCGTATTCCACACCACTCCAGACCGAGTCAAAAACTCCCTGGCAGGGCTCCAGTGGTCTGTGGTTGTTTCCTTTTCAGGTCACACAAAACCAGGGATCTGCGACCTCTTCCTGCTGCCCATGCGCCATGAATGGGCCCAGTGAGCCAGCGCTGATGGGGCACGCCCCACACCGCGGCCCTGGTGGTGGGTGGAGGAACAGCGGGGGGGGGGGGGGGGGGGACTGCTGTCAGCACATTGAACCGTACCACATCGCTAACCCCACATTACCTCTTGTAAGCTCTTGGAGCAATGTTCCTCCCATAGTGAAAAAGCCTGCGACCGCCGTATTCGTATTCGCAGCGCAGGCGAGAATTGCAGTGAGGCACAGTCGTTTTACCTTCCAAAACAAACAACACAAACAACTGCCCTAAAAACGTAAAGAGCATTCTCCATAAAGCATTCACTCGAACACAGCCGCTGCAGTTTAGCCGTCACCCTGAAATTGCAATCCTGACTCGTCACACCTGTTTGAGATGTCCTATTTCAGAGACGCTGTCTTCGGAATGTGCAGCTTTGACATAAGCCATCAAAAACTGGAACTAACCCTCCCATGACGCACATGCAGAAGGCCATGGATACCCGCTAACCCTTCTGCGAAAACAAACAAACAAACAAAAAGAATAAATAAATGAAAATGTTGACAATAAATGAAACCGTCTTTCATTTCTTCCTTTAATAAAGTCCAGAGAGACGTCGAGGTCGGTGGAGACCACGACCGCGGTCAGGAAACAGGCTTCTCTTTGTTGCTAACACAGCTCTCCCTCCCCTTCGTGAGTGGAGGCGCAGACTCAGGGAGTCCTGAGGTGGAATAGACTGCGTATGCAGAGAGAGGACCATAAGCACCAGCTGCCCTCAGTACATTCTCACTTCATGCACTCTCCCTCGAAGCCAGCAGACCTGAGAGAGCACCATCCCTTACCCTAACAAGCTTCTCGCATGGGGTTCATCTCTCCTGGTTCTCTAAGATCTGCCTAATTAGCGCCAGGGTTGGCAGGCATCCTGCAGGTATCCCCTCACCCTCACGGTCGGTCTCCGCTTTGTTCCTGCTAATATACCGCTGCTCTGTCTTGCTCTAGTCACTAGTGGCTCTAACAGCCGCCGTCACCACAAGTGAAGCCCATCGAGGACTTCTAAGAGGCCATAAAGGCAGGATGGATCTAAAGGCTGCACAGATCATAAGTGTTGGGGATCTTTAGTCTGGGATGGTTGTGGGCAAGATAAGTAATAATAATACTAATGCAACACGAAAAGAACAGTAAGACACATATTCCACGGCACGTGTGCACATTCCTGGACCTTTTCGTCTCCGTTTTAAATTGTGTACCTTGCCGTAATGCTCAGAGTCAGCTGAAGCCACCTCTGCTGGCTCCAGCGTCTTTAATCATGTCTCTGCAAGTCCGAGCAAATTACTGCCTTGTGATCATGATCGATAAGGCCGTAGATGCGGCAGTGCTTCTGCAGTCCGTGTGCAGGGCGAGTAAAAGAGAAGGAGTGTAGCCACGGATACTTCGCTCGCCTCACAAATAGCTCAAATAGAAATACAGCAGTGTCCTGAAAACTACAAAACATGCCCTGGTAGGTGCGATGCGCGAGAACGGGGGGGCCATGTGCCGGGCGAATCCGCTTCATTACCACACGTTGTTGCGAGGTTTATTGATTTTCAATAGCTCCGGTAGTTGCATTCTCTCGATCACTGGGCATCCTGATGAAACCTTGAACAGCAACGCATCAATAAATAATAGACTGTTGGCCAAAGTAAAGAGATTTCATAGAGCATGCTGCCACTCACTGTTCAGCATCAAGCGCAATGCATGACCCATTAATAGTCAGGCTCTCCACTTCTGATTCAGGCAGGTTTTTATGATGCCCTTCGGGCACGTGGTTGTATCTTTTCCCCTCATACATGCCTTTTCTACTGGAGGCCTGGGAGGTGGAGGACGTGGTGCAGCCCCACCCTACCCTTCTGGACGCTGATTGATGCTGCCACTCCACCAGCTTTAGGGGTCACAGCCCCAAGTGTCGCTTTCACCTCTGCAACAACATTGGTGTTAACTTTTCACATGATGTCTATTTCTTCATCCTGGTACTTCCCTAGAATCAGTCCAGCTTCTCATATCGGTTGGTTTGCTATTATCTGTTTGGATCTGGAGGTCCCAAAGGATCTTCATGTAGTTGTTCTCCACCACACTGTGGTTCCTCTCGTTTGGACTTGGTAGGGCATGCAGCTTGCGTGCCTTATGTTCCACACACACACACACACACACACACACACACACACACATATTTATGTATATCAAAAGAAGATTCCGGCTGAGTAAGTGCAGTCTACTGTAATAAAAGAAGCAGAGAGTTTGTAGTCAAGTACATAAAGTTTCCAGAGAGACAGGATGTTTCAGAGAGAGGTGCTTCTTCAGCTATGAAAGCAAAGCACTTCTCATTGCTTTGGAATGTACATGACTGTCCAGCGCACTGATGTAGTTTGGTAGTTTGCAATGTATGAAATGTACTCAGTACTACACAGTATTTTAAAAACCTCAAGAGTGTAGCCAATAGAACACCATGCCTCATACAACCGGAAGCGTGTGATCATCCATGCTGATTCAGATGATGATACTCAGATGATAAATACTACTAGTGTGACACTACAATCTTTCCTTATGTAATTAGTGTATTTAGACAGCATCAACTATTTTTGTTATTTTTGTTCTTAAAATGTTTTGTAGAACTTCTGGATAACAACATGACAATATGATAATATCTTTAATGGTCTGAAAATGTTTTGTAGAAGGTTCCCAGAATATGTAACTGGTGCAACCAATTCAGCCCCTGAAGCTCAGCTGGTAGAGGTGATAATGCATGATGCTATGACACCAAGGTCACGGGTTTGATTCACAGGTATCGTATGTAGTGTCATTATGATTATATTATAAATATATGAGTTCACATACTGTACCAAATGCCATAAATGTAACAGTCTGAGAACTGTAATGAAGATGGTATTGACTAGCCACATGTGACATGTGACATGTGATATACAGCTTCCAGATCTTGTAGCTATCATGAAAATTCCTCCTTCCTGCTCCAACACGTACTGGGCTCATAATTTTCTGTTATTTGCTTGCAGTGAGATATTCAACATTACCCCTTTAATGCAGAGTGGACAGTTTATTGCTCAGGTCAATAATCTATTGACAGTGTCAGAGACTTTGATGGTGCTGATTTGCTAAACGTGAAACAGACCAGCCTGTTTAGTTTATTACTGGAAACATCTCTCTGTCCTGGTGGTGTTGTTAACCACTGGGTTTTAATTTCGGCTGTCTGGGAGAGCTGGTTTCTTTGCTTTCAATTACACCTGAAAAATATCCAAAGGAATTAAAGAAAATGTTTAAACATGAAATGGTAAATTATGCATGCTGAGGAAGATGTGGGATAATATAGTGCTTGACAGACTATATTTACATTAATTTCATCTTAATTTACAATAATATATGTGCTTGGTGTTGGTCATTTCTTCTGCTTCAACATTTAATTAAAAGTAAATAAGAATATGAAAAACTAAAGAAATACTGAAACGCAGAAAAAATCAGGTCCAAAAGTGAGAAACATGAAGTGATATTAATCCCAGGAATGGACTCACCGTGCATTCTGTGTCTGAGCATACAGTTGGATCTCCCACCCCAACAAATGGAAATGGCTTTCCTCATGCAGACATGATAACCATTTTCCAATTTCAACTTCATCTTCAACCACCAATTTCAGCCAGTGTGGCTGTGACTGCAATATGAATCCCTGCATATATACAGGATATTACAGGTTCATGCAGGGCTCTCCACCAATCAGAGGCAGAGACAAAGCCAGGCAGCCATTCCTCCTAGCTGCCTGTTATTTCTTTCCATTCATTATTCAATAAGCTTTAATTGACCCTTGACCTAAGGAAGGGGTGAGAATCGTCCTAGCTCCAGCGACCTGTACCAGAAAACTTGTGACAAAGTCAAGTAGGGCTAAATCAGAAAGCAGCCGCGGAGCGTCATGCAGCTTTGGAGAATACACTACAAGGAGAGTTAGGCCTGATTGGGATTGAATGGTGCTTGATGACTCTTGACATTTCAATGGAGTCGTTCAATCACATAGTGCTGTTTTTTATGCCTCTGCCTACTGTGTCTATGCAGACACAGACGCGCACACACACACACACACACACATATGCACCCGCGCACACACATGCACGCATGCAGAAGTACACATCGATAAAGGGCACACACACACACACACACACATAAAGTAGGTCTACCAAACAAGCCGAGGAAACGGATGATGAGCACACTTTTTCAAATCTCCTCCCAGCCTGAATCAGTTCTGCTTTGCTCCCACACTCTCTGGAAACACGCCCGACTCAGCGCAGCTAGGCAACAGGAGCTCTTTCATCTTTCAGCTTGTTGTGTCTGTTAGGGTACTTCCCTTCAAAAGCTCCTAAATGTGTCACAGTTTTCAAGCATATATGCTTTAAAATTCACAACAGTTGCAGTTCTTATGCGCTTTCATATTACCTGGAGTGTTAAAGGGATCCAAAAAATAGCTTGTTTAAGTATAGAGTAACAGAAAAGAAGCGCAGAAGTTACACCATTAAGTCCAACGTACTGACGTTTACACTTACCAGAGGAACAACTTACATGACAGTGGGACGAGACGGTATGATTCATGCCCCTAGTGGCACAAGACAAACATTACAATTGACATGTGACAGGACGAAGATCAAGGAAATCAGTACAGCTGCAACATTACAGCACACCATGCATATATTTGTCTGTCTATCTGTCTGTCAGACATCATATTAAATGCCACTTGATGCCCCGACTATCCGCAAAGTAGTAATGTGAAGTCAAACAGTCCACTGTATAGTTTGAACTTTTAATGACTTGCAAGATGTGGAACTTTTATTCAGATAGACTTAGTTTAACCAATGTCAGTTCAAAATGGTTTCAAAGTAGTGGTTTCAAATGGTTTCAAAGTAGTTAGGGCATCACTTTGTTTACCTCTCTGTTTCATGTTCCATGATCATTTTAACTTTTGACTTTCCGAAATCCATGCTAAGCAATGGTCACTGGCCAGTGCTACCAGAGCCGTGTTACAGAGAGCTCAGTAAGATAAGGACGTAGCCAAAGCAGCCAGTGGTGTGATAGAGAAAATAAAATGGCTACTTCATATTACTGTCCTTTAGCCGAGTTAGTGTAGCGGTTATAATGTCCGTCCTTCAACAACATGGCCACTAATCATGTTAGCCATGCCAGCACAAAGAGCCAACGGTACACAAGGCTTAATGTCTCCACAGAAAGCTAGAGAGTGTATGAAATGCATGAGAATAATGCATTTAATAAGAGCTCTTAAAGGTGGATGTCTTCTTTGCCATGAGAAGAATCCTCGCAAATTGTTTGTCCTTGAGTTATGAGGAATTAACACACAACACTCCAGTTCTGCAGTGCACCTACACGACGGGGAACAAAATAGCGGAAAGCAGAAAAGAATAATTGAAGTTGAAAATAAATATATATTCATAGCCACACCGATCTCGCTCCCATGCAGAACAGCTTGGCAAATAAAAGTCTTGGTTTACTAAGCCGCAACTGATCAAATAAACATCTACAATTAATCAATTAAGACTGCTCCCTAGAGAGAGCCAGACGAGCCCATCTGCATATTTGTGTTTTGTGATCTCGCTTATCTGGGCTCCCAGCAGAACTCGCGCGCTGGTGCCTTTGCTTTCTCTGAGGATAGAAAAAAGCCATTCCGTGATAATTACCAGAGACACTGTGAACTGCTGTGGCTGCGTGCAACGGCCATCGCTCTTTGCGCACGCTTGCGTGTGTTCGCGTGCGTTCGCGTGCGTTCGCGTGCGTGCGTAGACGGGCTCAGTCGGAGGGAGAGGGCTGGTGGTAGCACTTCCAAAAGAGGGCAGCTGACTCTGCCATGCACGATTCTTTACCTCACTGGGCTGTTTGGCCACCAGGGAGAAGAACAATAACACCGCTTCCCTTCATTACAGAAACATTATGGTTTATGTCTAGAACATACACCAATTCACTTCCATTTGTAATCTAATATCAATAAATGCCCTGTCATTCTGCAGCCATTTGAATTAATACGCTGTCATAGGCAGAGCAATATTAGATAATGGTTATGAACATAAATGTCAGAGAAACCATGTGAAGGTAAACTAGTGATGTATGTTTTTAGCTCCAAAATGCTCCACATGGCTGACTGATATAGCTGGAGTCTGGGGACATGGAAATTAACAGCTGTGCCTTGTGTCTCATTTTTGCCAGCATCACTCATTAAAAATGGCAAGATGTTTCAGGTGCAATTTAAATGCGAGATGAGGGAAGGAACGCCTCGTCTCCTTAAATCACTGCAGCTAACAAGGAGTAAACAGCTGTCGATAACAGTTCGATAGAGAAGCATTACTTGTAAAGCAGCACAAGTTCTTCCAGGTCACTAGGAAGGAAGCATGCAGGTTCAAAGCCACACTCAGTATTCACTGCAAGTGACAGCCTTGTGTGTGCGTGTGTGTGTGTTTGGGTGTGTGTGCGTCTGTGTGTGTGTGTGTGTGTGTGTGTGTGTGTGTGTGTGTGTGTGTGTGTGTGTGTGTGTTTCGGTGTGAGACAGCGAGGGAGTGCGTGAGCCCTGGATCTTTCCCTCAGACACCCCAGCCCTCTCATCAGTCCAGACTAGTCGATGTGACTGTCACTCCCAATCTACTGCTCAGAAGCGCTCTGTGTCTATTTTTATAAATGTATTCATATTCATTAGTCTTGAGTGTCATTCATAAAGCCGCTCCTTTAACGCAGCCCTGCCGTTTCAGGCTCGTGACAGCAATACTCATCCTACAAATTAATAACACGGGCAATCACTCGAAGGTAGGGCCTGTCAAGTAACAATTGCTTTTGATTTCCGTGTCTGCCATACGCTCCTGCTCCTCATCACGGGCGGACAAACGGCGCAGACGGCGGAACTCCAGATCAAAAAGCCATTTTAGAGGCTGCGAAACGAGAAATCGTTAATTTTAGTGAGAATTAATTAGCCTCTCATTTTTTGACCCTTCATGTTATTCTGCCTCATAAGGACTTTATGGCTGGATCTTAATTGCAGAGAATAGCGGAAGGTGTG
Source organism: Brachyhypopomus occidentalis (assembly GCA_020368025.1). Classification (NCBI taxonomy): domain Eukaryota; kingdom Metazoa; phylum Chordata; class Actinopteri; order Gymnotiformes; family Hypopomidae; genus Brachyhypopomus; species Brachyhypopomus occidentalis. The sequence continues at coordinate 3,886,107 of JAGXOD010001358.1, read as the reverse complement.
AACATAGAAATCAAGTGCAATTAGCTGTAAGGTGTGCACGCGGCCAACAAACAAAGCCTCCAGTTGGTCCTGCCAAGTCACATGATCAAGAAGAACCAATCACGGGTGTATGTGTATCATAATTCACAGCAAGGTTATCTTTAAGGATATGGGTGGTCACTGACAAGGAGCTCTTGCGCGTAAGGCGAACCCGTTATCTTCGGGAGGAATCTCATGCCATCCCCAGAGTCAATCGCTGACATCGTGGGAGTTCAGCCGCACAGCGAAATCGTGAGAAACTTTTAACAGTTACGTTAGAGCATTTGCATCTCAACAAGACAGCTCACTGTCGCCGCCCTCTAAATTCATTACTAATGAATACAACTGCATTTGGGATGCGCACATCAAATAAAAGGAGCTGGACCGGAGAGCCTGAGCCGTCTCCACCGCTCTATTAAGGGCGAAGTCTTTTAATGAAGTGCTTTACGATGCCTTCCCCAGACTAGATGGGCAGTTTTCGCTCCCCACAATCCCCCCTCCCATTCTCTCCAGACCGTGCGCAGGACTCCATAAATAAAACAGGCTTGTAGGGGAGGGGAAGGCGCAAACACACCCCGGGCGATTGCGGGTGGTGCGTGCAAGCGGGGCCTGCGGTGCAGGGTGGTGCAGGGTGGTGCAGGGTGGTGCAGGGTGGTGCAGGGTGGTGCAGGGTGGTGCAGGGTGCAGGGTGGTGCAGGGTGGTGCAGGGTGGTGCAGGGTGGTGCGTGCAAGCGGGGCCTGCGGTGCAGGGTGGTGCAGGGTGGTGCAGGGTGGTGCAGGGTGGTGCAGGGTGGTGCAGGGTGGTGCAGCGAGCACCGTGAAGAGCTGCCTGGCGCGAGCCCTTAATGATGCCCGGATCAACACAGCGGTCGGGGGAGCCGTCCGCGAGCTGCTAAGCCCCGCCCTTTTCCTAATGAAATGCCAACACGCTGCGCTGTCCGATAGCGCTGGAGTCATATGTCAGCACACCTGTGTTCTACGGACGCCGCCGCCACCTTTGTTGCCGTGACGATGACAACAGGGGGAGGCTAAGCCTACGTTGTGCTATGTGACCGCAAGCATGCTCGCTACTCATAAATTCCAGGTTGTGTGTGTGTGTGTGCGTGTGTGTGTACATGTGCACTGTGTCCTGTAGGTATTCCATGGTCCCTGCAGACCCTCTGATCAGCTCTGGACGACAGGAAGCTTCACTTGCATCTGGAGGTCCTGTGCTGATACAGACTGACATGAACAGCCCCTGCCTTCAGCCATCACGTCTTCGCTCTGTCTGGAGAGCCCCCCCCCCCCCCCACACACACACACACACATCCTTCTTCCTCCCCCTCACTTCACATAGCAGTGACCTTTGGTATACCCCGCTTGTCTTTGTCAGAGTGCATCAGACCAAAAGTTTGTCCTACTAGATCATTCACAAAAAAACAATAAAACAATATTGAGAAGGTCTGACCTTACCAGAGGGTAAGAAGCTTAAAAGACAGGCTTCCTGGCCAAAGGGATAGTGGAGGTTATTGTGGTGTGGAGTGGAAGCGGGTGGTGCTCTCAGACTGTTTGACAGACTGATCTGATGGAAATATAAGAATCAAGCTGGACACACTAATCCCTTTTGTCCACCATTTCTATACTTTTGCATGCACACGCTCAGACACTGTCAGCTTCTTAACTTCCACTGGGATCCTAACAGCCTTTTTGATTTATGCTGCTCTGTACAGCACCAATATCCATACCAGCAGATCTCTCTGTCTGTCTGTCTCTCTCTCTCTGTCTCTCTCTCACACACACACACTTTCCCTTTTCCATCTCTCTCCTCTAGTCGAGAATAGCAGCCTTAACACATCCTTTGTGAGACTCCCTCTCTGACCAAAAAAAAAAATCCCAATTGTCATCTACTCATCCATCAAATATTAAGTCATCTAAGCAGAAAAGCAGGACGATAGTCTTCTGTCAGCCCTGCATCACAGTCATGGGTTACTGCATGTGCAGACAGTGCTTTAGAGAGGGCCGATTTGGCTAGACTCAGTCTATGCAGATATTAATCCGACTTTGACTGCTAATAACTGGTTTAAAGAGAGCTGAATAAATTCTGCTTGACATGCTCGCAGGGTAATTATATGTGAGTCACTTTCAGGTTGGCAGACGTCAAAATGTAGCACATTGTTTGTCCACAGGACTTGTCAGAAGCAGTGGGAGGTTCTACGTCGTTATTAGGCCATTCTTCATGCGGTATTGCACGCATGTGTCACGACCAGAGGGCGGAGCGCACTGATTGTTTAGGTCCTGCAACCTTCAAAAGGGCAGATTCGAAGTTATACTTTGGTTTATTCTGAAAGTCTCCAGCATAAAGCTCTGCTGTTTCACCTGCTGTGTGTGGGCGCGCGTGCTCCAAGACCCCTGCTTTGGTGTTCTGGTCACAGTCAGTTATTAGAAGAATCAAATCAATGGCAATGTGAAAACGTTGTAGAGAACATGGTTTCCTAAACAACCCACTCGTTCAGATATGCAATATGACTAATCTTCATGACATTTTTCATCATTCAAATTAAAAAAAAAAAAAACATGTTTTGTGACGCCAGTTGTTCGTACAGTGTTCTGGGTTAGGACGTGTGTTGTGTTGTGGATTGAGCTGCTTTGTGAACGGCCTCAGTCACTGCTAGTGTCTGCAGCGTATACGAGCACGGCCCATACCCGGAAGGCTCGAAACAGTCACGCGAAGTTTGGTTGAAGCTGGCAGCACAGTGGCGTAAGCGCTGGCAGCTCTGGCACTGCATATTACATGGCGTTCTCCTCCCCTCCAAGCTCCACTGACCAGAATTGATTCGGGTGGTGGGCATGGTGAGATTAGCCAGCGCAGCGCCTGAAACGGCAGGCAGTTACGGAGGCAGTCTCCATCCTGCCTCGGGTGCAGCACCTTCTCTCTACCGGCGACCGTGCAAGCTCGCGCATCTGCGTGCGCTCGGGGCTCTCCGGTTACGCTAGTCAAGGATTCCGGGTGCCTGTTTTCACATCTGCTTAAATGCATCAAAGCAGTATTACTGGATTCTACTTTCGCGCTTTGAAATGAAAATAAATAGCCAAACATATCCGCCCGAGAATCTCTTTTATCCCCGTCAGCATTCATGGCTTTGAGAGGTGCAAATTGCCAGGGAGCACATTTAACCTCCCAGTCTTTCACAGTTCCCCGAGCTCTTATTAAATCATTCAGGGCATAAGCCCGCGCTGCAGGGGAATTAACTTTTTTTTTTTAGATTCCTACCTCACTGTTATCACAATGGAGCTAATTAACTGGTACTAATCCACATGTCCACTGAAACTGTCAATTTTGCAAGGCGCTCATATTAGTGGCCTTGATGGAAACAAAAAGGGTCTCCACCCAGGGTCTCCCGCGCTGCTACCGATGGCAGCGTAAGAAGACGAGCAGCTAATCCATTCGCAGACATTTTCAGAGACGTTTGACTTTCAGGGATTTTGTACTAACAGAAAACCAGCATCAACCATTTCCGTAAATGCCAAATGTAAAGGCACATGGTGTCTGGAGTCTTTTATTAGACGCCACACACACTGCGGGAAAGAAAGGTCTGCTCTGTAGTGAGTTATTTACATATTCGTAGCATGGACGGCGTGGGCGGGGCTACGTCCTGGTTCAGGCCTGTGTGCAAGAAGGTCCCCCCCCCCTTTCTTGCATATTCATGCTTCGCAGCCACACTCACTTTCACTCACTTCTGTTGTGCAAACAATGAGCAATGAGGAAATGCAAATGAGCAACGCGAGGCCTATTCCTATCTAGACTCGGGGCTAGCGTCGCCTTCGCTAGCTGGATCACTAGCATGCTAAGTGGTGCAGGAAAAGGGGAGAAGAAGAGGAAGAAAGGGCAAGACGGGAAGACAAACAGTGGTGACATCAAACTCTACGTAGGCCGGTTGGGGGGGCTCCGCGTTTGTTGGGATCGATAGTGGGGAAACAGACACTGATATGCAGCCTAGGGCTCCTGACTACTCGCCTGTCAGCGTCCGTGGATAGTGGTCGTGGGGTCGAGAGGTTGTTGGAGGCTGCGGACTGGAGGGGGCTGCAGAGAAGGCTACAATCACAGAAGCCTCTGCCCACAGCCCCCGTGCGTGTAGTGGATTCACAAGCATCCACCCATCACCCTCCCTCCAAAGCATCTAGAAAGCAGCAGACTTCTGCCCAGAGTCCACAGACTGTGGGTTTGGAGGCATACGACTGCATACAGAGACCTTCCACCAGCTCTTAAGATGATAGGTGAGCCAGTTCATTCATTTCATGCAAAAGAATAAACTAATAACAATAGCCAATTCTCCAGCGTGAAGCGTGTGCAGATGACCAGGTCCACACTGTGGCAGGCGAAATGCTCGGTGTTGGAGAACTACGTGGTGTTCTATTGCTAGGAAGCGGCACTGTGTTTTACAATGAGGCCCAGGCTGTATGCTGGGTAAAATGATCCATACCTTCTGATTGGCTGTACCTGGATTGAGTTCCCCTCTTGCTGCATTTGGTGGAATCGAATCGCAGGAGCTGAGATCATTCTTTTGTACATAAAAATGGGTTGAGTGCCCTAGTGTGTTTTATAGTTTTTTTTTTTTTTTTTTTTTTATTTTGCACAGAAATGAATTTGGGGAGATGGGGTGGGGGGTATAATATGTGGCGTACAAGTTTCCTCCCCCCTCCTTCTATCTCCCAATCTCCCTGTCTCAATCTCTCTATCAGTGCCTCTATCTGTATGCCTTTTTGCTGTTGCCTTTTTCACTTTATTCACAAGAATAAACTCCCGATTTCCCAGGAGGGGGAGATTGAACGAGAGAGGAGCTGCAGAGGGCTTTGTTTCTTGCTGCAGTTTTCCTTCAGCTGACGTGCTCTGTTCTTTAAATGTTTACACTGAAGAACCCAGGGGGCTCGAAGCAAGACCGTATGCGCCGAGCATATGACACACTGTCACGGCTCCACCATGTTTTTTTTCCTCCCCGTCCCTAGTGCAATTCAGCCATGCTGAGAAGGTTTGAAAAGACTCACTAATTTCATGTCACTTTTGCGTGAGCCAGTGTCCAAGGTCTGCTCAAAGGAAACCCGTGGCGCACGGAGGCGTTCCAGCACAGCGGCAGCCCCTAACTACGTGGGACACACCCAGGAATGTGTCATTCTCATATTAACATTTCCCTTCACGACCTCCCACCAACCTGCGCATTTTAATCCCGTTCCCATTTCGGCTCCAAAAAAGTGCTCTCCCGCTTCCTTGGTAAATTGGCATGACTTTCCCCCAAGCAAGTTCACATGTAGAACATTTATTAAGCACATTACAGCCCAAGGGTCTTCTCCTTCTCTTGTCAGTAAACAACCCAAAAGGAGGAGGAAAACTCACTCGAGCCAATTCCCTTTGATTTGAATGAGCCATGAAATAATGAGGTCCTTCTAAAGGCAAGGATTTCATTATTGACACCACCCTCATCAAGCATTTAATCTAGGGCAACGCTCGTTCTCACCATGCATCTGTCTCTGGGTTTTTTTGCTTCTTGGCTGCTTTTTTGTGCTCTTTTCTACCTTACCACATTAAATCAAAAGAATTGATTTTTTTTTAAACTCCCATATCTCACAAAGTTTTAATCACATCTGGCAGTAGAGCACTTTAATACGATACGTGTTTCTGACAGGGGCGTTTTATTCACTGAATTTCATGTCCACAGAGTTGACAGGAACCAAGAAAGCACGGACTAAATCCGCGTGGCGAACCCGAGCCAGCTGCCGCCGTAAAGGCTGAACTAACAGAGCCAGTTCTTCCACGACGTGGCAGTGTGGAGGCTTGGCAGTAGCACACGTGCCAGTGGCGCCATCCTCTCGGCTGTGGGGAATATGGCGGCGGCGCGGCCCCGCCGCTACACACGCCGCTACACACGCCGCTACACACGCCGCTACACACGCCGCTACACACGCCGCTACACACGCCGTCCTGCGGCCTGCACGAGCCCTGACAGCTGCACCACTGCAGATCACTGACATTACCGTGCCAAGCCCTGAAGTCAGAACAAATCTGATTACACTTCCATTCTGAAGAACACAGCGCCGTACGCCTTGGGCACAGGCATTAAGAAGGCCCCCTTATAGGAGACCGAGACGCACAGCGCTGTGACATTCTACCTGCATTCAGACCATCATGGCTTCCCCTGACAAACCAAGCAGAGTCGAAGTCCTGAGAGCAAAGCTCATCATTGCACCCCAGCGACGGGCAAAGCTATCTGGGGGTCGTCAGCGCGTCGTATTTCCTGCCGGCTTCACTGTCACACATCCCCACTCCTCCCCAACCCCTCCCCCCAGGTGACACGGCTGGATGCATGAACGCCGTGCGACTGTAGCAGTGACCGCGGCTCCACGGTTGAGCGAGAAGCTGCGCAGATGAAAGAGCGGAGCCACCCCACCACACCCGGGGCGGCAGGCGGGCGAGCGGGCGGGCGGGCGGGGCGGGCGGGCGGGGGCCGGCAGACAGCGGAAACGCGTGCCTTTTGTCAGAAATTCACGAGACATCTGTTCCCGTTTGGGGGCCTAGCCTCGAAGACATGTAATTAAATAAGTGTCACGTCGCAGCATGGCGATAAATATGCCGCAAAACGTAACTGCACGTGTGTGTGTGTGTGTGTGTGTGTGCATAATTATGGCACTCCCTGCTCGTTACAGCCCATCTGGGACATCAAAACCAATAGCTGGTGCTCATCTGTGTGGGGGCTGCTGCCCCTGTTGTGGTGGTGGGGGAGGGTTGTATCCAGTGAGGTGATCGAAACTTAAAATGAATTTTTGATTGCTTGTGACTTCTCGGGGGCACTGGGCACCTCTCTCCTCCATTTCATCACTTCTTTGTGTCCACATGTATGAATGAATGTGCAGAGATGTCTTGGCATCAGCAGCAGGGGTGTGAGCATGTGTTGTTGGTGCATGCGTGCGCATGTGCGTGTGTAGCATCTTGACTGAGCAACAGAGCGGACCCTTTTAATCAGGAGAAGAATTTAAGTATTTCAAATGCATTCCATTTTTTAAGCATGATGGATTATCAAATGTAATCGCGAGATTTAAAGATTGTGAAATGGCAGACAGCTGCCAAGCGGCACAATAATGCACCACTAGGAAATTCAGCCGTGCACTGGCAGAACGTCAGCGTCGCTATCTGGATTACTTCAGAACACACTGAGACAAATGCCGGCGTGCTCACGCACATGCACAAACATTAGGTCGCATCACACACAGAAGCCCCAAAGATTTTCTTAGAGATCTTCGCAAAGACATGAATCATCTTGCTGATTTCTCTCCTGGGAAGTGAGCAGCCTCACATTGGCTGTTTTTTCTTCCCTTTTTCTGTTTCCAGCGAGCTGTCTAAGTGAATATAAAATAGGCTGGCACGCGCACCTCCCTGTTGGAGAGGGTTCATGTGCAGACTCCTGTGTGAGGTTTCTCCACGTGAATTAAAGCACAGCAAACCATTTAACGCAGTGAGGGAAGCGTAGTTGTCGCTAGCTGAAAAAAATAAAACAACAACCCTCAAGACCCAAACACCCTGTCCTCTCCGGGGACTTTGGCTTTGGCTTTAGCGAGGAACTTTTTAGGGAGAGCTTCGAGCTCCATTGGCTCTGTGAGCATCAGTAAGCCTGCTCGACGGACAACAGCATTGTGCTGCCAGTGGTCATTATAGACCAGGTCAAGTATAATCGCTGGCCCCGTAACAGAGAGCAATGTGGTTAGAGGTAGTTTCCCAGGCTCCTGAACCCCCAGCGGATCTGAGGCCACCCTTGGCGAAGGACCCAGCTGGTCTCTCGACTGCACGGCTGCTGCCGCTGCCTCCTCCCAAGAGGAGCCCCAAGCAACCCAAGCAGAGCCATGGCACCCAGCAATCTCACTGGAGCTCAGTGCAGGAGGAGCCCAGAGCCCTGCTCGCATATCACTCAGTTACCAGAGGGGGCTGGCCCCACCAGAGGGGGCTGCCCCCACCAGAGGGGGCTGGCCCCCCCAGAGGGGGCTGGCCCCACCAGAGGGGGTTGGCCCTACCAGAGGGGGCTGGCCCCACCAGAGAGGGTTGGCCCTACCAGAGGGGGCTGGTATGGCCAGAGCGGGTTGGACATATCAGGGAGGGCTGGCCATACCAGAGGGGGCTGGCCTTACCAGAGAGGACTGACCTTAATAACCTGCAGCGATAGCACCCTCAAAGCCAATCATTATGACTGGCTTTGATTTCTGACAAAGACTATGAAGGCAGGCTGCAGGGTAAAAGTGTGGGGAATCGACAGGAAGAAGCGGCAACACAGAGGGGTGTGAAAGGACACGCAGGATGCAGGTGCGCACGGTGGGACGCAGTGTGTGACACCGCCTGACACACGGGGTGGGAATACACTTGCTTCACTGTGCCGCAGGAAGCTAACGGGCAGCCCTGCAGCCGTGCCACGCATAGGAGGAGCTGCCCGAGTCCTCCGTCGTGGATCCCGACCTGTCCTGTTCAAAGGCGGAGGAACAGCAGGACGATGCTGCTCTTTGCACCCTGATGCTTAGAGCATTGTGACAATCAAATGCGCAACGCCAGACCCAAGCCACTTCAGGGTAAACGAGCCCCCGGGGGCCAGTACTTTGAGGTCCGTCATGCAGGACTGGATATCAACCATCTGCCTCAGGACAGCTGGTTGATTTTTTTTTATAGCAATTAATGGATGGCAAAAGCACCCCGTGGACACAGCAAGACACACTGTCGAAAGGTCAAATGTTTCTTGGACCAAACTGTAAAGAAAGGCATGTGGCACACAGTGACTGTAATTTCTGATGCCATCCAAACATCTTAACCCTTTAGTCTCCCCAAGGTTGGATTTTCAGCCTTCTGTTGCACCGTATCAAAGCAACTAGGCATGAGCACATAGTGAAGACAATACTTTGGAATGATTAAAAGCCTGTGTGGGTATTTCATACTACTCCACACAGCACACAGTACCTTGAGAGTAAATCACTCGTTTCAGAAAGATCGAGGAGGTTCATTTATATATTTGATTATTTATTTACCTATTGAGCCACTTTGATTTACTCAGGGTTTGCCAGCACAACAGCAGAAAGAGAGAGAGAGAGAAATTGAGAGAGAGAGAGAGAGAAATTGAGAGAGAGAGAGAGAGAAATTGAGAGAGAGAGAGAGAGAAATTGAGAGAGAGAGAGAGAGAAATTGAGAGAGAGAGAGAGAGAAATTGAGAGAGAGAGAGAGAGCTTTAGGCAACTACATCTCTTTGAACTTGACCCAATGCGGAGGAGTAGCAACTACGAATAAACCCTGAGACGGATGCTGGTGGTGTGGTCTCTTTACACCCGAAATGCACTCCACAACTGACTGCATGTTGTTTATACAAGCCCTCCGTATAATATTCAAATCACGTTATCTGTTTTCTTGCAATTGGCAAAGGTGTATGGAATATTTTAGAAATGCGCAGAATAACTATCTGGGCTATGTCGCCTACAGCAGAAAATCTTCGCGCAGCATCTCCGTCTCGGGAGACCTGCTAATGTAAGCCTAAAGAGTACGCTAGCGAGTCACAAAGTCGCATTCATATCCAGCTAAAAAAAACCATGCTCTTACCTTGAGCGTGTGTGAAGTGTACAACGGAAAAGATGAGAATCCATCTGGCTCGCCACTTCAGTGTGAACATACGCCCAAACATGGTCCACAGCAAGTGTGAGTCGACGGCGCGCGTTCGCCCTCGCCGAACCGAATACATGTTGCTCAGCAGTGACAGTTTCCCTGGAGTCCTGGGAGACAGAGCGAGTCCCCCGGCTGCGTGGCTTCCGCGAGAGCAGTTGATCCGCTGAATGGTGACAGCCTCGCGAACGCAGTGTGAGTCAGTCTATAGCAGGCACTCGCCGAGGAGGAGTCTGTTTAATAGTGTGCAAGCGAAAGAGCGAGCGAGGAATGAAACTTTAAAGAACTACCTTAACTGCAGGGTAATAGTACAACTGGTGTTTACATAGGTATTCTGGATCAAATCGTTTAAAGTTAAGATACTCCGCTTTAAGCTCGCAGTGGGAAGGAGTTCATTTGGTCGATTTTACTGAAATCAATTAACAGGCCGCCGTTCAATAAACACCCGCTGTGACGATGCGACAGTATACACTATATTCAACGAGTGCTAAACAAGTTGCAAGCCAGATTCCCTTAGCTGCCGCGTTTTCTGTTAGTGAGACCATTCCCGTGGAAGTAATAAGGTAACAGATGCTCAAGAAATTGTGCCGCAGCATCAGACAGGTAAAATTATGCCACATATGAAGCAAACAATAAGTACGAATAATTGGGCCTATTCCGTTCGTTTTGGCCAACATATTCCCCATAGTATCTGCAACGTACCCTCGGCTCTGCGAGAGACATCGTGCGGGTGTGCGAATACCAGGACCAAGTGCTGTACACTGCGTTGTAAGAGGTTGCCACCACGCGGTGCGCGGTAAAAGTGCGTGACACTCAACACTGAAGAGTCGGAGCAATCATGTTCCCGACATGGTTTATTCAGAATATATTTTTTACGCTTCAAGTGCCCTAGAGGTTGCCGTGAATGTGTGAAAGTCAGTAAGCCTTCGACACAATAAAATACCTGTAATATCTGGTTGCTGTTGGTTTTACACTGTTAGAATACACATTTGCATAGGTAGCACACATTTTGAAACGGCAGAATTTGTATACGAGTTTGTTTTCTTTTGAATGGATTACACCAGACGTCCTCTTCTTTCTGTCCGTTTTCATTAAAAAAAAACATAAAATGGAGAGAAATCACTAGCCCACTGAACCAAACCGAAGTCTTGGAGAGTCGCCGATTTCTTCCTCTGAAACCCAAAAGGCGCAGCCGTAAAGCAAAACAGTGAAAGGCAGATATGCCAGTTGAGGGACGTAGAGATTTGAATTCTTCCCCCGGCAATATAAGCGGCTCCTACTCTGAAACCGCAGGCTCAGTACGAGCTTTGATCCCGAGGGCACAAATCTGGTTTTGAATTCCGAACAGATCCACCGACTGCCGTGCTCATTACCGGGCACAGCCATGACTCACATACCTGTGCGACGGTGTAAGTCACACTTAAAACGTAGAAAAGAGCTATGTAGAAAAAAGAACAATGAAGATTATTATCCTCATAGCCTACTTACTTATAATTATAGGAGTTTGTAGGGGCGGTAAACGTCGGTAGGGTATATATATATATATATATATATATATATATATATATATATATATAACCTGTGACTGTTGAATAAGAACCATATTGATACAAATAATTAAACACCTTGTTTGTACCACCCCCATTCATTTGCGTGAGGAGAAAACAGCCAGTGGATGTGCCGTTTAAAAATAGCCCACGACTGCAGTGTCAGGGCCCTCCATCTTCCAGGTAAAATAATAACGCCATATTGTAAAGGTGTAAAGGTAGCTAAGGAGCAGCAACCTGCGCAACAATCCTATTGGCTAAAACAGCATTATCTCTGCGTCCTGCTTCCCTCGAAGAGAAAGGAGCCGGTGTTGCTCCACAGTGTGTGTGATTGTTGAGTGGCCCGCGCTGTCAAGCGTGCCTGTCTTCCTGTCTGTAGCGTAGCTCCTCGGCTGAAGGGATCTGGTGTGTTCGTCGCGGTGTGACGTGGCGCTCAGGTTGCGACGTTGCTCCTGGGTCTATTTCACGTGCGAAGGCAAATTGCGCCTGTCTTCGGAGTTGCCTTCTCCCGCTGCGCGCAGCAGCCAGGTATAGGAAAGACAGGCAGCGGGGAAGAGTAGCTGGCGGGCAGAGAGGAAGGTGCTCCGTGTTGCACACACTGTGCTGTTCCATGGGCTCCCCTGAACAGCAGCCCCGTGATTAAGTTCAACTGAATGTCGACTCGGTGAGACCCATGTGTATAGTGTTATGTAGTATTTATATATTGCTTACTGTGGGAACCCTAATCAGAAATGATCATAGCTAGCATTGCTTCTGTAGTGAATTAATTTTTTGGAATTAAGCCTATTCCCACAATGAAGATTCCAAGACACTGACAATTGCTTCTGGTGTGAGTGAGAGGAACAGTGAATTTGCCTGCCTACATAACTGGGGATAAAGCCTGACTCTATTCTCTGGCCCTAATGGATCACCAATAAAAGGACCATGTGGTGGTTAAATACAAATAGGTATGTTATTAATGAAAAATCAAAGTTTGCTCAGGAAATGTTTCCCAGCAGTAGGTAAAAGTGCAGTTTCATTATAGACACCCACTGTCTAATAAACAGCACCTCACCACAGACCTAGAGGTAGCTACTGCATTTGCACAAGTAACACAATTTAAAACTAATAAAAACGTTAAGAAATTGTACCTTGTTATATGTGGGCTGGAGCAGTATTTGTTCTTGGGAAAGCATTTATGGAACATGCAGTGTTTGGTGTTAATTTATTGGGTTTTCTTATTACTACAGCAGACAAGTGTCATACATTTTATTCTGTATTTAAAGCCGGACTACCTCGTTGTTTTACTGTTTGTATGGAAGTCGGCCCAGCGGAGAGATGTCATAATCCAACGTGCTTCACCACACTGACAGCTTTTCATTCCGCGCCGTGAAAAGTTTCACAAATTACAATCTTCCTGCAGATTCTCGGTGTCCTGTGTTTTATTATCTGCAGAAACCCAACTGAATTCAGATCCATCCAGTTAATGTAAATGTGAATGGAAGCCTATATGATATTTTTGTCAGCTCTGTCTTGGTCCTCTGCATGTCAAGCTTTAACACCATAATTTTGTGCTGAGGAAACCAATTCACAATGTCTGCTTTTCATTTGATTAAACTTACCAAAGTGGAATGACTTTGGTAGTTTTGAAATTGTAGTCTAATGGAAGATATAAAGCTGCTCTTGAGAAAGACTCATAGGCATAAAGGAGATGGTGAAATGCGCTCCTCCTGGTTGGTGTTAAAACAGCCACAGATTGTCCACCTCAAGATTTACAGAACATAGTGTTAAAAATTCTCAATTCAAGCAACATTCAAGCAAGCAAAACTACTCAAAAGAGACACACAGTTAGCCTATAAAGACGAAACAGCATATTTGTCCATATATTGTACATATGTTGTTGTTGTTTTTTCACCAAGCCTCTGTTCACAGTGAAGAGACTAAGAGACTGAGAATTGCTTCTAATGTGAGAGAGAAAGACAGTGAATTTGCTTGCCTACATAAATTTGAGTAATGGCAAATATATCCTTTAGCCTATTCTGTGGCTCTAATGGATCATCAAAGGGCTGTGTGGCAGTGAGAAAGCATTAGATAAACAGTTATGTAGACATACACAATGTTATTTATGAAGAGGCAAAATTTAACAAATGCTGCCAAGCAGTGGGTAAAACTGCCAGGTCTTATTAGAGGTAACCAGTGTTTAATACGCTGCTCCTAAACACAGACCTAGAGGCACAATGATGGTATGAAGCCATTAAGAAATTATGAAACAGGAGCACTTTTTGTTTTCTAGCATCTAGTCAGTCTATTCAGGAATGTGTCACATAACAGGACTTTTAAAGAGTGAAGTGAGGGGAGAGCAGCTGGGGAGAGTGTGGAAACGTCTGAGGATCGAGCGTCCTGTAAAATGCATGGCAGGTTAAAACCCCAATGGCAAGAGACAAATGGCGTGAGCTTGGCACTCGCGCACTTCCCCGATCACAGACGGGCACGGAACGAAGTGTTATAGCTCAAAGGGCAGCCGACGCCTATCAAAAAATGACGAAACTGTACCCACAGTACCAGAGACGATATAACAGGGCAAAGAGACGACATGCTCCAGCCTGGCACACGAAGCCTATGCAACCCAAATAACCAGCTGATATAATTAAGAGGCCAACCTGACCCACCAATGAGAGTTAAAGAATGCAAATTTGAGGCTAGGATCTCTGTCGTGACTGGATGAACACGGCTGGACTTACCTGCAGTCATTCAGCCACTGAAAATTCTCAGTTCGGTCCAGAGCACTCATGATGTGCAGATTCACATCAAGCTGGTCGAAACTGCTTGACAGTACCGTCCAAGAATGAGTAATTGAGTTATGTTAAAAAAAAAGATGGCATATTCATAACTGCTGTCTACATATTGTGATCTAGGGTACTTGATACATGTTAGCTTGATACATGGGAATGTAACGCCTTGCTGAGAGTGAGTGGCCGAACCCTGACGATGACCTTCGGTTTACAACAGTCCATTTTTGTGTGCATGTAGGTATGTAGCTTGATTGGGTGGAGGGTTTATTTCAAAAACATATTCCCAGGTCTTTGATGGCATGAAGGGGTTACCAAGCATATTGATTTGTGGGTAGCAGGACAGGTCATGATGACTGAAATTAAAGGCTGTGACTGGCAGAGAGTGCGAACAAATAAGGAAGCGATGACGCCAAGTCTCAGAGAAAAGGAGGGGTTTAATATATAATGTGCGCAAACCAAAATCCCGTGCACTGACCCAAATCAAGGATACAATAGCCAGCAGTCAACTGACACTAAGACAAGACATATATAGACAGACAAACGACCATCAGGTGCGGGGGATGATAAGCCCCGCCCACCCGAGGGACGCACACAACGCAACAACAACAGGACAACTGCCGCTGTACAGTAGGCGACCGGTAGGGGAGCCTACCTCACCGTGACAAAGGCTCAGTGTTAATAAGCATCAGTTTGCTTTTGATGTGGTTTTATTCTTAAAGTGTGCTGTCAGGCGTCCATGCCGAACCTTAGAAAATCAAGGCAATTATAAACATTTTAAGGATTATTGCAATATTTCACCATAGTTGCCAGAATTGACAAAGCCTCATATCCACTCAGGACCTTGAATCTACTTTCCAGTCTTGGATTTTGTAATCACTTGTAGTTAATTGAATAGGTAATGGCCTCTTTGAAAAAACTGAGTTAAAGACAAGAGTGGTTAATTTTTAGCATCTGTACCTTGAGAGCTGTGATTTGAATACCTATGTTCCATGATATAAATTATTCGCTAGTGGTAATAAAGTCTTTTTTAATGTTATTTTTACATTTGAAAATGTGAGGAGAATAGCTCTGTTTGAGCATCTGTACATGTACCCTCCTATGATCAGGGTGCACTCTGCACAGCTGCATCCTGATGGTAAATGGAGGCCATCTGTCTTTAATTCCTGGAGGCCCAAAGCATGACTGCTCAAAGCACTGGCAGGCACCTGGGTCACTGAGCATCACAGCAATACTGTGAGTGGCCTTGGCTTCACTCTCTGAACAGATCACAAATCCCTGCTGAAACTGAGAAAGTCTAGATGATCTCAGGTGATCTCCCGGATCACTCTTGAGATTCAGGCTGTGGCTTTTCAGCTTCACTTCTCAGCACATGTAATCTTATTTGTGGATGATGCTCGGGTTTGGCCACAGCTCACTATTGTTACAATAAAGTTTGGAATTTGTATAATGTGGACAGGGGCGTCCAACACAGATCTTCTGCCTACACCACTCCGCAGAGTTTTGTTCCAACCCTGATGGTCCAATTCCCGGTAATTAAAGCTTTCAAGAGGACATTTTTAATATAGCCATGGCTGGTGGAGGTAAACGCTACAAGGCAGTAGATCTCCATTAGTGGAGGTGGCCTGCCCAGTGTAGACTCTGAACAATAATTTCCAGCTATGCAAACTACACTGGAACAAAGAGAGAAAACATGCAGAATGGTTATCAACAGCAAAGATGATTCTGAGTGTATCCTCTGGCCTGCAGGCAAGGATATTGGGACTGCAGACAGCTTGTTCATGAATGGGGAGAGGATTGTTATTCCAGAACACATGACAATGTAATAATAACACCAGGACCATTAAGGCACAACAGGCAGAGCTAAAGAAAGACCCTTTGATGGCCTGTCATAGAAATATCAAACAACCAGGTTGTGAGGTATGAGAACTGTGTCCAAGAAGCTTAATATAAGAAAGGAGTTCTTATTAACCTTGCGCTATCTCCTAGGCAGTGGCACTAATTGCTCACATAGTATTTCACAGATCTGGGGAGGAATAGAAAGTATTTGATGGTTGTAACCTATGTTTCATGCACACTTGGAAATTGCAAACCTACTGATACACCTAACCACTCAAAAAATTCAGAGGTTAAATACAAATTTTGCCTGAAGTTGTGATATCTAGAAATGGGCCACAGTTCACGTTGGAAATTTACTGAGCCTGAAATGACTGCGACTATCACTGTCCACTTGAAGAGTGGTCCATACAACCCAGAGTGAAGGGGACCCTTAAAGTGCCGTTGACCCAGTGGAATCTTTATGAGCAAAGAGGGGCACTGTTGACATACAGCCTTGCTGGCATCCTGGGGCCTTGTTGGCATACAGCTCATGCCTCCTGCTCATGGCCTGCCGCCTGCACAGCTCGTGATGGGAAGAAGAATCAGGACTGTCCCTATATCCACCCAAAAATCACATCCAAGACACCCAGACATCCAGTGTGTCTGAGAGACTGACACAAAGTTGAAGGACATGCAGGTTTCTAATTTTATCCAACAGCACTGAAGTCTTGGTTTGTCAGTCAGGACAGAGAGTGTGGGGTACAGTTACTTTCAAAACCCACAACACATTATAACAAAGTCAGGAAGAGTGGCAGAACCTCAACAGAGAACTGTAAAAAGAACCAGTACAAGGGTCAGATAACTGGACCCAAAACTGAGATAAAAACAAGTTAAATTAAAATTATTTCTGCTTTGTCTTTTGGCTAGCTAAATAACTAACATACTACTAATACTCTGCTTTTTCAAGAGGAAAAAACTACTATGCAATGATTTGTTTAGAAACAAAAAAGCAAACAAACAAAAAAATTACTGTAATGAATGAAAGAAAATTGCTCCGGAGAAAGAGAAGTTTACATCATGAACAAACCCCCTCCGTCCTGACTCAAGTCCATCAACACACACAGTTCCACTCAGACTTAAGTGAATCAAGCAGGGATGTTAAAATGGCCGGTAACAAAGTGAAGCTCACCTCCTTACACATAGTCTAATGTCTATACTAGTTCAGTACACTCTTTGTTTCTACCAGTTATAACACTCCACGTTTGACTGTGTTGTTTTAATGGCCCAGAAACAAGCCCCTTTCTGCGAGTCTGACTAGCAGTTTTGGGTTTTGATAGGAGTCTGTTTTGCAGCGCTCAGTGCAAGCAACTCATTAGTGTGGGAGCTCCTCGGTTTATCCCCAACTGTGACTGCACTTCTAATGTGACGCAGATGTTTCTTCTGATAATCTTGCCCCTCTAGAGCCTGCAGTGTGCCTGCTTCACATCTGCTTGTATATAAACGCGGTCATGGTCACACACACACTCCAAACACACACACACACATGCACCAACACAATTATTTGATTTCATTGCATTGGTCTTCCTGATCTGCAGGTAAAGCGTGCCTCACTGGAAAACTATGATTTCCCCTCGGAGTGAAACCATCCTTCACAGACACAGCACTGTCCCTGAGACGCTGGTAAAGCCAGGATGCAGATTGAAACGTGAAAAATACCACCTCACCAGGATAAAACCCTCACAGACAGATACATAATTCTCTGCCTGAGTGAAGCAAATGGCAGCGCCTAGTCCTCCGGTGGATCCCCTTGCTATAAGCTCCATGAAACCAAAATTCCCACCAGTGTGAAACATCATCACCCCCCCCACCCAAATTGACTGATAGAAAATGCAAAAGCAGACCAGAAATAAACCTCCGACAACAGGACGCTCTCTTTCTTTAAAGAAACATTTCAACAGGCGTTTCGAAACTCTTTGGAGGCCATGAGAGGGGGCGTGATCCATTGAGTTAAGGACATGCCACGTGCACCTGCGACCGATGACAAAAAGGCCTCTTGTGTGTCTGGACTGGAAGCAAGGGCACACAGAGAAAGATGGCACACCAAGAGGGTACACGCTGAGCTCTTGAATAAATTACTACTTGAGGCCTGGAGTGACACAAATGATGCTCAGCCACTCTTTCTAGTCGCTCTGCTCCTTCTGCTGGCATACATTGTCATGGCGGAGAAAAGCAGCTTATTCAAATGACGACTGTGGCTAGGATGCAAAAAGGGCAGATTTATATGTGCCGCGTTTAAGCCTTGCTTATATTTTCACCGCTCTGCAAATATTGTTTTTACTGACATCGCTTACGCTACGGAAATGCTTATGTTTAGATGTGTGTGAATGTTTCCAGCCATCTAGGTCACTGAACTGACTACTAGTAAGTCAAGACGAAGAGACATGCATTAAGCTAAGAAAAACAAAACAAAACAACAAGTCTCAACTCTCCTCTAAGAAAATTAATCAGTTTGTGTCAGTGGCATGACAATTCTATGGCATTAAATACACTGGGGGTGATTTCACCTATGAAGCCATGGAACTCATTAGGGTCACATGTCATTGGAGTTCCGAGATAGTAGTTCCTCCCACAATAAATGGTACTGCAGCAGCATTTTAGTAAGTAGTAAGCAACACCACCCAAGCACAGCTCAAGTGCGGTTGTTCCAGCTGCACTCCACACCCCCTTCAAACCAATTGTCTTCTCGAACCAGAATGTGTCCATTGTTATTATTGAAAGAGTGTCTCTTGTCCTTTAGATGGTGGTAAGGTTTTAACCCAAGCAGTTAGCCCTCCTATTCTCAGCCATACACTCATAGAGCGGTTTTATCTCACCAGTGTACAAGTGTGTGCATCGTGCTATGCTGCCTGTTTGTATTGTACACACTTGCCCTGGTTCCTGTGCAGGAGCAAATGCACTTGTTGTCAAGGGTTCACCATAGTATGTCCAGATAACTCCAGCAAGACAAAGAAATTCTCTGTACTGCTCTGGGTTGTTTGCTTTTTTGAGTGCGGCGTGCAACAGACCGTCCCCCAAAGCTATGCCGCCCTCTCCGCCAGCTGTTTGAAGTTGTTCTCCACTTCATTGTTGCTAGTGAGAGGCGGGGCATCTGTCCTGGGGGAGGAGCTTCCACAGCAGCTTCCTTCTCTCTGCTCGTTATCTCTTGGAAATTAGAGGCAGACACCTTGTGTATTGCCTCAGCCTGGCGGGTTGCATGCTTTCAGGGGAAAACACCTGAGCAAAAGCTTCACTTCATTTATAGCATCCTCAAATCACCTGCCTGCCCGTGACGAGACAAAAGCTGTCAGTCTTCAACACGAATGTATAAAAGTTTCATTACTCTAGGCGATAAACGGTTTATCACTGCGTTATGAAGTATTGATTTTGGGTCCTTCTGCAGGAGAAGCTCTCAGTTTTATCTTCTGTGCTGTTCTGTCTGTTTTTCCCCTTTCTTTTATGTGTGAATATTGCAACTTGCTTCAGAGGGATAACTAAGGCTGGATTGGAATAGAGTTGACAGGAGAGATGGGAGCTTAGAAGGGAGCTCTGGCCATAATGATCAGATAACACGGACTTAACGGACTCCAGCTTTTAGGTTCCCTCGACTTCAAATACAAACAAGTGTCCTTGAATTTTGTGATTTTGGTCAGGAAAAAAATAATGCAGATAATAGTGCATTTGGACAATTTTCAAGCCTTGTACTATATTCTATGTACTTAATGTCAGCAACCGAATAATCCTCCATTGATATTTAGTCAAGGACTGCTTTTTTTTTTTAAGGAGAACAGATCAAAGCAAACCTCTCTTCCCCTTATGGGTCTCCTTTACTGATCTCCTTCACAGTGACTTCCAAAACATCAAATCAATCTCAAACTAGAACTACAACAAAGTGAAGGCAATCAGCAGCAGATGTAATATAAAGTTAGCCCCTGTGGAGAAGCTGGTGCCGGCTATCTCCATGTTCATTAAAATCTCCACGCTGAGGCTCCTGTGTCACACTGTCTGCGGCCTGAGGGGGAACAAACAGCTGAGACAACAGCAGGAGAGAGTAGATAAGGGGGAAGATGAATAACTCTTCCAATCACTTTGCTTACTGACTTACACACTCCAACCATCCAACGCAAGGCAGCGCTTGACTTGTTTCACTTGTCTTCCCAGAGGTAAATATCTGTGGTAAACTATCCCAGTGTTCTTCATGCACTCCAGAAGGTTCCTAAAATACAAGGTTCTTAGATATGTATTTGGAACAAAGAAAAGTATGGGGCAGTATACCCTTTTTAGCCTTTATTTTCCTTAGACCAAATATATCTACCTCTGGGGGTTTGGGGGTGAGAGTGTACAAAATTCAAGTCAAGGTCATACAAATGCTTTTATAGGACCTTCTGAAATCTTTACAAATCCTTAAACCTATTTATGTGTCACAAAAGCAGGGCAAATAACCCCAAAAAACAAAAAACTTCACATATCAGATTTTTAGCTATGTTAATTGTCACACTCCATGTGGATGAGATATTGATCAAGATGATATAGAACATTTGAATAGTCCTGACATTCATTCATTCCCTTTGGATCTGTGCGTTTGCAGACATTGCTTTGAAAGCTGTCTGTACTCAAACTGAAAGTCAGTTCAGATTTGGCCATTATTAGCTAGGCTGGCTACCAGAGTTAATTGGTACCATATAACTTAAGAATTGGACTCATTATTGTAATTCAGTGGAGACCAGAACAGTTGCTGGCTGATGGTGCAACACTGAAATTGGCAAGGAAGCTCTGATAGCAGCTAGCCATTTATCTGGCTAGTCAACTGGTTCATTGTACAAAACTACCTTTGGTGAACTTTTGATCAGAGTTGAACCAGAATTTCTCTGTAAAACTGTGTGAGCTACGACACAAGGGATTTTAGCATAAAATTCTGTACACAAGATAAAAGTGAGATAAAGGCTAGCTGAATTGGATAAGCTAATGTCTAGTTAACATGGAAATAAATTATTTACATCACTAAAAGCGCAGATGCAACCCAGTTTAACCTCTGCTCTAAGAAATGTACTCTGGTGGAACACATTTCCACTTTGCACTCTTTACTGAAGTGTTTGCTGTTGTTGTTTATCTTTTAAGCAGTCCCAGTTCATGTAAAGAACTCTGACCAAAATATAGTTTGGGGTTGAGTTAATAAACCTTGCACACCCGGAGCAGAGGGGAATAATCGGAGCGGAGACGCGATGAGTTCTTTAATTAAGTACTCGACTGTGCATCTCAGCTCACCGTTAGCGGAACACAGAATTAGCAGTGCGGCTAATGAAAATGGCACTGCTTTAATACCAGTTGCATAAGCGCGACCTTTTTGATCTTTCGCACAACCGCAACGAGCCGATCGCTAAAGTTTGAAGCACCTGTAATAGGTCGGACGGACTTCTACAATATCGAGCTTTGCAGCACAGCGACTTTGAAAGAGGAAAGTTACTTTTCACCCAATTGATGAATTTGACCTGATCTTTTATAGGACTCCTGTGACGTGGCATGTTTGAAGCTTCTGAAGCTTCCTTTGTGTGAGCAAAGGGAGATGGCACAAGCCACATCTCTGCCAGGCTGATATCTAATTAAGTTTGCAGGGAAGCCAATAATCTGGTGTACTGGAATACGTCAAAGAAAACATCTAATCAGTCCTCTGAGACTGGCTGGGGACGGTACTCGCTTTGAACGAAGATAATTGAAAAAAACACATCAGGTCATGAAAAAAAGAACGCCGGATTTCACATTAATAGCTCGACATCGGTCTTGCCAGAAATGCTAAATGCTGAAAATATTTGTTTCCCCTATTTACATTTAATCGTCCATGAATTATTGGAGGACTTTTAGTTTGCAGCTGTCCAACTCATTGTTTTGATGGATGGCTTGAGAAATAGCTAGTGATTAGCAGTGAAAACGGAAATTCCTGCAGGTTGCACGATTCCTGATAACATGCGATGTATTTTGGCATTGTCTGCAGTACTGTATATGACAGACAGAAATAGTGCATAAACAGTCCCAATGTATTAATGAAATATTTATTTAATCATAAACAAAACATCTCTTATAATGATTAAAAATGAATGATTATTTCTTCCGACAAGCATTCTCACACAATTGAAATTCTTTCATTTGTGGCATCTGTTCAGTTTCTTGAGAAGTTACCCAGAAGCCATGACTTTCTTCTTAGGAGCCTCTGGAGAATATTCATACTTTGTGTCTAGTGCAGTTGATTATGTCCAAACAAAAATGAGCCTATGTGTGATAAAGATAATATGCACAGGCTTTGAAATACGATGTTGTACGTGTACAGTATATAACTGACATGGTCATTCGTATTCCATCATTAAATCATTAAATTTGCATGGTTCGTGTTTGCAGTACCATGCATTTGGCCATGGAAGCTTGGAATGAGTGAGTCAGCCATAAGAGACATCAATAATTCAGGCCCTCTTGCATGCCTGTTTGTCTGTGAACGGCTCTGCTGAGTTCCCTGTGTAAAGATGGATTACATACCCAAATACCAAACTACAGCTCTCCTCGGGCATTTAAAGAGGCCAGCCCGGGGTCCTGTGACTCCGCCTTGCTCCTTTATTAGTGTGCTAGTCCCTCTCGGTCAGTGTGCACAAGCACAGCCCTCCTGTGAGCTCTGCCCCCAGGCATCAACACTGCCAATAAATCTCCCATCAAGCCACTGCCTGCTCCCTGACTCTTCATCATCACTGCTTGCCCTCAGGTTCACAAGACTACAGGCAGCCAGGTCGCACATGGTCATTTTAAAACCGATGCATGGCCCCCAACAGTATATTGTTTGTTCACCATCTCCACCCTTTCCAAAAGATTTTCATCGTTATGTCACATCTTGGATTCCTTTAGAAGGTGTAAGACCAAAACATGTTTACTGGCCTATTGAATTGAATTTCTAAATGTTTTTGAAAAAACAGTTTAGCAATTTTTCTTTCTTCCCCCCCCACACACACACACACACACACACATACAGACACACACGCACACACACGCACACATGCCTGCAGCGTAAATTCCCTCCCTAACACCACATTCTTCCACTTTGATAGATGAGACGAGGTGCCTGTTGTCTGCTGACATCTCCACTGCTTTACTGTCAGAGCCAGACCGTGCGGCTAAGAGAATAGATTTATTTTAGCCTACATCTGAGATCTCTGCTGCCCTATTAGCACCCGGATTTACACACAGCTCCTTCTGCCAGGGCAAGGGGATTGCTGGGCACTGACATCCTTTCTTTGTGCTGCTTCGCACAGCTGACACTGTGTCCGAGCTCTGGGTGATCGACAGAGGTTAATGATTAAACCAAACTCCACTGACAAGGTGTAACCAGTGCTGTGATGATCTTATCTGGTTTATGCACAGTGCTTCAGATGTATACATGGATAGCTACAGGAAGACCTCCACTTTCCTACAACAGCAGAGTGGATTCGCTTTGGTCCCCAGAGTGGATTCACATTTTTTTTCCCCTCGTTTGGCTAAAATGTTGACTACAGTTCAGCATACCAATAAACGAAAGCCCTTCCATGGGACCTTTTGCTAATTAATATTTGGCTGCCTCACAAGCTACTGCCCATATGTACTGGAGTTTATTGGGCCTTCTGTCAGTTGACTTTCACTAGATACATATCTTGCGGTTTACCACGCATTCTCTCCTGTTCCCCTTCTCTTTTTAAGAGAAATCAAGGGAGATGTAAGGTTCAGAAGCCCAGTCACCAGACAAATTCTCCCATTACCTTGAGGATTCTACAATGCAGTATGTCGAAGACCTTGGACCTGTCTGCTATTGCTACTGGTAGTGTGTCACTACCTCCAAATGTTGCTTTTGTGTCCTATTGTTTCTTATTCGTGTACTCAAGAGATCGATTTGTGTCAGGTCGATGTACGATTAAAGTTAGAAAGTATTAGGACCCATTGGTGAGATTTAAATGAAACATGGTTAGATTGACATTCACATTGTTACAATCAGAAGGGACTAGTCCCTGTGATGTCATATTGGTTCTAAGTATATGGGGCTGTGTACAAAATATCGATCATGATATTTCATGCATATATCGTGAATACACTCTTACCGAAACATGGACATATCGCTTATTCACGAACGTTTATATTCTTTGCGCAGTATGATCCGTGCATTAAAGTTTAAGTGCAGTATTTAAAATGTCCAGCAGGTGGCACTTAAAAAAAATCAAGCGGCTTTAGGAAAAATCAACACGTTTGTCTAGGAAAAACCAAAAAAATTACTTGCAGTCAGCCCCTTCAAAATTTAAAGCTAACACTTGGGTAAATGTGGCTGGAGAAATGTTAATTGAAGTTATAAGCGCAAATGTCTCTACATTGTAAGTTCTAATAATATTCATGGTTAAATCCTTTCCTGTTAGTGTGAGGTTCAAAGCTACTGGATTTATTCCGTAATTATTTTTTACTTTCTGTTGTTTCTCCGCATTGGTACTTTGAATTTATTCTCTCCATTGATTGTGTTATTGGTCATTATTTACTATTGTATACTACTACTACTACTACTACTACAGCAACAACAACAACTACTACTACTGCTGCTAATACTACTACTACAAATAATAATAATAACAACAATAATTATAATAATAATCAAAATATTTACCTAAATAAAATGTATTTGTATAATAGACTGTTAGGCTTGGTATCGTATCGTGATGCTCGTATCGTGATACCTATTGCATCATAATACCTATTGTATCATGAAATTATTGTGATACCCTGTATTGTAATACTCATCGTGTCCTGAAATTACAATCCTAGTTCTAAGTGTACCACAAAAAATCTTGATGAGCTAGAAAAGCTAGAAGTGTAAATGCCCCCAAAACCTCTTCATCCCCCTTTTGCCATTCCCTAAAGTTGAACTATGAAACTCAAAAATGACTTGGCTGGTAATTTTGTATTAAGGCTGGCTGGCGAACAGAGTAGATTTAGCCACATTGACATTATTTTCTTTCATTTTTGAGGTAAATCAGTCCCTCACTATATGGTACTTCTCTTTATCCTAATTACACCATATGTCGTTGAACACATATTCATACAGCACAGAGGACCAGTTTATTGAGAAGTCAACCTATAGTTAAGTTGGTCAATTTGACCTAGTTCATACATAAAACACTGAATTGGGCTATATTCGGTTATACAGGCTTTCACCAGCTTCTCCCTAATACCTATCTATTCACCTGTCTTTGAGTTGCTTTCAATTGATAGACGTCACTGAAAGATGTTTAACGTGTCAGCTCTAGGGAAAGGGACATGGTAAAATGGGAGTGTTTTTGAGGTTCACTACAGTGCTGCAGTGATCACACAAAGTGCTGCCCCTTCATCATAATTCAGCCTAACCAATACCGCTGTCCTCCCATCCATCCACTCCAGACCCTTGCTGGCAGCTTCATAGTGCATATATTCTTCCATACAGTTCAAGCAGTGCGCCACTCGGAGGCCGAGCACAACACTGCGGGCAGGGTTTGCCATTGGGACCATGAGCGCCAAACTACTCCCATTGCCATACTGCAGTTTAATGTAATGTGGTTGAGCCCATTCAGCTATTATATTACTGTTTACACACACTCAAAATCCACAGTGTGTGATTTTCAAGGCAGCTGATGGTGCTACTGTGGATTGCTTGGAAACATGGTAATTGAAAATACTAAAAAATAAATCTTAATTGCATCTCAATCTCAATGGAAGGCTGAAAAATTGTTAAGCATCACCACGTCTCCCCTCTCTAGCTCTCTCTCACTCCCTCTCTTTATCTTTCTATCTCTCTCTCTCTGTCTCGGTGCTTGGAAGCATGTGTGAAGTTGAGATTGTCTTGTCTCTTTGTATTTGCAAGTCTGACGTGCAACAGAAAGGCCATTATCAGTGCTGTAGAGCTTGGGGAAAGAGCACTCCTCAGTCCTGCTTCTAGACTCCGAGGCGTCTGCCTTTGGTATGAACACACAAACGTGCATTTAGGATCCTCTTGACTCTTTTTTACCCTCTCAGAGAAAACACAGAATGGCAATGCACTACTTAATTGGGGTTGTGTCTTGGTTACGAAGTGGCCGTGTGTGTGTGGGTCTAAACGGACAAAAATAGGAAGGAAACAAAGATATTTCTTTACCATTTATTAATATGATAAAATGATCTGAAATTACCACTGACTAGTATGCAGGACTAGGAGCACAAACGAATAATTCATTGGTGTCGTTGTTATTAATGCAACACAGTACGAGGACCAAAAACACTGGGGCTGTGACTGTAAAGTAACAAGCAAACAAAGAAACTGTGTGTTGAAATCTTGAAGCGACTGTGACTGTGTGGGAGTGAGAACTGTAATCCTACATGTTTACATCCACATGATAACAGCTGTTAACAGCAAAAATATACAAGTAATGACCTTTCTTAAATGCATTTTGCAGGTGTAGCAGGGAGGTGCATTTCTTCACAGCAGTTGGGAGGCGTGTCCCTTCTGGCACACCATGGCGCTCCCTCGGTAATTTGTTACAGGTGACTAATTTCTTATAGTATCTTTGCTTTTAAAATGTATTTTAGCCTGTTAGCATTATGGTTTGACTTTCCCTGCATTTACCTTTGGGCTGGGTGAAGAGGTTATAAGGTAGAGTGTGGGCTTAAAGGATTGCTTGCTTCAGTTGAAGTCCTGGGTTTGGTTTCAGCAGTTTGGGAGTTTGCTGCTTGCTTTCTCCCCTTTGTGTAGGCCTTACTTTCTTGCTTTAGAGGTATGTTGGGTTTTTTTTCTAGTGTATTGATTGCAGTGAATTTTAGTACAGCCATGGTATGAAACTGTTTCATTTCTTTAATGTTTATTTTATAGGTAACCATTGCATCTTGGTCTGTTGGACTGTATAGTGGAAACAGATCCTTTATGCTACAGTCCACTGAGAGATGGATAAAGCTACTGGATAAAGCTATTCTTAGCCGTGAGGATTTAAATGAATGTGTTTTTAAGTTTTGAGATATTAGATGTTTGTTTAATTGCTTGTTTTATGATTCAAGTGTTTGACAATGTAATTCTTTAACTTTTCATTTTTCTTTAACCCTGTGTATCCATCTGAGCAATAGTCTGATGCTTTTTTTACTGTCTGGTGCTCTCTTGCAGCAGCTGGTAATAACCTTGGCCTCTCCCCTTTGCAGTGGGTTGTGTGCTGTTTTACGTTTTATTCTCCCCCAGTGAACAACCATTGTGTCTGCTGCTATGAAAGGGGCTATATTAGCAGAGCTGTGTTAATAACTCTTTGTACTCTGAAGTGCCTAACATTAGCATAACATAGCATAACATGCTTATTTTTAATGTTTATACAGATTTGGAATAAAGCCACACAATTCAATTAGAGTTTATTGCTTAAATAAAGCTTTTTTTGATTGCTTTAAAAGCCACATGTACTACTTTTAGTAGCAGTAGTTAAAAGAATGTGTGCTGTTTTAATATTAAAGGGTCCTCCTTAGACTCACACGGGCTATTTTGAAATCCAATCCATTACAAGGAATGAAATCCAACTAGTTGTAGTTCTTCTCTCCCTCTGTGCACTGCAGGTGACTCACGAACAAATGCAGCACATGCCACTCGGTGTTGCCACCCAGTGTTGCCACCCGGGTTCTCCTATGCTGATCATCTATGGTGTTGTTTCCACATAGCGCACGTTTTGACGAGATGTCTTGTGTTGTGGCCCATTTGTTACACATCTTTGTGATTGCTGTCTGTTCAAAAGTCGGGCAACTATACAGTATCAGTTCTAGTCGCCCTCTTCATCATGCACCTGTATTTTCATATGCAGATGGTGAGGTTGCACACTTCTTCGAGTTTTTATTTTGTCACTGAGCATATAGATGGGGTTCTACTGCTGCTAAGGTGCTGGTGAGAGAGAAGGAAATCAGATGGGTGCCTGAGTTACTTGGTGGTAGATTTCTGAGTGCTTTGAGGGGTTGTGGAAGAGGCTCTAAGAGGAGGAGTCCAAGATTAATTAAAATTTTTCTCAAAGAAGGATTTCCTGCTTTTTTTTTGTAGTTTTTCGGTGGCCTTTTTCTTTCATTGATGTGTTCTCAGAATTGCTATAACTGTAGTTACTAAGTTTGAATGTGTGCTGGTACAACTGATGTGTGCTGGAGCAAATGATCCTGCCCCTTCTGTAACTGTAATGGATCCTTTGTGCCGCATTGCCACCACGTCATGGGCTGTTGCACCAGTGCTTTCCAGTTAAATCTGTTGATTGTGTTTCTCTATATCCTTGTTGTATTCTTTGTAGACTATGCTTGTCTTTTGTGGTAGCGTCTAGCTAGCCTAGCTTTTGTTTTCTGATGCTTCCTGTTTGGATCTCTTTTTCCATTCGGTTGTTTTGATTCTTTAGTGCCTTTCTACTGTGCTTGTTATATAATTGTTCTGTGTATTTAGTCTGCCTGACATCCACCATTATTGAATGATGCACCGTCTCACAACAGGCTCTGCAGGTAACAGATTTGATTCACAGATGGAATTGGCTAGTTTAGCCATTTTTCCATAAGCAATAAGCAAATCAGTTAACTTCCCCCAAAACATGTTCGGCAGTCATAGAATTCCCAGTTTCCCCAGTTCCTTCCCACAATACTATAAACCTTAAACCATAGAAATAATATGGACAATCCAGGAAATTACTTATTGCAATTTGCATTTTTATTACCCACAATGGACCCAAAGTTCTCACAGACTTCTGAATTGAATTTACCATCTTGCTGCTACTGGGAGAGCATGAGGTTGGGCTACAACAATTCATGGCTATGTTCTAGAATGTTCCAATCATCCACCAGAGAGCAGTTCTTCTTGAGGTGAAGTGTTTGACCTCAGATAAGGTATTCACAAAAGGAGATGTCCTGTCCTGTGATGTTTTAACCCTGGGCCAGCTTATGGACCTCTCAATTCATTTGGGCAAGTTAATAAGAGAAAGCTTTCCCAAAGACTAAGTCTCCCAGGTTTCAGGCTTGTGAACTGGAAACTATGGAGGTTGACCACTACAGAGATGCTAACAGAACAGACGATACCTCTATTGCAGTGCAGCTGGTCATCTGTAATTTAAAGAGCTGTGTAATGATGGAAGTCAGGCTCAAGGCTCCAGTCAGGCATAGTGTCTGGTTTTTGGGGGTTGGCAGGTCCATAGAGATTGGCTATCTGGCTGGGATAATTTACGCAAGGTCATCCCATAGGAGCTGCTCCTGAAGCTGTGTAATCCCACCTCCTTGGGCAGCCATGGCCCTAGGACTGGAGCAGTCCAATGGCCTCTATCACCAGACAGCAATGGAACTCCATCACTAGAAGGGGACCCAGAAGATCCTCACCAGGGTCCCTGCCAAATGTACCTCCAGACCACAGCCTCCCCGTCAGCTAGATACTAAAGCTGTTCCCATCTCCTGTGGGAGTCCAAGAGAGGCCTCACCACATTGGATGTCCATCGATGTTGAGGGCGGGAAGAGGTGCGTTACAGGGGACAGCATCCTGCAGGCGTACAAGAACAGGCCTGAGGAGAGAGACAGACTCTGAGAAAGTGACTGAAGTCGATAGGATGCTACAGATGATCTTGGATGGTCTGATGCAACTTGTTGAAAACATCTTGAACAACCTTGGGTTTAAATCCCTGGTGTAGAGCCATATCCTCTCTCCATGCCTGTGCACCAGAGCATCATTCCATTGTTGACTAACCTGTGTC
Source organism: Brachyhypopomus occidentalis (assembly GCA_020368025.1). Classification (NCBI taxonomy): domain Eukaryota; kingdom Metazoa; phylum Chordata; class Actinopteri; order Gymnotiformes; family Hypopomidae; genus Brachyhypopomus; species Brachyhypopomus occidentalis. The sequence continues at coordinate 3,856,541 of JAGXOD010001358.1, read as the reverse complement.
CAGGTGGTGAACCAAATGACCTCTGGAACAAATATCTTCTTTGGTGGCAGGTCACTTGCTGTTGCATTTGAGATCGCCTGGTTGATCTCGCAGAGGATTGGAGCAACCAAGCAGGTGGGGTTTTTCCTTGGCGGTGGATGGTTTGGGGTCACAGGCTCTTCATAAGATATCAGCCTTGCCATTTTTAGATTTTAGTGCAAAAGAAATTGTGAACTGAAAACCTTATAAAAGAAAAGAACCCATCTCACATGGTGAAGAGAAAAGTATTGGGCCCCCTAGATAAATTATTGATTCCTGTGGTTGGTATAGACAATGAGTGGGCGAAGGTGCCTCTCCAGCCAATTATGCCACACCTCAAGAGCCAACTCGATAGCCAGGAGCACCTATTTTCTGCTTCCTTGGTTCTAGGAAAGATTGGTTCTGTCATGGAGGTCCAACTGAGCACTTATAATGTTTTGTAAGAGATATGCTAACTAAACTGCCTCAAACTAATGGCAAAAGGTGATGGCAGCTCTAAAATTTACTTACGTTTTACCATCCGTTCCTCTGTAAATCTCGGTTATGTACACAAATGAGTCATGATCATGAGGTTAGCAGCCCAGTCTTCTCTTCCTTCACATGTCAGTGTTCATTTAACCCAGTGGGACATTGCAAGCCTGTATGAATAAGCAGTAGTGACCTTGTGGGCAGCCTATTCAGCGCATGCGTCACTCATTTGATCTAGTGGGCGTGTTCCTGATTACACAGCACAGGTAAGGGCCCAGGTATGTTTTCACAAGCTGTATTACAATTGCAAAATGAGTTTCTCTCGCATTTATCATTTGCATTGGAAAACAGTAGCTACATATTCAATTCCATGGCTACTTTTAAGTTTTAGAACAACACTTGTCCATCGAGTCACGGTGGGGAGTGTCGCAAGTCGAAACCACTTTTAAGGCATATAGTAATCACGGGGCGTGGTCCGCACTGAACAACCGGGGAAGTGCGCGGGATGTGGTGCAGGAGCCTGAGCTTCTCTGCCTGTGTTGGATCCTTTAAAGATGCCTGGGAAGAGTGGAGCACTGGGGGTGACCTAATGAAGGCGAGGTCCAGCTGTACCCGGGCAGTTTCTGCAGTGACTGCGTATCTGCGTGCTGCTACACGTCCTGGGTCACACACGCCCAAGTATGGTGGACAGCCCCATACTGGGCCCAGAGAATGAGTAATAGGTTTCTGCACACACCACTGGAATATCGCGCGAGTTATAATTCGCTTGCCAATGGTTTTTACCTCAGCCTTAAAGTATAGGGGCTGTGACATGACAGTGGGCTTTGCACTACTGCACAATGAGTTAGATAACCTTTTGTTAAATTTGCTTAGATTTTCTTCTCTGCCACACTCATGCATGTGCGCCCACACAAAGCACTGTCTCTCTCTTAATAACTATATGTTAATGGAATATACAGGGAGGAATGTGTATGTAATGGGAGTAGCCTCTGTGTATAGTCTGCTGTAAGGATGCTTTTTTTAGACATGTCGTTTATGTCGCAAAGGCAGGAAGCGCTGACATTTCTGGAAGCTGTCAAACCAGATGGGTGTGCATCTCTCACCTCTCTCTGTTGCCACAGTCTTCATTTCTGCCAACATCTGAGTGTGAATACCCAGAAGCTTTGCGTGTACCACAATTGAAAGGACTTTCATTGCTTGTTCGTCAATACAGCGAACACTCTCTGGACACATTTCCCACTGAAATGCGTTGCGTATCGTTTATACATTCTCTGGCAGTTCATCTGATTAATTACTTTTGTACACCTTGGAAATATTTCCTCTGCTCAAAATCTGTGAAATTGCATTGGATACAACACAAATGGTGAAAGTATTTATATACTCATTAAAAAATAGAAGAGTTTCTTTGATTTCAAGGCCCTGAGAAATGTCCCTGCTCACAGGGAATGTGCTAGAAAAACCTGTATGCACACCCTCAGGAATGTGTACCAGCCCACAGCCGAATATAAAATCAGACGATAGTTTTTAGCTCTGTTCTCTGAACAAAACATCCACTGTCCTAAAGATTAGCACTGTTTACTCTTTAAGAAGGCAGAAAAGGTAGGCACATCTGAAGAGGAGTGTATATCTTTTGGGGGGCTTATCTGGAGTGTATTTTGAAGGGTGAAAAAGACGACGACAGCCCAGAAGCTTGAGAGGTAAATAAAAAGCATTTGGTGAGTCTTGACTGTTGTTGTGGCCCATGGTCTTTTAGAGACAGTGGTGTGATCGAAGATTTTAATTTCAGCTAATTCGGTTTCTTTAAAAACAAAAACACCATGGAAACTTAAAAGTGGAAAAAAGCCTTTTTAACAAGTTGTATTAAATATGGGTATATTAAATTCAAAGTGCACTTTGAATACTCAGTAATTTGATACTGACGTGTTCTCTTTTGTCCTTCAGTGCTCTGAGACACTGCAAAAGCAAGTGACGTGCTACTAACTCAAAAATGTTCAGTCTGATGAAAGCGTCTCCCACCTCCAACCCCTGCAGTGCTATGATAATAAAGTTGTTAGCCAAGAGCTAAAAGTTAATGACTCCGATCCAAAGAGGTGCGATAGGTGACAGTGATTCTATTCGTGCTGTATCATTCTGTTTTTAATGGTTACGCGTGTTGTGACTTGTGAGTCATGAAATGAAAAGGAGACGAAAGTGTTCAAGGAGGCAACACGTCTCTTAGAACCGCAGCGTCCGTTCCGCATAGCCACCAAGCCGGTCAGGCATGAGTCTAATTGCCCTTGAAGGTTCAAAACATCCGGAACATTCCTTTGGCCATTTGCCAAGGAGCAATGCATGTCAGCAGTGTGCAGATAGCAACTCAATGATCCATACAGTATCGGCCAATTTCCATATCAATTAATGACAATGAAAGGAAGGTCTCAGATGCTGGAATATAATTACTATCGATTGGTTCCCCTCCCACATGGGTCAGTCTATCACTGTCCATCACTCTCCGTTTATCTTCAACTCTCTCGCAGGTCTGCGCTTAGAGACAGGCCATGGAGCAGGAGTTTGTGAAGCCGGGCTACCCGGACATCATTACGCAGCAGCAAACAAACAATGTAGCCGCAAGCCACCCTGCTGATAAGAGGTCCTCCGAGCCGAGGTCAAACGGCTGCATGCAGTGCTGCAGAAAGACGAAGAACTGTGTGATGAGCCCAGAATGCGGACGGGCACTCAGCATCGCCAACGTCATTGCCATGTGTGGCATGTGTATACGCATGTGGACATGTAAGTTTTGCAACAGTGAGCCATTATAATAAGCCATTTTAATATAAAAATCCATTTAAAACTTAAACATCTAATTTTAAGTTATTCTAATTATAGTAATTATAATGGTATTTAAATGTTATATAAGCAGTGAAAATAGCATGGTGACTCTTATCCATTAATTCAGAGCTACAGGTTCAGATCTGTTAATGAAGCATGGGGTCCTGTAGCTTTTTGTGTTGGGCTTTGATGCCACAGTATGTTAGTAGAGAAGCATTCTTGGAATCCATTTAGATTCCAGCATTTACACTTTCACATCCACCTTGACACCGCAAACAGTTACAATTAATGCGTTTGTTCGGGTTACTGACTGGGATTCATCTTGTGTAGCTCATTGTATACATTTGAGGCACATAATATCAAATCATTGCTTTAATTAAATCAAGCAGCGGGGTTTGCAAGAGAATATGTGACTGAAGAACTTTAATGATGTTCTCACTTCTGAAATCCAACATTTTGGCTGTCCATTTCTTTGATTTTCATTTGTGCAGCCTGTCAGACCATCTGTCCGTTCTGGAGATGTTCTTTTCATTTGTTTTCACAGAGATTGCTTGCGATCGCATCAACCCAGACCTGTCTGTGGCCTGGTGGCTTCCACACAGAACCAAGAACCCAAACACAACAAAGATCAAAAGAGGACACCAAGCTTCTGGAATCTAACTGCTAAACTCCACACTGACTTTATTATGACCAAACAATCAACTCCATTACAGAGGAAACCAATTATGAAAAAGGAGGAATTTAACGATAAATCTAGAATATAAATAGGGGAAGCTCAATACCATAAAATGCTACAATGTCAAAGACCTGACACAGATGGCATCCTCCTGGTCCTTTCTGCACAGTGTGCCTTCAGGTTCTACTCAGACTGCTCTGCCCAGGCAGGCATAGCTGTAAGACACGCACGAGTGCCTGAAGTTGAACAATCACAGAATCCCAGTGCTTGATTTTAACAGTCCACCACTCAACGGCACAGTAAACACCTCAGGGACCTGCTCAGGGAGCTGACAACAGGGCTTGACTTTTCTTTCCAACTGCTTTTGGGCACAGAATACTGATCACCAGGTTAAAATTGTAATCAATATGTGAACAGGATGGAAGGTACTGTTGCTACTGGAAGCCAGATCACTGCCTATGTCTTATATTGCTATGTGTCACGGTCTGCTCCGCCCCCTCCTGTCATTCTTGTGTTTGTGTTGTTTTTGTAGCCATGTGTGTCTTAGCCCCGCCTCGTGTTTTGTATTCACTGCCCCTCGTTAATTAGTTCAGGTGTCTTGGGTTATTTCGGTTCTATTTATATCCCCTGTCTGGTTTGTTCCTTTGCTGGTTATTTTGTGCACAGCCCTGGTATGTCTTGGTGCTTGTTACATTTGTCTTCAGTCTCTGTTGTTACTTTGTTCAGGTTCGTTGTCTACTACCTTAGTCGTTACGTTTGTCTATGTACTTTGTCTTTAACCTTTGTAAAGTCTAGCTTCGCGTTAGTTCGCTGTTTCTGTTTCGTGTTTGTTTATAGTGCCTTTTCGTATGTAGTTTGCTAGTGTTCCCCTGTTTAAGTTATGTCTCTACATGTCGGTTTAGTCTCGTGTTCTGGAAAGTCTGAATAAATCTCACTCTCCTCAGCGTTTGTGTCCGCCCCTTAAACCCACGCCTCGCATGGCGTTACACTATGATAGTTTTTGGTTTACATGTTCTCATGTGTTCATCACAGCATATGAATATTGTATTTATTTCTTCACCATTCGCCTACATGTAATCCCGTTTTCCCTTTTAAAACCCTTCCCCCCCCAAATAACCCCAAAATAGATAATGTATGTAAAATCTATATGAAGGTTTTTCCTCCTGTGAGGTCGATGAAGAACAATTCCAATTTTGGTGTATTGAACAAATAAATGTGTGTTCTGTCACTAAATCCCAAATCTGTCTATTTTTTTTTTTTGCCAGTTCTTAAGAATGCTTCTGGGCTACGTTGAGCGTCTGGGCTAGATTTGCAAATTTCCAAGAAAAAGAATGAAATCTTTCATCTACTGCTTCTGCTCTTTTGAATGTCAAGAACATATGATGCAGAGGCTGGACCGCATGTGCAGCCATATGTGTGCATCACCAAGAATCTCAAAATGTTTACCATGGATGAAAAAGCTGGAAAACTCATTAAACTCTCAAAAGGTGGGAGGTTTTGCTCTACCTCCAGGTTCTTTAAAATTCCCGAAGTAATTCTAGATAGCTGGGTTACCAGGCGGGTTTCCGTGCCTGTATTCTAATCTCACATTTAGTTCTTGTACAAAATATTCTAAAAGACACCCCATATTGTAACAAGCCTGTCAAAAGGGAACACGACATCTAATGAGGCCACATATTTCACAAGCTGTCTTTATATGTAATGCATACTGCAGTCTGGGAGCACACTGTTATCACACCGCGCCACTTCTCAAAGAACAGATGTTTTTTTCTGCTTTCACAGGAAACCATTCAGAGACTTTTAATTTATTGTAAGCATATGGGCCTAAATAGATTACATAGTTGCTGCCGTGAACGTTTATCTCCTAATTAGACTTAGAATGATAGCAATGTCATAAATCTAAGGTCATCCATTGCCTTGGGACAATTCATAATTATTCATGGTTCTTTTTTTTTTTTTTTTTCTCCCTCATTGACTTTCTGTGGAAGAGGGTTGTTATGTAAGACGGTCTGTTGGAGAAGTGACTGTGTTCTCTGAACCTTTTCAGACAGTCTGAGGTAATCCTCCCTGACCCGCTGTCATGCTCCTTCCAATGAGAAGAATGAAGTTGCTGATCAGTAAGAGAAGGCTGATTCCATTCTTTGAATTTTTCATCGTCTTACACAGATATGTGCTCCCCACATTACCCATCTCCCACCACCCCCCTCCCCTCTCGCTCTTCCATGGGAAGAGTGGTTTACTATTCTTCTCCGTGTGCCTGGGTGAGCTGAGAATTCTTCTGGGGGGTTTTTAAGCACTGTCAATCATCTCAGTAGTGCTATCTGGCAGTGCAAAACATGCAGGCAAAACCCTTGCATTTCACTGCTTAATATCCTATAGCTTAGACGCGTGGCTCTTGCTGGTATTGATTTAGAATCTGAAGGCCTTTGCAGATGAGTGGGTCTGAGTTGTGTGTGATTGGACCGGGCTTGGTGCTGATCTCCTGATCTCACAAATATTCCTCTCCTATCACTGAGGTCACGCCAAACTCCTCCTACAAAATACAGGCGACTGTGTCTTTCAGGAAATGCCGCTCTTCTGGCTGCTGACGGAAGAGGAGGGGGCAGATGTGACCGCTTTGACCCGGTCTCTTGGTTCAGGTGAAGCTGGGCTATGATTGGTCCCCCCCCCCCGAGTGGGCCATGTGATGAGAGCGCACGCCTGACAGCTGCCCACCACTCTTTTGTCACAGCAATTTGCCACCATCAGCAGCACGGGGCCAGAGAGCACAGCGAGCCACCGATTCATCGACGGATAATTCAGACAGAGAAGGAGAGCAGGTCCCCTTAATCTGGCCCTCGGGTGCATATCAAAAAGGTCCCCACCTCCGAGCAGCGGCAGAAAGGCTCCGGGCGTGAGCTCTGCTGCGTCTCCCGTCCCCGGCTACGGATTGGGGGTTCTGAGTCATCAGGAAACAAGGTGTGCAGATGGTAGCGCCGGAGGTTCCACATTTACGCTGTGGAAGCGAATCTCGGGGCTTTTGTTTATTTCGCAATCCTAGAACAGGAAGCTGTGTCTCCTGCCTGCTTTCTGTGGACTCAGGACGCTGGTTGAGATGCTGAACATGCAGCTGCACTCTAGAGGCGGCGCTGCCTACCGGGTGTGGGTCCAAATGGACTTTTATTTTCATCTCTGCTCAGACACTTCCATCTTATCCAGCACCCCAAACCCTCCCACCCAATTTCCATCTGACTGTGTGAAAATTGCAATGAAATAAAGATGTGAGCTGCGGACAGAGACAGTGAGGCTAGAGGATAAGAGAGAGAGAGAGAGAGAGAGAGAGAGAGAGAGAAGGAGAAGGAGAGATTGAGAAGAAGTGAGGAGAAAGAAGAGAGATGAAAGAGGAGACATGAAAGCACTATGAAGATTTAAAATATTGGTCTTTACTCTTTACTTTGAAGCAATAAGATCCTGCCGAAACCATTATAGGCTATTTTAGACGGGCTCATTCATGAGTAGGAGTCTCATGAATGGTCCTAATGAAACACTGACATGAATATTGAAAAGCCCTGAATGATTTTATGGGCATGATTATTGTTATGTAAAAGTAAATGGAGTATAAATGATTTGTGCTCTGCTCTATCCGTGCTTTGGTGACGGAACAGAAGGTCAGAGTATACCAGCAGACAAAAAGGAACATGAACTTGAATTGACCAACGTGCTGTCACGAGACATTAGGACCAACAGCCCTAATAACAACAGCATGGATGACCTGCTTGGTGTTGCAGTCTTTACTCTCACTTCCAGTTTGTTTTGCTATAGTGAATATGGCACTTTTGAACCTCAAACTGACTATTTTGACTAAAACTGATTTTTTTTTCTTACTGCAAATAATAATAATAATATCTATAAGCAAGAGAGAAAAGTCTTTTTAATGTTCTTCTTATTTAAAAAAAAGTTATATATATATATATAATATATAATATATATATTGATCCTCATATCCTTTTAATCATTCAGTAAAATGCCTTGATTACTATGATGAGTAAGAATTTCTAATAGCTTGAATAATCATTCAGTTCTGGGGGCAGAGATATACTATGTGTGTTTTGCCTATATTCACTTTTTTGCAGAATTGTTGCTATGGTGCAGCGTAGAAAGCCTTCCTGCGTGCATGTTTGGACTTGTGTTTGTGTCTGTGGTTCTTCCTGTGGTTCTTCCTGTGGTCTCCTGTGCTGGCTCTCGTTGTCAGGTGATGGCAAGGCACCGGGGTTCGTGAGCCCGGAACCTTTAGCTCCACCGCCATACACCCCTTCTAGCAACACAGTGCAGGAAATCAAAGAGGTGCGGCAGACATCCATATTCAGCGAGACGAAATCGGCAGTCAAGGATAAAGAACAAAAAAACAGCAAGGGGGAAAACAGCCTAATAGGCAGCTGAGGTGATTGGTCTTCAATGGGCTGCATTAATAATGCAGAGGCAGACAGCCCATTAGACTGTGTTTAAAAGAAATCAGATCCTGGCTCTGCTCCAGACCCATTAACTCATCTGGTCTAGCTAAAGCCACTCTAATAACTAATAGTTACAGCAAACAGCAAATAAATCAGATGCTCAGCCATGGAAAATTATGACTTATGCCACACGTGGAGAAAGAACCCTAATAAAAGACTTTTTTTTTGCGAGCTTTACTGGGAGAAGAATGCGCATGACTAATCTCCCTCATGTATGTTAATCATCCCAGCCAAGACATGCGTCCACGTCGTTCTTATGCACCAAAATTAGGACCATGTCAGTGTCATGACATCTGCCAGGATGATGGAAATAAAGGCAAACCTTTTTGCAGCAAGCCTGCCTGCCAGGTGACACCAGAGGTGACGGAGCCGTCCGACCCCTGACCCCCTTCCGCACGCAGGCAGGGTGAGCTAATGAGGCCACAGTGGAGAATGTGCTGTCGGCTCGGGCTGTTTGCATGATTCCTCTCCTCTAATCGCGTCCGGCCATAGCAGCTTTCAGGCTTTCAGGCAACATGCATAGACAGAATGGGCAGAGTGAATTACCCTAAGCTACACACAGCAGCCCATTCACACAAACTCATCTGCTGTGTTAGTCAGCACGAGGAAATAATGCTGCCGCAAATTACATATTGATCACGTGTCATTGGCGGCTTGATCGGCGACTCGCTGTCTAATAAAGCTTTTAATATCGGTGTGGGCTGGCGCTTGACGCGCGCCGTATATGTCATCTTCCAGATGTCCTTGACAGACTTAGATATCCAAATAATGGGATTTTGTTTGTGTCATCTTCGCCACCGTAAAGATCTGCTTTTAACTCTTACGTTCTCTACTGGAAACCGGAGAACAATTTGGCTAATGAATGCTGCTTTTAGGTGCTAAAAATACAGAGCAAGGACAATGATGGCTTACATTACACATTGGAAAACAAAACAGAAGGAAAGCAGCATTCATTCCTTCATGAATAACGGTTAATGCCGGTGCACATGAAGCCTGTTCCCTCCTCTGTGCTCTGTCACATAAGCAGCATACGTGTTGTGTGAGCGGAGCGGAGCGTGGACGCTCAGCGCTGTGCTGGATCAAGGTGTGGACTGCGCGGCCTTTCTTGCCCAGATGCAATCAGGTGTTCTGATGACGGGTTCACGCCACGGACAGGGAAGCAGGGCCGAGCAGTAGCCGGGGGAAATCTCATCCGCTCCACCTCCCACTCCACCGAACTGCCCTCATCTTCCTCAGCCCTTTGAGTCCACTGGGGGTGGGTGGGAGTGTGTGTGTGGGGGGGGGGGTCAGCGAAGACACCCGTGCGCGCCGCGTTGTGGTAGCGGAAGCTGCCCCCTTTGTGGTGATGAACGAGCACGTCGACCTGCTGATAATTGCCCACTCGGGGGCAGAGGGAGGTCCATTAATCAAAATGAGGGGCTCCACGTCAGTCCTGCCCGTGCCACGGCTCAGCTCTCGCCCACCACAACATCCGCGGGCAGGGCCAACGGCAGCCGGGGGCCTGGGGAGACGGCCGGAGACGGCTGCTGTCATTCCTGCCTTATATCAGCCCTGACACCGCTCTCTCGGACGACTAGCACTATATTACTGCCAGAGGGCTTGAGTGCCATGATTGTGTGCAGTTCCCAACCACCACCAAGAAGCTCCTTTACCACAAATCCAGTGGGACTGGGAGCAGAATGAGGTGGTCGGGAAAGATAATGGGAGGTCTTGAGAGGTAATGTATGGGTTGCCCATGTGGGGGGCACTAACCAATTGCTGTAACCATGTCCGTCATCACGTCTGTCCATCGTGGCCGCAAAGTGCCAACCGTTCACCTTAATCAAGACAAGTGAAGCAGAAATTGCTTTGTCTCTGAGGTCCCAATCCATGACCTTGGGCCGGCAGCCTGAGTGAAGCTCTGTTCCCTCTGACTCACAGCATTGCTCTGGTCTGGTAACGATTGCCTTCGGAACACGCATGGCTCCGTCTCAGACTAGCTCTTGACTAGTCTCAGACTAGCTCACCTCCCTGCTCCTCCACAGCAAGCAGACCCCGCGCACTGGTTGATTCACGCATGTGCGCCGTAACCGTGCTGGTACCAGCAGTACAACAGAGAGGGGCTTGTGAAGTGGGGCCGGCGCACGGGCGATGAAAGGCGGGTGGCGGTGGCATCCCCGCGGGGGCCTTTGAGGAGCAGTCCGCCCGCCACACTCTGCCTCTCTCGGCCCGCCGGACCGCGCGGATCCAATCCCACCTTCCTGTCACCTCAAAGGCTGAACGCGCTAAGGGTCGGCAAGGCTCATGGCTTTCAAGTCAGCGGGAGCCGGATCTTATTAGGGCCACGGGGCCGTGGAGGCTGAGCACTCAGCAGAGGCTCGGCCCAAAGCTGCGTGGATTTGCCTGCAAAATAATAATAACAATAATAATAACAAAAAAAAACCACACAAAGATGAAGTCACAAAGAGAACAGAGGCCGTGATGGGAATTTCAATGGGAAAGTCCCGTAACCTTGGGATGACATGTTTTCAACATATGCTAAATGCAACGTGCCCTTGTGATGTATGCCCGGCTGCGGAAGGAGCCATACATAATTAATGAGGAAAAAAAGAATTATTGTATAATTTCCTTTCAATGGTGAAAGGCAGCACCTCGGACCAGGGCCTCATTCCACATCATCATCTCCACTTCCCAGCGTCCCCTGTCCTGTCCTTTCATCTGCCTGTGCGCAGTGCCCAACTGCTCCTTTGGATTCTGTATTATCGCTACTTCAGTGGCCAGAGTCAGGATGCCATGCCAGAGAGCATCGCCATCACCAGCTGGGGGTGAATGAGGACCACTTTGACTCAGGATGGAAAGTTGTTCCGAAAACTTGGCTTGCTCGTCGGCCCACGTGTCCAAACACTCGTTTTGCTCATTGTGCTGTTGCTTCGCAGATATTGGGTGGCATTTACCCAGTGTCACTGGTGGCTGTGAACAGGGAGCTGGGAGGTGTGGTTTGTGGGTGGGGTGCGGGTGGGGGTGGTTGGAATTGCAGTTGTGAGGTTTCTATTGATTTTTCCCTGCTCAAACAAGTTCGGCATGGACTGCAAGCTTAAACTCCCCCCCCCCCCCCCCACCACCACCACCACCACCACCACCACCCCTGCAGGGATATGCTGTTCCTGAACTTGAGTTCAGTTCCATCAGCTACTCCGTGGATCTCTCTGCTTTGAGGCGATGAGAGCAGCGCTCAGCTCATCTCCTGGTCCTGGATGATGGGAGGGGGAGGCAGTCAGGCAGGGTGGAGCGTAGGGGGTGTGGGAGAGGTAGACAGGGGCTCACGGGCTCTTCTCCTCACCGTCACACAAGGCTGATCGGGCGGAGGCGATGACACAGAGGGAACACGGTGTCCCTGCGCCGCTGAGGCGAGGGCTGCCCCCCGCTCGCTTGCTTCAGGGCTGTGGCTACATCAGGCCAGCCTGCGTCGCCGCCATGTCCTCCACGAATGCAGAGCTCCCCTTTAAGCGTGCTCTGTTCCCTCCCTCCGCACCTCCCTGCCTGACACTACCCGAACAGAGAGGAAAATATAAAAGTAAGAAAAAGGGAAAGAGGCACAGAAGCTCTCAGAAAACTATTCCTCAAACCCCCCACCTCCACCTCCAATTTTTTTGAATCACAGTCATGGCTGCAGGCTGCTCTCTCCGTGCCTCCGTCAGGAGTGAGTAGTGCCAACGGTTTACATTCACACACCGCCTTCATCTACTCATGTCACCACACAGCCATCCAGTGGGGGGGGGAGCTAATCGAACAGAAGACAATAACACACAGGACGACAACGTACACACACTCCGCTTCATCCTCCGGCTGTTTCTGAATAAAAGGAAAGAAGAAAGCTATGTGGAGGCGATACTGTTGCCTCCACACAGGCCTCGCAGAACATTTCCCAGCATGCTTAAGCCCTGAAAAGCCCTTCTTGCAGGTGATACACGACGTGGCACGTGCTGGACATGACACGTCTCCGCAGGTGCCATCAGCGCTCGGCCCAGCAGCAAGGGAGATTTGTCAGAAAGAGTGATGCCACACTCAAGGTAAAAAAAACCCTACTTCTCATTCATCAACTACCCCCCCAACACAGACACACACACCAGTATGGTGTCCAAACACGTATGCCATCCTCTTTGTCCCACACATATCACACCTATGCTGTTCTCTCACCAGCTGAAAGATCTACTTGACAAAACACGCATACACACACACACACACACACAAAAACCCCGTGTGTGCCACAGCTTACAAAGGGCCTCAACAAGTATCCATGCCATTTCAGACTGTAACAGTTGTAGCTAGAGACCAACACTGAGAACGCACTGGGATGGTGCAGCTCCAGGACGTATCCACGATCGCCCCCCCCCAACGCACGTATCTCCCCACGAGGACTGGGTGTGTGTGCCTGCTGGATAAGGTCTGGTGGAGGAGCAGATGCTGTACAGTGAGCCTCTGCATGGCGGAGAGCCCAAGGAACAAGGCTGACTGTGAGGGTGGGAACCAGGTAAACCCATTGGGTGCGGGTGGTGATGTCATCTCCATGCATCCCGTGTGCCACACAGGGGCTCCTCCCTCCCCATGGCCACGGTCTGGTACACGGACGTGAGGCGGAAATTGATTACCACCTCCCAGTGATTGCGTGGCCTCCATCTGCTGGATCTAAACTGTGACTTCAAAGCAGCGTATGGCCCTGCATTCCAGGAGCATGCTAAATCAAGCCCGCGCACTCCCTGCTGAGTCCCCAGCCTGAAAGAGACAATTACGCCACTCAAAATTGATTGTAAATTATCAGGCAGCATGACATTTGTTACATGGCTGGAATGGAAGGTGAACAGGCAAAGAGGATTAAGTGGCCACACGTCTGAATTCCAATTAGGACCAAAAAAAAATAAAAAATGGTGAAGCATGCTAACGATCAGCTAGATGACAGGTCAATTTTGAAAGCTTAACTGTATATGTTTGAGTCCTTTTTAGTAATATAAACATAGCTTGTGTGATGTGCTGGCACAATGCAGAGATCAAACCCACCATATATGTAGAAGGTTAGTAATAGCATCTGACTTCGTTTTCATTGCAATGAACTAGACAAAGAAGATTATTGTCCTGATGCAGGTGAATACCCGTGTGGTGGCAGGATCGCTTCATGGGTTGGGCAGGGAGACATCTAAATTGTTTGCATTGTTTGGTTTTCTCTTTTGCAAATGAATAGAGACTAATTCGTGTTCTCTTTCATGTTAGAGAATTCCTCTACTTTTCTTCAAGTTGGAATTAATCCCACCAGGAAAACTTTCTTTAATTACTCCCCCCCCCCTCCTCCTTTCGAGTCCATTGATTTACGCTGTTAACCATTTTAATTATACAATTCACTGCATTTAAATGCGGACAGACTACTTTAAACTGAAAAGCATGTCCAGCGTTGTGAACACCCATGGCTATGTGAATTGCAGAGTCAGTTGAGTGGTCCTTCCTCTTCCCTGCTCAATGTGTGGCTCAGCTCGTAGCTGCGGTGCGTCATGCCGATTTTCCTCTCGCGTGTGTGAGTCCTCTTGGACTATCACCCTCTCGAATGGAAAGCACTGTGCTGATTTGAAATCCCTGCTATTTGTGAATGCCAGGTGACATTGTTTCTCGAGGCTGTTGGTTCCTGCGCAGAACACACAGTGGCTCCTGGAGGGGCGGGGGGCCACAGCCTTAGCTGAGTGCAGTTAAGCATGTCATGGTCACGTAGCCACTGGTAAACAACCATCCATGAGGACAGTGAAATGCATCAATACTGGAGCTGACGCTTTACAGATAGTGGCCTTGGCACTGGGGGAATGTATTATTCCATGCAGCAGTGGGTGCTGGAGATGGAATAATGAGCAGGGAAGCAGAGTAAGGATTAGCTGCATTATACCAACTCCAGCTCTGGACTCTGAGGGTGACGACTGGCATCTCACACAGCGTACAATGTTTTGTGAAATACCTGGATTTGACCAAGGTCTTTAAGTCCTGCGAATGCCACTTGCCATCTCATTCATTCGCTATACCGCAAGACAGCAATCATCGAAGTATGAAGAAATTCACTGGCCAAAAACTGGAAGCATATCCCCAGCCAAGCAAATCGCACAGAGGAAACCTTTGCGAGGCATACATGTTTTTATTTGTCCTTCTCTTTGTTTGCCATGTTGCCCGCCATGAAGCTTCCCTCACCGACGCAGGCAATAAGAGTCGAAGCTTAACGCTTCATCTCAATTTTCTGTCGGGCTTTTCTCGGTGTGCTCACAAAATCCGAGATACACATAAAGCGGTTATTGCACGTGGAGGCTTCGGTGACTTCTTCAGGACCCGCTTTGTTTGGATCCCTTTCCATCACATTGCGAAATCAATACGATACCGGGGCACAATTATCACCGTAAAAGCGCTGTTCGTAGCGGCTGGGTTTGTTCCGCAGGATAGTGTTTGGACATTGGAGTTCCCGTCGCCATCGTAATCATGTTTGGCGCAATCATATAAATTTCAAGATACAAAGTCGGGGAAGCTAAAAGAGTAATAAAAACAAATCAAGGGCCCCAGTTAGATTCCCAACATCGCCATTATCCTTTGCAGCCATGCAGGTTGCTGGACTTCCCATTTACGACTCGGGCTATTACTCAGTTTAACTGCACATTGCCGTGAAGCATTGCGACTACTGTAGAATTCCCCAAAGCTGCTGACAAAACACGGACAGTTTTCCTTAACATTCGCACATGCAGCGTTTCAAACGAATGAAAACGTAAGAGCTGTTTTTTCTTACTACTACACTCGGCACAGGTATGTCTCAAGGGCTTTGCCCATGGTTTCCCCCCATATAATGTTGTGCAAAACGCACTGCAACGAAACTACAGCCTTGTTTCTTAGTCAAAACGGATTATCCTTGTAACGGCCAAACGGGACTAAATACAAGATCGATAATACGATAACACGCATTATAGGAAGAACTCGATAAGTGGAGAAAGTAAACGAAGCGCCTATTCCACTGAGTCCCAAACGGTCCCCGACAGAAAGTCAAACATCTACCGCGAGGATTTTACTGTTACACCTCGTGTCTGCCAAGCAATTACAGACAGAAAGGGAATAGTTGTACGGCTGCGTTCACCGCGAAAATGCCAGGGCAAGGAGGCGTAGTTTCGAAAGGTAACTTAATCAGACATCCACACACTGCTAAAGGCTGTCCAAATACACTCTGGATTAGTTCCCATCTAATTTTTTTTTTCTAAAAGAAAAGGAAATAAAAGGGTACGCCTAAGAGAAGTAAATGATAACACACATGGGCACTTGGACGAAGCTAATCCAACAATTCATTCAGGAGCTGGAACGCTTAAAGGCGAGGCAACGTCTCCACGGAAACGCACTTCACACAACCAAAGAGCCACGTCGTGGCTTTAGTCTTGGGAAATAGTGGACACGTTTGAGCTGTACGTGTAAATCTTAATTTATATTTATAGGTCTAAATTACTCACCATGCAAAGTCTCATAATAAAAAAAAACAATAACAAAGGGGAAGCCTTCATTACAGCAACGCCTTTTCCCATCACTGAGAATCGAAACAGCAAAGCAAGACCAGGGATGTGAAAATGTAATAAGACGGAATGTAATAGCATGTAATAAGACCGAATGTAGACACTTTGTGACTAAAGGAAAAAACTGGTTTTCCTTCAGTGTGACGTGTGCTTTGATGTGTGCCATGACCGTTGTGAAGATGGCCATTATACATTTCATGCCCACTGGGTTGTCATGACCAAATGGTCGTCGGGTAAAGTTGAAGAGGACAAAAGCGAAGCCATGCATGAAAGATACTGAAGCTTCACGGTGGCCGAATGTTCTTGCATTTGTTGCTGACAAAGAAAAAACAACATACTGCCTGCCCATACTCACTACCTGCCCTAATCCACTCCATTCCCCATGTGAGCAGTCACTGGAGACAGACAGTTAGGTTCCTTAAAGGCAGAATGAGCAGGGTTTATCGGATGCAGCTTAAACACACCATTCAAAGCTGACCCCTCCGGCTTAACGAGAGGGGGGGGGGGGTCGAGCGAGGTAGAGAGTGAATGGAAAAAGGGAGTATTGTTAGTGAGAACAAAACAGTGAATCAAAGCAATAAACCTTTATTTACTGATTACGCTCTAAAGCACAAACACGGCGGCAACACCTCCGCACAAAGATTGTGTGGGAAAGATTTTGCTTAGTGTGATATGGCGTCACCTTGTGTAAGCTTTACAGTGCTGATCACTGACATTAGGTCTAGTAATATGAGCAATATTGTGCGGCCAAACCTATGCCACACGTGAAATTAAATTCATACCATTTCATTTCCAGTGAAACGAAAAATGGCAAGCCGTTATTTTGAAAGGAACGCGGCTGTAAGATCCAGGTTCCATTCAAAGAGCTGCTACTCTCATCACTACTATAGAGAGGAGGCGGCTGTTAGCTGATGGTCAGTGCTTTCACATCCTAATCACCGTGGTGACCAGTCGACCTCGAAGGCAGGCGGTCAAAACAGAGCGCAGTTGACTTTAGGTTAACTCAGCTCTCTGTTGGTATCTTATTACTTCCCAGCAGTTCATCACATGCCTGACGAGGGAATCCAGCGAGTTACTTCCAGTCCGGCAGCTTTGATTACAGACCGCGGCAGTAACATTATGTTCAATAGCACATACAGGTCCATGTTTTCAATACTCAGCAAATGGTGATGAAACCATGTACTACACTGATGAGTTGTGTGATGGAACAAGTTTATTGTTAATAATATGAAATGCAAGTAGGTAAGTTTACTTTTCGGAGGTGATACTCCTTTGATACTTGAACTGCCCACTTTGTCCACCAGATGTCAACCTTGAATAACATTGTCTCTAGTGCCGGGGTCAACCCCCACAATTTCCCTGATGTCATGCCAAGGTATTTCTGATTAACGTCAACTCCAGGCTTGGAGGTTGTTCCACATAGGATGAAGGGAAGTCATGAAAGCATACACTACCCGTTCTGCAGGCTCTGACTTTCCTACCACATTTCTGCATCATTAGGAAGATTTGCCTGCTTTCAAATCTCATTACGTTGGACCCATTCAGCTAAGATCCCTGAGATGTCTGACTTCCAAGCTCATCTCGTGCTATGCACAGCAGTGCTCAGAAACAGCTGGAGATTTTAACTCCTTTCTACAAACGGACTGTCTTCACTATAAGCCTGATGCAAAATGTCTTTCTTTTTTGAGATTCTCATCCATCACAGTCACGCTTTCAAAATGAATGATCACTCACTGTATGTACTCTTTGGTTATACCTGTAGCCATGAAGTATCGTAACCTTGACTACACAGGAAGCACCAGCAATTTAGTCACTTCTGGGTAAAGGAAGCTTTTCAGGAGAAAAGAAAAATGCAGTTTGGTCCTGCTGTGTATGTTGGAACATAGCGCTTCATATGGGACCACAGAAGTAATTAGTCAGTTCACCAGAACACCACCAGTTACGGGAGCATAGAGGACGAGTTAGACCTACATGCAGCCATTGCACATGCCTGTCACGCGCATAGTAATGGCCAAGAAAAAAACACAGGCCTATAGAATGCTCTGTGCAAGGCAGCATATTATACTAGCTGTAACACCGTGGTAAGAAAATAACCGGGAAAGCCTTCAAAGACAAGATTTTAAAGAGTAATTGCAATTTTGTTGGAGGCTTTCCCTGTGAAGAAGGCAAACGTATTTTAAATAAAATATGAACCTTTTTGTGGCCAATTTCATTACAAGACCGGTTCATTTATATGCACACAAAATATACGAGTAGTCCTTTTTTAATAATACGCCTAAAGGAAGTATTAAATCTTATCAAACCTTTGAGTGGTTTTGGATATGGCCTAATACAATGATAATATCTTTAGATAATTAACGTGACCTGAGCAGAACAATCTTTCACACATTTTTACGCTTAATGTTCTTGAGCACTGAAATTAGCGATCAGGGCGATTTCGGGCGAAAATGATGAGAGAGCCCGACTGTCAAGATGACCTGCTCGTGCGCAGATGCGTCAGAAACGGCGGTGCACGCCGAGTTCCTAAGTGGTCCTTGAACTGCGAGCTCTTTGCTCCTGGAACACTGTTCCAGGAGACTCAAACACGGAACTGCAGTCTAATTGCTGTGATATGTGTCGAACGGACAAGAGGAAATGCTTTTACGTGGTGTTTCCCTGCCTGATGATTCAACCGCCTGCGTATTTTTCACGGTTTCGTAGTTACTCGTTTTGTTTCGAAAGTAAAGAGCAAGGATCATTCAAGGGACTGTCCGGTTGTGCAGAATGGCATTCGCGCGACAAGACTACATTGCCCCGTGGTGGACTTACTGGCTTCACAATTTCCCACATATTAATTTTAATTTCCATGCAGTTGACAACACCTTTAAACCGGAGGAAGTAAACTACCAGCAGGTCAGTGCCCTGTTTTGCTGTCTCGAGAGGGCGCGTGACTACCTCAGTAGCTGGGCTTTCAGGGCGATGTAAACCCAGGCACTGAGACAGACGCGACTGAACTCATATTAATAAATCACACTGATACAAACTTTTTTTTTGTAACAAAAATATTTTTAGTGTAAATCTTTGTTGAATAGGGACAAATACGTGTTTAGCTGTTTAGATTGTTTTAGCTCCAAACAGTACCTATCAGGATAGGTCTAAATTGGCATAATTATATTTGAAATGGCATTTAGATGGAGCAATGTTTGGATAGTCATAAAAAACCATAAAGTCAAGCCTTTTATGAGCCATTATGTTTTTAATTATAAATCCATAATGTGACACCTAAACCAGCATATCACTCTTAAAGTACTGAAGGAGGGCAAGGCCAGTGAATGTTGTATCAGAATTCTGCTATTATTTACGCAGCTGGCAGTGTGGTGCACATTTACAGGCCGAGTCACGACACTGTGCTTTTGTCTTTCTGTTGAAGTTCACTTGTCTTTTTATTTATTTTTTTAATACTTATGTCTTTTGTGTTACTGGAGTTTAATTTGTTAATTCTTTGTGTGGTAGCCAAACACTTAAACTTGGAGAGAAAAGCATGTGTTTTCAGTCTTAAGACTGCTAAAATGCTGTTAATATTGTGTTACAGTCTTAAGACTGTTTAAGTGCTATTAACATTGTGTTACGGTCTTAAGACTGCTTAAGTGCAATTAACATTGTGATTCAGCCTGAAATAGTGCCCGCATTTGCCCTGGAGCACTGACAAAAGTGTGGCCTTTAGATGTCTTCTGTATCAGCTCTGCAGTCCATACAGGAAGTCCACAGATGAACTATCCCTGATTGCAGATAGTTCTCCTCATGCCTCCGTGTGGGAATGTTTGCATTAGGCTGATGCTTTACTGTAGGCACAGAGGACACACAGATGTACGCTGGGGCTGTGGCTTCGACATTTCACATGCTCAGCTCATAAGGAGCGCGGTGGTCCAACACACAGCCAGACAAAGCTGCACTACCCTGCATTCTCCTGCTCCTGTTTCTCTAAGTGTGAATCATTTTACAGGGTCCAATTTCTAGTGTCCACCTTAAAAAATCAATCAAAAGAGATAATACGTTTGTATATTTTATATCTCAATAAATAATAAAGTAGAAAAATAAAGAATAATAAGGTGAACCTTTCCCATTCAGTAAGTGAGCGATTGTGAAATTGACTGAATCTTTTTATGCCTCTTTTGTAGCATATTAGATGCTATTCTTGCCAAATTGTTGTTTCAAATCCTGTTTTCTGTTTCCCCCTCAAAGATGAGCTACTTGTTTAGTTTGTTTTTTAAATTGCCAGTGTATGAAACTTAAATGAACATATGAGGAAAAGAGAAGCCTGTTCATTTATTTAATCAGAACATTAGTCATTTTCTACTCTACATTTTCAAGTGTGTTTTAGCCCTGGGCTGTTTTGTCACAATGGTCATACAAATATGCTATTTAAACAGCAACTTTCTTCACCATTAAAGTGTTTAAAGTTGACTATCCCTAATAAAGTAGTTCTTCTAGGCACTCCTTTCTGCATCGACTTGCGTTCTTCTTACAATTTCGTATGTGTTTTCTAAATTACAGCCAGCATATAATGTTTCTATTAATGCATACACACATCATACATTCCAGTGTGAACATTTTGTCTGTTTTGAGCAAGCTAAGTATAGTTGTTGAAGTTGTTGAAGCAATGGTGTGTGTGTGATCATCGTTACAGGGTCACGCGTTGTCCTGAGAATGCTTCCTGCTTCATGGTGTCCTGTACCTCCACTGCAAAACAGTGGATTTTTCTCGGGTTAGCCTATAGTCTTCCGCCGAAGGTCTTTCTGTGGTTGAGTGGTTGATTCTCCATACTTTACCTTAGAGTGCCAGTAATATATCTGTGCTCAGCACCTCTCAGTAAATTAAATTTTGCTCGCTAAATCCCCGTGCTGTGCATTACATAATGGGATGAGTAGAACTCACTCAAGCAAAAGTGACGCCTCTGGATGAGCTTAAACAGAGGATATTGTGAACAGGCTGCAAGTTGAAAGGGACGTTGAGATAGCTGTAATTACTGAACTGAGCAACGTCCTTCTAAATATCTTTGGGTAAGCCAGCGCGTCCGACGAGGCCATCTCTAGAGCTGACTAGGCCGCCGTGGCGATGCCGATGTGCAGCATACTCTCTCTCTCTCTCCATGTACGGGACCTGCTGAGGTCTTCCAGGCCTCCAGTGCCCACGCTTATGCCGCCATCACGCCCAGGATCCCCTGGTGCTCACATATGATCCCGCCGTGCTGCGCTGTCCTTCTTGCCATACAAACGTAGTATTTGCAGTTCCCACGCACGAACGTACATGCGGAGCACGTGTGCATTACTGCCAAAGGTATGCGGACTCTCTACTGATTATTCTGTTCGGGTGTTTCGCCGCTGAACTCGCTGCTGAGAGGGTGTATGAAGTCAAGTGCATAGACATGCAGCATGCGCAGAAGAATGGGCAACACTAAAGAACCCAGAGACTGTGGCGTCAGACGCTTCCTTTACCATCAGCCCATGACCTTCCCGCATTACTTGATCTGCTCCTGTCAGACGTAAGTGTTGCTGTTGTGTAATGGACCTGAGCGAGAGGCACAAAGTGGTAGACCATGCGGACTCACAGAGCTAAAACACACTGCACCTCACCTATTCTGCATCACTCACTACAGAATACCAACATGCTACACTTCGCAATGTACAGCGTATAGAATCTCTTCTGGGGTCTATATAAATAATGTGCTTTGGCAATTTGCAAATCTCAAAAAATGTTCGTTTTTGGAAAATTGTATCAAATGACTTTAAATTACTCTAATTATATATTTTTTTCTGTTATGCATCATGAGGTCTGCCGGAGTTGCTGCGTACGGATCTAATAGCATGAGACTGGTGTTATTGACTCCCATTAGCTGACTTCATGGCCCTACGAAAATAATGGCTGTATTATTCACTGTGTAACACCAGGAATTGTCCTCCATACCAGTCTCCCTGACAGACGTGCTGCGTGTGCTGGCTTTGAGCTCTGTTCACGTCTCTCGGCCACTTCTCCTCCGGGCTCCGGTAGCTCGCGGTTACGCGGCTGGAGAGCATCGTCTCGCTCCGCCTCCTTCATCACATGACACTCGATTCAAAGAGGATCATTTGATCGGCTCTGCTTTGTCTCAGACCATGTGTGTTACCATAGCGATGTGTAGCCGCTCTTAAAACGACGTGTGCACATGTACACAAACGGTTCCCTAGAAGGTTTAGCCTGACACTACGCCTGTTTTACACATGCACATGAGTAAAACGTGTGTAAAAAATGTTTTTTCACACATGAGTCACATGCAATCAGCACCGACTTAAAACTACAACGAATTTCGGCAGATTCTTCACTTACATGCATTCTCCATCTCTTATCTTTGGAAGCGTTCAACATTTAGCTCTCATTAGCTGGATTAAGCCCAAACTATGCCTGTGGGAAGGATGAAACTATTATCGCCCATGTATCGGTCTATTCCTCCCCAGCTGGCTGTTAACCTTCTCCCTCTCTCCCCTCTGCTCCCCTCCCTCCACCTGTTCCCCTCCCTCCCCCCTGCTCTCCTTTCTCTGCCTCCCAGTCCCTCCTCTTCCTGCCGTGCGTGGCTGCCGTGGGCCTGGGCTTCATCTTCCTGCTTCTGGCCGTCTACTGGAGCTGCCTGTGCTTCTGTCGCAAGGAGGGCGCCGAGGAGACCAAGAGGCCAAACTCCTGCTGTGTCACATGGGCCGCAGTGGTCACAGGGCTCATCATATGGTGAGTAAGTCCGCCCAGCCCCGCCCGGCTACAGTATGAGCGGCCGGTGTGCAGGCGGCCAGCAGAAGGAAGGGCTGACCGGAGCTCAGTAGGCACAGAACAAAGACTCGGACTCTCTGGCATACGGTTGCCGTGGAGAGGGAAACAAGGAGTGGATAGAAAATTGGACAGGAACAACAGCCCACAAGCGCGATGCTAAGATTATTACTAGAGTTCACCAGTGCTTTCCTTTTGTTATGAACGGGAACACTGAAAATGCAGGGGCACAATTATTCCTGCATGCTCCATTAGTTCAGTCTGTCAGTGCAGTGTCTGAGTCTATGTATTCAGACAACAAGAGCATTTTATCTCTGTAGCTCCAGGCTTTGTGTTCTGAAACAAGAGGGGAGATGGGAGTGAAAGCTTTGCAATAATGGTCTGATCAGAATTCAGGTCCCAGCCCTGTTTACACTGAGGCGTCCTGACGGGACCCGATTCAGAATCACAGCCTAGGCGAAGTGGCGAGGGCAACTGGGGTGGCGGGATGTGTGCGGATAAAACCAGATTGATGTGACATTTCTTTTGGAAGGGCTGATGTAGTTTTGCAAGGACAGCTGAGCCTTATGGTGAGGGCTGGATTTGTGGGTTTGTGGTGGTGGATATGGGAGGCTGGGGCTGACACAGTCAAACTCTTAAGCTGATAAGACCTAGGAGCATTGTGCACACAGACGCGACACTGGGTGTAGTGTGCAGACGGCCATCTTTCCACAAGCCGACTTTGCAGTCATACTACTGGCCTGCAGCAGTCACTGTGAAGGACTGGTCTCCTCCAGACCCGTGACTGGCTGAACCCAGCGCCGCCAGCAAGAAACAGGCACATGTGGAGAGAAGAGAAGGCCTGACACAGCAGAAGCTCCTGCGACATCTTGGCAGACACACTCCCACACACTCCCACACTCCTACATTCCCACACACTCCCACACACTCCCACACTCCTACATTCCCACACACTCCCACACACTCCCACACACTCCCACACTCCCACACACTCCCACACTCCCACACACTCACTACACTCCCACACACTCCCACACGCTCCCACACTCCCACACTCCTACATTCCCACACACTCCCACACACTCCTACATTCCCACACACTCCCACACACTCCCACACTCCTACATTCCCACACACTCCCACACACTCCCACACACTCCCACACTCCTACACACCCACACACTCCCACACACTCCCACACTCCTACATTCCCACACACTCCCACACACTCCCACACACTCCCACACTCCTACATTCCCACACACTCCCACACACTCCCACACACTCCCACACTCCCACACACTCCCACACTCCCACACACTCCTACACTCCCACACACTCCCACACGCTCCCACACTCCCACACTCCTACACTCCCACACACTCCCACACACTCCCACACACTCCTACACTCCCACACACTCCCACACGCTCCCACACTCCCACACTCCTACATTCCCACACACTCCCACACACTCCCACACTCCTACATTCCCACACACTCCCACACACTCCCACACTCCTACATTCCCACACACTCCCACACACTCCCACACACTCCCACACACTCCCACACACTCCCACACGCTCCCACACTCCCACACGCTCCCACACGCTCCCACATGCTCCCACACTCCCACACGCTCCCACACTCCCACACGCTTCCACACTCCCACACGCTCCCACATGCTCCCACACGCTCCCACACTCCCACACGCTCCCACACACTCCCACACGCTCCCACATGCTCCCACACTCCCACACGCAGGGCTGTGAAATGGCCACAGGTGAAGCGGCCCGTGAGCAAGGACGCGAGGACGATGAGGCGTCAGCGAACGGCCGAGAGCAACACCACATTCCACTCACTCCCCGAATACCTCTCACTGTCACACACATCTGAACGCTTTGCTTGAGCATTCAAAGTTTAATGAGTGCATATGCAATAAAAAATGTCTAATTTGAAAAGGCATTCGCTCTTTGTTACTTTACTTACTTTACTTACTTTACTTACTTTACTTAGCTACTTTGTTATTTACTTATTTGGCATGCAACAGTTCTCCCTTTCAACCCTGCAATGACCAAATCATGTTTGTTCTGACATCATATTCAGTAGGGCTCCCGAGGCCCGCACACTTTTTGATCCCGTGACATCATCAACCCTGCTCATGCTGCTACGCCTCCAGAGTTACTGTTTGCTTTCCAAAGAATTCTCCTTAATTCTCCTTAATTCTCCTTAATCTTGTGACAGTCATGCGAGTGCTGAGCTCTGACGTCCCGTTAGCTGGCACTCCATCTTTAGACAGAGCCCCTTGTATTATAAATGTAGAGTAAACGCTGTGAAATGATGCTCCTTAGCACAGGGGTCTCTCTCATCACCTCTGTGTCCTCACACCATGCTTCCCAACACTGCAGACAAACGAGCCCTAGCCAAACCCTTCATTACGCTACGCCAACAGGACGTGGGACAGCATGTCTGATCATTTCCCATAAGTCTAATCAGCAAAACACAAAAACCTGAATACTGTGACTTGTGATTTTGATTTGGACCAATCAGGCCTTGGTAGCTCATCGAAGCCTACAAATCAGCTTCAATAAAAAAAAAACACAGTTCTGTAGCTTTACAGTTTCCTCTTTAAAAGCCTTTACCAATATTAACCTCATACTTTCTTTTCAAAAGTTCCCACAGAATTGCTGTGTTCGGCATAATAATGAGAGCACAGATGGCCAGAAGAAGACGGACGCCGTCATCAACGTGGACGCTGCTGCAGGGTTGCGCATGAAATATTTGCCTCCGCGTTGTTGGGAAGATTAATCGCGAAAAAGCCAAAATAGCTGCCACACACAGTGCTGCAGCAGAGGGAGTGTCCTGCAGGAGGCTCTGACGGGGTCTTGCTGTCTCTTCGCTGCTGTGCTGCTGTCTCACTGTTTTATTCACTTATTTGTGAAAGCTACAAAAAAAACCCAAAACATCTAGACTAATTCCAGCGTGTCGCCTTCTAAACGCTGTCAAATACCGTCGGCCAGGGCTGGACCGGGTTCATTCTCCGTGGTTGGAAACTATTGCATAACAGCTCCTGCTCTTTGTGAAGCGCACTGTGCTGTAGTTGATGGCACACCTGATGTTTACCACACCATCCGTGTGTCTGATGTCACGTTTCTCATTCATCCTCACAATTTATTGATTTATTTTGGGGGGTGCTAACAGAGAGACCTTAGCCACCACACTCTATATTATATTGGTAGACAATTGCTCCTGGGACCTTTCTCTGTATCTGCAGGTTTCTTAGAAGCTCAGCGTGTAAACACTTAGCAGCGCTCTGATGATCGTAGGAGCCCGTTTACTGAGAGCTCTGCAGTACTGACTGGAGATCCAGCTGCAGTGGGACCTTTCTGGAGACCCAGCAGTTGTCTAGAGGCTCAGCTTCGGAACCCCAGGGTTAAGGTTAGGGTTAGGGTTAAGGTTAAGGGTTGGGGTTGGGGTTGGGGTTAGGGTTGGGGTTGGGGTTAGGTCAGTGAGGTCTTTCTGCAGGCCTTTTTGGAGGTTCAGCTGCAGTGAGGTCACATACCCTTCCAGTAAGGGCGTTGGAGCTGAGGTTCTGGCTCATATTTAGTCTGCAAGCACAGCCTCTCCCCCATGTTAATCATCTCGAACCTGACCGCAGCGTTTTAGGGCAGCCCTGGCGGTGATGTCTGCTCCCTCTTTCCCTGGTGCCACTGGAGCAGGTGTGGAGAGATGTGCTGCAGGGCAGAAGCACCGTCATGACCGGCAGCGTTTCCATACGACCACCGTTTTGTTCACACCAAAATGGTGCCCACATCTGCAGCGTTTGACACCCACACGGGGTGCCAGTGTTGTTTGTGGAGAAATGAACTTTCAGAGCTTATATCATATATATATCATGTGCTTGCACGTTTGCTCTTTGGCCATGTTCTCTTTTTTTTACCTCACGTTCTCATTTGAAAGGTCCCCCACACATTAGTCAGCGTGCGTGAGCCTGCATAGAGGTCCTGCTCTATTCATCCTCATTCTCATCTGATGTGATTAGCAGAAGGGAAATGAAGGGAAATGCGGGAGCTTTAAGTGAGATGTAATGTAATGAAAGGGCCGTGTTCTCTACTGGCTGGCGGTGAAACGGCACACAAGGAGGGGGGGAGGGGGGGAGGGGCTTCCAGAAGGTTTAGGGGGCCCTGGAGGCAGGATGGCCCTCTTCTACACACACACACACACACACACACACACCCCCAACTCCCCTGAGAGGAAGGGCAGCGGTCAGAGCACCTCTCCTCTCTCCACATCCACGCTGCTGGGGAGCTCTGTCAGCAGGGTCACTCAGTCCATCTGTTCACTCCCTATTGTCCTCTCATGGATTCCCTTTGTTTACATTAGCCACGATTTTAGCCAGCTTTTGTTCCTAACAGTGTGAAATCTATTACATGCTGACTCTCTGGTGGTGTGTCTCTGTCTCACTTTGTCTCCCTCCGTGGAAGCACACTGGGCTGTGCTATAAGGCTTCTTTAAAGAAGTGATTGATGGAGGTGTCACGCAGGGCTCAGGACCTGCCTTTAAGTCGCCTCTCTGAGTTAACCTCTGACCACTGGAACAAGAGTGACTTCAGTTGAGTCTGATAGGCAGAAATTGCATCATCAGTCATGTGAGCACACAGGTTGGCGGGTGGGGGGTTGGGGGTGACACTGCAAAATAAGCTGAGAGATACCATTTTTCCCATGGATGCCGGAGAGAACCTCTGAATGAAGTTTAGATTTTATACGATTCGAATAATCGCAAAAAATGTCCTACAAAATATGCCAATTGCCCCGAGCTGTGTTGCGTGCCAACACACAAGGCTTCTCCAATAACAGGAGAGATTCATCTAGCGCGCATGAACCTACGGGTTTCTGTCTCTGTTCACGGCTTCTCCTTCTAAAATGTAAACGCCATCCAGGAAGGGCTCGGAGCGATGGGGAAGGCCTTCGAGCTAGACAGGCATCACGTACTGGCTAGATCCTGTGCGGGTGGCACGCCGGCCTGAGGGGGGCGCTCACATTACAGGCGTGGCCGCGGAAGGGGCGGAGCCACCGGTGGGGGTGGAGCAGAGACACAAAGGGACTCAGTTCACTGTTGCTCCAATTAAAATGACTTATTCAAGCGCTGCAGTCAGCATCTTGTTTCATTCTCATTTCTTATTCCAAACGACTGGTTACATTAATGGGAATGTGCGGGAGAAGATTTATGAAGTATTTATGGTTCGGATAGTGACTGCAGACCTCGTGAGGGTGTTAACGTGCGCTTTATGAATGTCGCCCCTCTCCTCTGAAATGTTGCCTCTAATTGCAAACTAAGACATCGCCTCTCTTACCTTAACAGATCAACAACCTTATAAGTCTTCTGCAAAGTGTGCTGCTCTGAATCACTTTGCTGCATTAGATTGTATTTATAGAGTTGTTTTCAGGCGCACGTGACTAACCTGGAAAAATGACTTACAATTGAAAATGTACTTCTCGCCCTTTTCCCTCTCAGCACTGCAGTGGGTGTTGGTTTCTATGGAAACAGTGAAACCAACGATGGGGTCTACCAGCTGACCTATTCACTCTACAATGCCAATCACACTCTGGGTGGCATTGATAGCCTGGTGAGAGCTTTTCTTCCATTACCTGTTTCATATGTCACTTGTTAAATTGTTGTATATAGATGCTGTTGCCTAATTGCCTGAGGATTAATGGTACGCACACACACACACACACACACAGAAAACAAAGAAATGGCTATGCTTAAAGTTTTCTCTCTGTAAACAATAATAAAAAAAATAATGGAGACAGCCTAACTTTTTTGTACTCTTGGTCCAGATGTGTGTTGTGTGTGTGTGTGTGTGTGTGTGCTTTTGCATGTGTGCGTGAGTGTATGTGCTAGAGTTAGGCATTAATCATAGTGGAAAGACTAATATTCATCTGTCTTAGTGTGGATTAAAGTTCCTATATCTGTGTGTGTGGTCAGCTTCTCTCCAGTCC
Organism: Brachyhypopomus occidentalis; assembly: GCA_020368025.1. Taxonomy (NCBI): domain Eukaryota; kingdom Metazoa; phylum Chordata; class Actinopteri; order Gymnotiformes; family Hypopomidae; genus Brachyhypopomus; species Brachyhypopomus occidentalis. The sequence goes on along the minus strand of JAGXOD010001358.1, from coordinate 3,827,758 downwards.
CGTGATGTGTGGATTTCCATGACATGACTCAGCAGTCTGGCCATAAGCTGGACAGAACCACAGGAGGGGATTCCAGAAGATTCCTCTGTGATTCACTCCACCTGCTGAGCAAGTTTTCCCAGCTTAGATCATTAGATAATTAGTCTATGTTGTTCTCCAAACCTCCTTCCACAGGTGGAGTTCTGCACCACACAGTCCCCTCTTGAACCTGAGTGGTTTTCATCTTGAAAAACAGAACTAAGATGGATGCAGAGTCACTGTCTGCTAATGTCCAGCACACCCACCACCAATACGCCTGTATTCTAATGAGATCTTCTCACTTTTAATGGGAACCTCCAGCCAAGTTTTTTTTTCCTGGCTAGCATTTGCTTCACAGATGTTAATTATCTAACTTGTCAAATCATGTAATCTGAGATTTTTCAAAATAGCTAAAAATGGGTATTTGATTTCAAAAACTCAAAGTAGTTTTATTATTTGGAAAGCACATAGTACTCCTTATGATGGACACAGCTGTGGGTGATATCAAGAAAAAAGAGTTTAGTTTCAGCTCCTTTTACAACAAAACAAAAGGCCCTGCCTCCAGGCAGAGACAGAGGAGGGTTTTTAAGTCTCAGCTCCCTCGGCTGTGATGTGGACGGTGTGATGAGCTGATAACACCCGCCCTCACCCACACCCTTCTGAATGGCTGCAGTGTGTTATCAAGCCTGGGTCTCCACAGTCTGTTCCTTCTGTCATCCAGGGCTGTGTGGTGTGTTTGGGAGCGGGAGGCTGGTGTGAGGTCGCGTCCTGGCTGGTGGCCCCGGCTGCCTGTTGAAGCGCTACTGTCCCTCTGAGCCCTCTGGCAAGCCACCTTTGACCCCCGCGCAGAGGTCACGGCCGCCCCGGCCCCCTGTCGTTTGGCCCTGGAGCATGTCCCTCAAAGCTAAGCTTTGACATTTTGTTATTTTGCTGTTATTTTCCAAACAAGCTGGCATAGAGACAAAACTCGTCCACGTGGTTACTGTTTAAGTGTTTTCTAATAAGCCCAGACAAAGCAATATTTTGTGACAGACCCTCATATAAGACGGTTTTGGAAGCTAATCTGGGTCGTGTCCTGGAGTTTGTAGATGGAAGCAGGTTCACAAGCATCCTAATCGAGTTGAGGGTGGGTGGTGTGGGGGCGCCAGACAGACGGACGACACCGCCTCTCCATCACTTCTGACGCTCCACCCACTTAGCTGAGATGGACAGTTGGGCATACGCACTCGGCCTAGTTCCCAAACCAACAGGCCAATGCTACTGAGCTCTCTAAATGTAAAGAGGGCCTCTTGTGTGCCAAATGGCAGAGGCGTTAATGGCCGTCGCTACTGGTAATGACTCGATACGACTGCCCGATGGTGTCGTTCACGGGTGCACGGGTCATGTGACGTCGCTGCACAGGACGGTGCTCCCAGAAAGTGCAGTGCGTGTTCCCCTGTGTTGAAGCGCTCTGGAGGGGAGGGATGAGGAGAACACCCCTCCCCCATGCTCAGTCCTTACTGCCCTGCACCCAGGTCCCTCGTGTCTTAAAGCCTCGTCAACACTGCAAGTAGAGAAACAGCCTGGTGTCTCGGCCTGTGCTACCGTTCCATTGACAAACCGCCGATAGAAGCAGAAAGATAAACAAAAACGCTAAACAAATCGGCCTGAAGCAGATTCATGTCTCACGCTCGTGCCTTTTATGTCTGCCATATAACTCTGTCTTCTTGATTTCCCTCAGTAGCCTTTCTACAAATGCAGTCCGCAGAACAGCTGCGCATGTTAATTACAAGTCGATAGCTGTTAATTAGCTTCTCTACACAACAGCGTTGGTTTGATACTGGTTTGGAATGCAGACTGTATGAGGGATCAGCTTCCCCTCACCCACGTTAATCAGATTCATCAGGGGATGACCCCCAGACTGATCCCAGACCAGCACCTTTCAGGTGTTTGACGAACACAGCGCTCTCGTCTCTGATCCCCAACCAGCCGGTCCTGACGCCTCTCCCGACCCTCATCTTCTCAGGTCAGCAGCTCCCTAGCGGTCATGCAGGTACAGCTGAAGGAACACCTGGCCCGGCTGGGCGAGATCTTCTCACCGCGGGGGGACTACATGCAGACCCTGCGCTTCATGGAGCAGATGGCCGGCAACATCGTGCGGCAGCTCACAGCTATGCCCAACAGCAGCAAGGCCAGAGAGGACCTGGCAACCGTCTCCTACTGGGCCAGCCACATCGAGCACTACAGGTACGGTGTCCCGCATGGATCAAGCCTAATTGTTTAGTGTATTTGACAAATTTCTGTTTTTAAATTATTTCCGTTTGAGCCCAGGTGCAGGCCCTTTAGTTTAGACCAGTGTCAAGACAGGATGCACTCAGGAGGTTTGGATACAAACACACAGCTAAATGAAGCCTATAGACAAATAGATTTCTAGAGGAAAAACTTTAAAGAACATCGGACAGGCTACTTAAGGGACGGTGACGAAAGTAGGAAGACCCCACAAAAACCACACACAAAACAGGAAGTATTTATACCGGAGGATAATGTGTTAGGGAGTGGAGGGAATTGAGAACAGACACTGGTACTCTGGGGGAAGGGCTGCACTGGAGACATGCCTGTGAGAGCTAAACCCCAGCTTTCCTAGCCAAACCCTAGCCCCGCCTCCAACATGTGCCTCGCATGTGATGGATTACGAGGTCACTCACCGCTCATTGGCTGCTAACCTAATGTTGTTCGCCGCACTAATAAGCGCCCGCGCTGACTCCTGGCACACAGGCGACCTTTAGCCGCTCGCTGAGGCAGTGTCTCATCTCAGCTGCCCTTTTTACTGCTGCTACACACAGCGAATTGACTCGTATATCCTCCATGAAGATCGCATTCCCATTTGTAGGCCCGTGTGTTATGAAGTGGCAGTGGGGCGTATTGATGAAGGGCTCGTGTTTCCAGGGGCCTGAGGAGCGAGGTATCGACCCGGAGCGTGCTCACTCGCCTCCCCCGCATCACTCACAGGGCAGATCCAATGGGCCCGCCCCCCAGTGCCCTGGCCGGTCTCCTTCTGGTGATATATGGGTCACTTTGCGCCCCGCGTGGAGCAGGACCACAGCTATATTTGCCTGCTGTAGCATTCCAGTAACAAAAAAAAAAAGGCTTGGTACATGTTACCTTGGTAATACAGCACTAAAGCCGCAACACACACCACGGAGTCTTCGGTGGCCGCCGCTCCCTTCTGTGCATCTGGGGTGGTAAATGTGACCCGTACGGATGTCGTCAGTGTCGCCGTCTGTGGCTCCGGGCGGAGTGGATGCGCCCCCCCCCCCCCGGGGAGAACATGCGTGCACGGGGGAGAACCATCGTACGGAGCAGCTGTTCTCTCAGGCCTGACACCGGCTCGTGAAATACTCATGCCTGTGGATTTGCTCTGCTGAATTATTAACGGTGCCGAAGTGCAGCAGAACGTGGTCGTAGGCGAGATTAGGGCCCTTTGAAACGGTGCGCGAGACAGCCGATGATTCATTGCGGTGATTTCGAGCACACTTCTTCCAGATGGCTGGCCTACCTACTCGTGCTGATCCTGGACCTGTTGGTGTGCCTGCTGATGTGCCTGGGCCTGGCGAGGCAGTCCCACTGGCTGCTCTCTGTGTGAGTACGTCCTGCACAGCAGACTCTGAGTGTGTACTACAGTATACCACAGCAGACTCTGAGTGTGTACTACACTATACCACAGCAGACTCTGAGTGTGTACTACACTATACCACAGCAGACTCTGAATGTGTACTACAGTATATCACAGCAGACTCTGAGTCTGTACTACACTATACCACAGCAGACTCTGAGTGTGTACTACACTATACCACAGCAGACTCTGAGTGTGTACTACACTATACCACAGCAGACTCTGAGTGTGTACTACACTATACCACAGCAGACTCTGAATGTGTACTACACTATACCACAGCAGACTCTGAGTCTGTACTACACTATACCACAGCAGACTCTGAGTGTGTACTACACTATACCACAGCAGACTCTGAGTCTGTACTACACTATACCACAGCAGACTCTGAGTGTGTACTACAGTATACCACAGCAGACTCTGAATGTGTACTACACTATATCACAGCAGACTCTGAGTGTGTACTACACTACCACAGCAGACTCTGAATGTGTACTACAGTATATCACAGCAGACTCTGAGTCTGTACTACACTATACCACAGCAGACTCTGAGTGTGTACTACAGTATACCACAGCAGACTCTGAGTGTGTACTACACTATATCACAGCAGACTCTGAATGTGTACTACACTATATCACAGCAGACTCTGAGTCTGTACTACACTATACCACAGCAGACTCTGAGTGTGTACTACACTATACCACAGCAGACTCTGAGTGTGTACTACACTATACCACAGCAGACTCTGAGTGTGTACTACACTATACCACAGCAGACTCTGAGTGTGTACTACAGTATACCACAGCAGACTCTGAGTGTGTACTACACTATACCACAGCAGACTCTGAGTGTGTACTACACTATACCACAGCAGACTCTGAGTGTGTACTACACTATACCACAGCAGACTCTGAGTGTGTACTACACTATACCACAGCAGACTCTGAATGTGTACTACACTATACCACAGCAGACTCTGAGTCTGTACTACACTATACCACAGCAGACTCTGAGTGTGTACTACACTATACCACAGCAGACTCTGAGTGTGTACTACACTATACCACAGCCTCTGAGTGTGTACTACACTATACTAGACTCTGAGTGTGTACTACACTACTACACAGCAGACTCTGAGTGTGTACTACACTATACCACAGCAGACTCTGAGTGTGTACTACACTATACCACAGCAGACTCTGAGTGTGTACTACACTATACCACAGCAGACTCTGAGTGTGTACTACACTATACCACAGCAGACTCTGAGTGTGTACTACACTATACCACAGCAGACTCTGAATGTGTACTACAGTATACCACAGCAGACTCTGAGTCTGTACTACACTATACCACAGCAGACTCTGAGTGTGTACTACACTATACCACAGCAGACTCTGAGTGTGTACTACACTATATCACAGCAGACTCTGAGTGTGTACTACACTATATCACAGCAGACTCTGAGTGTGTACTACACTATATCACAGCAGACTCTGAGTGTGTACTACAGTATAACACAGCAGACTCTGAGTGTGTACTACACTATATCACAGCAGACTCTGAATGTGTACTACAGTATATCACAGCAGACTCTGAGTGTGTACTACACTATACCACAGCAGACTCTGAGTGTGTACTACAGTATACCACAGCAGACTCTGAGTGTGTACTACACTATACCACAGCAGACTCTGAGTATGTACTACACTATACCACAGCAGACTCTGAATGTGTACTACACTATACCACAGCAGACTCTGAGTGTGTACTACACTATACCACAGCAGACTCTGAGTGTGTACTACACTATATCACAGCAGACTCTGAGTGTGTACTACACTATATCACAGCAGACTCTGAGTGTGTACTACACTATATCACAGCAGACTCTGAGTGTGTACTACAGTATAACACAGCAGACTCTGAGTGTGTACTACAGTATAACACAGCAGACTCTGAGTGTGTACTACAGTATACCACAGCAGACTCTGAGTGTGTACTACACGATACCACAGCAGACTCTGAGTGTGTACTACACTATAACACAGCAGACTCTGAGTGTGTACTACACTATATCACAGCAGACTCTGAGATGCTTTAAACTCATGGCAGCTGCTTATTGGCATGTCAGCCTTTGTGTAGATGCCTCCTGTATGTGTCCTGCCAAGCCCCTCCGTGTGTGTGTGTGTGTGTGTGTGTGAGTGTGTGTGGAGGGCTCATGCTTCAGCAGCAGTGCCCTTCTCACTCGACTCGTCCTTTACCGCAGAGCTACGTCACCTCGCGGCTGTGTGAAAGGGAGCCGTGCGTGGCGGGTGGGAACGGCCGTGTGGTCAGCGCACCGCCAGCATGCTGCCTGCCCCCTGGCCCTCTCTCCTCACACACACACACACACACACAGACCTCTTCTCTTCCTTCCACTTACCCCACTAATGCTTATCGATCCCTCTGCCAGGATGTGTGTGTGTGTGTATGTGAGTGTGTGTGCGTGTGTGTATGTGTGTGTGTTTGCATGTTCGTGTGCATGTGTGCACTCTTAACTAATTATTAAGTGCTTCCAATCCACTTTACTGGTGCTTTTAAGACCATCACCAGGCAAGAGACTCAAGAAAACCACTGTCTCTTCACACCCATCAGGGAGTCATTTCCCTCATTTATTTCCTTTTCTCCCTCATTCCCTCTCTCTGTTCTACACACTCTCACACTTATTTATGCATGCGCGCGCCCACACACACACGTTTACCCCACTTTTGTCTCTCTCTCTCTCTCTCTCCCTCATATATATACAGTATATATAAATACATATATCTCAGAACAGTGAGTAACTGCAATATTAACTGTAGTCAGTTTAACCAGTAGTGAAGTACATAAGGTTTTGGACAGAGGTCCTTCATCAATGTGCTTACTAGTGTGTAATGAGAACATCCTCAAATACCTGAGAAACATATAAACGTTGCCCACTTCCTCCAGCGTCTAACCTTCATTTTGTTTTCAGTATTATGTGGTATTATTCAGTATGAGCTTGTTTGTTCTCTCAGTCTCTCTCTCTCTCTGCCTCCCTATCTGCCTCCCTCTCTCCCTCCCTCTCTGCCTCCCTCTCTCTCCCTCTCTCCCTCTCTTTTTCTGCCTCCCTCTCTCCCTCCCTCTCCCTCACTCTCTACCTCTCTCTGCCTCCCTCTCTCCCTACCTCTCTCCCTCCCCCTCCCTCTCTCCCTCCCTCCCTCTCTCTCTCTCCATTTCAGTATTCTTGCGGCAGTATTCATTCGCGCTCTTTTTTCCAGTGTAATGGCTGTTGGAGTCCTGACTCTGACTCTCAGCTGGGCGTCCCTGGGCCTGGACGCGGCTGCTGCGGTGGTAAGTTCTCACTCATCCTCCTTGGCTGGCCACAGTGCCTGGCCCATTGTCTGTGCAGCCACACAGCCGGTCAAGTCTTCCCTTCAAAAGAACAGAGTGGACCTGTTTCTAGGACTCTGGTTCGGGGGCTATATGTGGTCATGCTGAACTGATTACTGACTGTTATTCACTTTGGCCCGTGTGTCTCAGTGGTCTGTAGCAGTTGCCAAAGCTGATTACAACACTGCGGTCCCTGGTCTTTTAGGTTAGGATTATAGTTGTAAACAACCCTGTCCTCTGGGTCACTGATCAGGCTAAGTAGGCCAGTCTGCTCCTCTAGCCTCTTTCATTGTGTCTCTTCTCTAATTCTCACTCTGTGTCTCACTCACACACATTCTCTCACATGTCCTCTCTCTCACATACAGACACAAACAAATGTAAAAAAAATGTTTGTGCATAAAATCCACTAGCTACAGTATGCGTATAATCACTGATGTCCTGATGACAGACTCCCAGGCTTCTGGGCTATCTGCATGTCAGGGACGACTGATCCAGACAGGCTCTATGGCTGCGTGGCTCATTTCACACTCAGCTCCGTGACATCGGGGGAGCTATAATTCAGAGGAGCAAGCCTGCGTTTCGATCCCACATAAAACACGTGTTCTACACAGAAAACGTCACAGCGCAATGAAGCTCTACCTATGGTAGACTTTTCTGGAGCTGCTCAGAAACATATGCTGGGAAAAAAAAGTCTAGCACCCAAGCAGAAAACAACTGAGAGGTGGGTGAACCTGGACAAGTCGTAGCAGGGGACCTGCCATCTTCCCGCCAGCGCTTACCTGCTCACACTCCCAGAGGGACGCCAAGCCACGCGGAACAAGCTGAACTGCTCTGTCTCCTGGTGGCGGTGAGGAGTCTCTTTGGGGCCAGGTGCGACTGTCCAGTCAACTAAGTGATTAATGACGCCCCTTCCTTAATGATGTCCCTGGAGGAGGCCTCTCTGTCTTAGTGTGGTCAGTGAAGGTGAAGGTATACTTTGCATCTGCCTCGGTGAAGTGATCCACCTCCTGCACGGATCACTCCCACCAGCCTGAGGCTCCCAGTTCAGCACACAGTAGGCGACATCGAAGTCTCGCAATCTTGCAGCGAAACGCGTCCAAATATTTCCACTAGAGACAAGTGGCAACGGAGGCAATGATCATCACTCTCCCCACAGCTGCGCTTCACCCCAAAGCCAATTAGAGAAAATAACAGGTCTCCTCTGGATTTCATTTGTCTGAAGATGAAAATTATGAAGCACTATAATTGCTGTGTCTTTCAACAAATTAAACTTCGGCGAATCAGTGCTGAGGAGAAGGATTCGGATGATATGATTGGGGAATGTGTTTGTTTCTGCTTTCTGTCCGGCCCCTGCAGGTTGCTGTCGCAGGTTTAGTAGGCAGCACATGTCATTGGATTGCTGCAGGTCACATGACTGCTTTGTGACCTCAGTGCATTACCTTCCTTTTATCTGACACAAAAAAGCAGTACAAAAGAAACAGGCCTCTGATTTATTTTCCCCTTCCAAATCAGGAAAATGTAGCAATAGAAACTTTACTTTTGAATTATAATGTGCTCAGGAGGGACGATACACTATCTCAGCCAAAGATGAATGGGCAGTTTCAGACACTGATGTTTATGGGGGATATTAAATCTTGTTAACATTTTATCATTTGGCACATGCTCTTACCCAGAGAGATTTGCATATTTATCAGTATGACAGCATGCATGCTCCCTGGGAATCAAACCCACAATCTCGGTGTTGGTAGCACCTTGAGCTAGCTGCGTTACCAGAGGTATTCAAGTCATAGTCAACTTGAAGATTGCTATCCAGTCATGCAGATTTCTCAATCTCTCATCACCCTGTACATAGGAGATGGTACAAGGTAAATTGGCCAACCACCAGCTCAGTCAATGACTATATGACTATATACTGTATATCATATTTACAAAATGCAGAAATAGACTGGAATTCCTACAGTAGATTTGAAAGCTGCTGTGATTTTTCCTATATTACAATTTTGAAATGCAAATGCTCATCGATTTACCCATTGCATTCGAGACTCTTTGCCCTTGAATATTGATGCATTCTAGATGCTTCTTCTTCCCAAGAAATGTGCTGGTATTCCACGAGTGAGCCGTGCAATGGCTGAGGTTTGGTGTGTTTATGCCAGGAACAGGGAGCCCTCCCAGTGGCACGGGGCCTATAATTACTTAAGCATGGCCATCAGCCCTGCGCAGGCACCACAGCACGAGCCAAAAGCACTGATCTTGAAGCAGGCAGCAAAGTAGATTACAGGGTTTACAGCAGCTCTGGAGTTGTGTATCATTTCCACAACATATACAACATTCCCTAAATTCGATCGTATATACACACATCAGTCACTAAAAATGCTTGAGCGTAATGTACACAGTCTTTCTCCCTCTATCCCTTAGCTGTCCTGTGCTTGCACACGCGCACACGCACGCTTATGCACACAAACTCTCAAACTCTGTTTCTGTCTAACATATAAATGTTTTGATCTAATATGGATGATTTATAATTAAACACGTTTCTTCATATGTCAAAGGGCATCAGCGACCTTTGCGTGTCTCCTGACAAGTTCATCGTTAACCGAACGAAGACATTCTTAACAGAAGGCAAGTCATTACAGCAGGCCTCCAATCAGGATTCACCTCAGACTCCTAACAGTCAATATCCTGTACACCATGAAAGAAATCATTTCCAGACAGCTCATTACAACAAGCAGGTCTGAGGAATCCTGGCTACGGTCGGTAGCCAGGTTTAGTGGTCAAGCTTTGAAAGGCATAACTGATGAGCCGCTTCATTTCTTGCAGAGGTAGTCCACTACTACCTTTACTGCAGCCAGTCGCTGACCAATCCCTTCCAGCAGGTGAGTCCTCTACACTCTCTGCTTACCAATTACTCTCAGGCTTTGTGAGCAGGCCAGTCATTGGGAGCCCAGGGCATAATTGGAACGGTTAATTGAGAGAAAGCTCCATGTTAAACCCCATTATTATGGCACAGCTAAAATATCAGCACGCTCAATTTAATTACTTAAAGGCGATATGGAAATAAACTTTGATCAAAGGGAATCCTTTTAGTCTGTGGATTTGTGGTAATTAGCTTTGTCTCGCTTCCATGGAGCACCCAGGGGATTGCTTTAAAAGCTTTTAGAGAAATGTAGGCATTACTTTAGGCTGTAGAAACTCAACAGTTTTTCATCATTTGTTATGTAAACACCCTCGGGGGCAAACTGCACAAGGCAGAGCCCCGCGGTGAGACGAAGACGCCCGTAATGATAAGCGCTCCCTCTTCCTGCCGTGGTGGCAGTCTCTGACCATCTTCCAGAGGTCTCTGACCACCATGCAGATACAGGTGCAGGGCTTGCTGCAGTTCTCCGTGTCCGTCTTCCCCACGGCCGAGGTAAGAGCTCGCCGCGGCGCCTGTCTTGCGCCATGGCGGTAAAGCCCCCACCCCCCACCCCCGGGTGTCACGAGTGTCACCGTGCGTTTGTTTCTCAGAGGGATCTGCTGGGTATTCAGCGGCTGCTCAACTCCACCGAGTTCAGCTTGCACCAGCTGACCGCACTGCTGGACTGCCGTAGTCTGCACAAGGTGAGCCGGCGGCGGGCGAGGGGCATGGAGGTCCTCTCCAACGCGCTGCACTCCGACACGCCATCTGTGTGTGTGTGTGTGTTGGTAGGACTACCTGGATGGTATAGTGGGCGTGTGCTATGACGGGGTGGAGGGCGTGCTCTATTTGTGCCTCTTTTCCCTGCTGGCAGCCGCCGCCTTCTGCGTCATGCTCTGCGCCGTCCCTCGAGCGTTCAGCCTCCTGGCCAGCAGGTGGGTATGTGGGCGGGTGGGCGTGTCAGCTCGTCTAGGACTCCGCCCCCTTCCGTGTTGCCGTCCACTGACGTGGGCGCTCTGCTCCCCTCCTCAGGGACAGGGACTACAACGTAGATGAAGAGGATCCCTTTAACCCGCAGGCGCGGCGCATGCCTGCCTACGGGTCGAACCGAGCCAATGTACACAGCTTCTGCAGCTACAGTAGCAGTTTGGGAAGCCAGAGCAGCCTGCAGCCACCTGTGCAGACCACGTCCAGCCCACCGGCCCCCGAGTACATGTGAGTCCCTTCGTGTGTCTGTCCAATCACAAACATAACCGCAGCACATGTTTGGAGCTTGGAAAAGATATTTGCCATTACTGGGTACACAAACACGTTTCCCCTTCATTTTTGTGTGTCCTAGGAATCAGTCGATGCTGTTCGGAGGGAATCCACAATATGAAAACGTGCCGTTGATTGGGAGAGGCTCACCACCACCCTCGGTATGTTGCTTGTATTGCATCCTCTAAAGGTAAAACAGCAACCCAGCAGCCAATACACAACCTTATCAAATTCCAAACAACCAACTACTTTACTGTAAACTAAGATGAGCCAGCTGATGGAACATGTTATTGCGTTAAACTTGGAGCAAGATTGCCCTCTGCTGGTTGCATTCAGTATTACCTAATTCCCCTTCTCTCAAGAATTCTCATTTATTTGCTTTTGAGCTGTAGTGTGTTTTTAGACCAAACATAAAATAAGTAAATAAAAAAAATGGAAATGTTAGAAAATTGTTTTATTACATATCTCTAATTCATATGAAAAGAGTCAAACGAGGTTACATTCTAAACAGATCTTCAGAGAGAACAGAGAGATTGGTAACAGTCCAACAATGTTGCATAACCTTCTGAACATGAGATGAATGAAAAGCAGTGGGAGACAGAGTGCACTTTTGGACTGATTCCAATTAATTGCCGGAGTATCCATTTGATCTCGAGACCACTAGGTTTAGGCAAGACACAGTGCAGTCCTGCTCCGGGGCCCTGTGGAGTCAAGCTTGCATATCTATACAGTAAAACCGCACAGTCACAACGAGCACACAAGACGAACGAGAAGGAGACAAAAGCCAAAACATGTATTCACACTGGATATTCAGCCTCCATTAGTACCAGAAATGGCACGCACTGAAGCCAAAGCCAGTTTGATTTTCTCTGCTTCTCACTTTATATTTTGGTTCAATAAATTTAAATGATGAACATATAGCAATTTTCAGTTCACAGTGGAATCACAAGCGTAATGTGAAAAAATAGCCTGATGAATCCGTTCAGATTCCCTGTGTCAACGGAATTGTTTCTTAATGATTTTCACAAGATATTATTTTTGCAGCTAACTGTCCTTTTATCCTTTCTGTTGATCATTTCTGGAGTTCTGTCTGCAGACATTTAGAAACAGTAAGTGGACTCTCTCGCGTCCAGAGCCTTCTCCCCATCCTCTTGTCTACCGCTCTCAGCCATTAAATCCCTGATCCACGAGTGGATTACTAAGAAGTTCATCATCCCTCTACATCAGAGTACTGCAGAGCTCTTTGTTTGCTTGGGTAAAACAGCTTGTGGAATTCTTGCTCCACAGTCATGTGACCTGCTGCTGTGTTGTTGTTGTTACTGTTGTTAGTCTGCTTTGTTTACTCTCGTCTCAGAGTGCACACCCGGCTCTCCTTCTCACCTCGGCTTAAAAGGCGCTTCTGCCCATCACTGTTCACACAATGCGTGTTAGAGTGATATGATAACACAGCATAGTACCTCTCAGCTGAACCTGATTCACTGGGTTTATACAGACTTAGCAGCAGTGCATTTAAGATGTAACTAATGGAGATTTTTTGCTGTTCTCTTTGCCTTTCTCACAGTATTCACCCAGCATGAGAAACACCTACCTATCTATGACTGATGCCCAAATCAGACCCTGTGGAAGAGACTTTGAGGTCTAGAATGCTAACGTTCTAATTATTTACACCACAACGGGCTTGTCCATGGATGCAACGTTTTCTTCTAGTCTGACTGAGCAATACAAGACCTGCAGCCAGTGTGTGAAGGTTTTGCACTGAAAGAATTTCTCAGATACTGCATGTGCCCCAGACTAAACCAGACAGCCTCCTCATCTCCAAAGCTGAGGGCGGTACACCAACAAGGACCTTCGTCTGCTCTGTACAAAAACAAATAGAACTAAGCAGGTTATGAAAGAAGAAATAAGGGGGAAAAAACTCCATTTTGTTGACCTTACCATGCAACTGCCTTCAGCTCCACAGTTAGCCTTCTCGTCTTTGGTTTTGGAGTGAACCAATGAACACAAATTACATAAGGCCTAAAGGTGTGACAACGAATTCTTGCAGTGGGTTTCCCCATAAGACATATACTGGCTTTGTTGTGCATTTTGATGAAAGAGCCTCTACCACTGCCTGTGGGGCTTCTATCCCCAACTATAACACTGCAGTGAAACTTTACCTCATTGGTGTTTTGCATTTTAGTACTCAAGTAGTCAGTTATGTTTTCCTAGCAATGAGAGCAGTTACCCATGACAGAACTGTATGTTAACCATGTATTAAAATAGATGTATTAATGGTGCCAATTTGAGTATGGGAGGTTAACAGCATTTTATTAAATTTAGGCTCAGGTTCTGTGATAACTTCCCAGTTAAATCACTGTGTTAGGCACTATCAAAGGTTTAGGCTGAAACAGTATTTTCCCATTACAAACACTTTTAAGTGTTCGCATACTGATGTATAGTGTGAATACAGCTGATTATACTGAGACAAAAAACTAAAGATGTGTGTATGTTTTTTAGTGAGAGTGTGTGCATGTGCGTGCATGCATTTACACGTGTGTGTAAAGGTTGTTGCCTCTAAAGGTATGATACTGGCAATTTTGTTGCAAAAGATGTCAAATGACATATATGACTAAGTGTACTACTGTCATGAATATATAACCTGAATACTAGTACAGTTATGACCTCTTCATAAAATGTGTAAAAAGATTCTCAGAAGTGCTGTTTTTCCTATTTGCTTTTTGACCAATTTGGTATATGTAAAACTTTATTAAAAATATAATTTGCCTGTTTTATTCGTGTTAATTTATTTATTATAAACTGAATTTACATGTGCACCATGAAAAGGTCTAGAGATGTCTATTTAATTATTCTTCTTGTTCTTCTTCTTATTATTGTTGTGTTAGATAAACGTTGATATCTGTTGTGGCTTTGTGGCTTTGTTACGTTGGGGAAAAACGCACTTCCGGCAGCTGTAGGACAACCGTCACAAGGTTGGAACTGACTACATACTGATGCAGGACCGGCTCCCCTCCACCAAAAACGCTGAACCAAGCCATTACGGCCGATCTCAGATCAGAGCACCGATCCTACACCTCTGATTGATTACCTAGCCATTTAGCTAGTCAGCTACTTCCTGTTTGCTTGGCTGCCTGCCCCTCTAGAACTTCAGTCTAAGTCCAATGTGAACGATACTCGACCAAAAAATTGGGGATGTATTTCAGAAAGACACGTTAATTTATATCTCAGAAAAAGAGCCCGACCGTAGCAGAGTGCGGGGATGTTGCTTCGCAATGGGAAACGTTTTCGGCAGGAAGGACCGCCCAAGTCGAATCACCGAGCAAGACCGGGCGATTCTGGTAGCTAGAGATAACCGATAACGTTAGATGTGATTGTCCATAACGTGAATGGTGGATCATTTATTGTCTGCATCGTTTAACAGCTTCGCTAAGTAGTGGCAAACGTGTAACGTTAATTAAACGAAACCAATATAATTACCCAGTCTTCAATTAGCTAGAGTAACAACTGCACGAACAGTTGTCCTATTTAACAGTCCATAGAGATTGATGTTGGCAGTTATTAGGTTAACTGGCGTGGATATGCTTGCTTTCACGTTGCGAACAACCTGTTCTTTGCGAACAACTAATCTATGTTACGTGTGTAACGTTAACGAGCTATGTCTGCAGCACCAAACAGGCCGATTTTGAACATGCATTGATTCCGTCTAAGACAGCTGCCAGGCTTGTGGGTTTATTCCGTTGTCTCAGCGTTAAATCTGAACCTGTGCTTCTGCTTTGTGTTCTCTGACCAGCATCTGAAACATCAGCGAGATAAGCTGAGACAGTACCAGAAAACACTTGCGTTGCAGCTCGAGAAAGAGAGGCTTCTAGCCAAACAGCTCCTGAAGGATGGGAGGAAGGAGTAAGCTTGGAATCAGATCACTTTTGTGAAACGCATTCCTGTAGAACCTAGATATTAATCCCACATAACAACTACTTCCTATTGCTATCGTATGTGACGTAGCCGACAGCTTGGGCTCAGTGTTTGGGATTTGAGAATACTCTTTGATGGGACAAGATGGACCTCCAAGCCCAAATACTGAAGCATCTAACGCATGCATGTGACATAAATTGCGTTCATACAGTGCACAGTGTTTTGCATAGTGAAAGTTGATTGTTGAGGTGACGTTTTAACTGACTTCTGTAATCGTGTTATAGGAGAGTTCTTCTACTGCTCAGAAAGAAACGCTACCAAGATCGACTTCTGGACAAAACGGAGACCCAGATAAGCAACCTAGAGTGCATGGTGAGGGTGTCTCCTGAGACCGCTCTGATCCAAAAGAATGACACTCTGCAGAAGACTTCACTCGATGGACATGTCCTACTTTCTTTTCTACTTAGTGGTATGGCAGAGCACAGTTTTGCGGTTGACACACAGACGTGTGTGCTGTCTTTTCAGGTCCAAGACCTTGAGTATGCTCAGATTGAGGTGAAGGTCCTGGAAGGTCTGAAGATTGGCAATGACTGCTTGAAGAAAATGCATGAGGTGAAGAAGTCAAACCACATTTGTTGTGTGTGTGTGGGGGGGGGGTGTATTGTAGCAGTCTATAACTTCAATATAAAATTGCTTTTTAAAAAATGTATTTTAAAAAGGAAAAGGTACAATTGAAGAATGTTGCAGCCAATGAAACCATGTTACTGTATTTTACTTGATCTGTTCTTTAAAAAAAAAAACAAGTCTTTAATTAATTTCCCCTCAGGCTCTGTCCATTGAGGACGTAGAGAGAGTAATGGAGGAAACCCAGGAGGCTTTAGAATATCAGAAGGTTTGTTTCTAACAGCCCAAGCAGTTATGCAGCCCCCCACCCCTCTTCACTGAGGCATGCAGTTCTAACAGTGGCCATATACTATGACAGATTGTCCTCCTTTCAAACTCCATTTCCCAGCCATCACTGCACACTGTGTGAATGCCCTTACTCCTGCTGACACAATTGACCTTATGACCTTTGTTAAATGTGCCCCTGCAGCAAATCGACGAGTTGCTGGCGGGCTCTCTGAGCCAGGAGGACGAGGAAGCAGCACTGGCCGAGTTGGAGGCCATTGTTCAGGTGTGTGTGTGTGTGTGTGTGTGTGTGCGTGTGTGTGTGTGTACACCTGGGGTTGTGTGTCTAGCGGCGGCGGTGTGATGCCGTGTCTGATGTTGCTCGTCTTCTCGTCCGCAGGCTGAAGGCGTTCTGCTTCCTGAGGTGCCCACTGAGCCTCTACCTGGAGCACCACAGGCAGAAAAAGGTGCCACTCGGTTAGGGACAAATGCAGCAGCATAGCTGAAAGTACCTAGACCTGCCCATTTAGGACAGACCCACTCTCCTGTTCTTATGTGTCTGTTTTCTTAATTTTTTTTATTTCTCGCAGAGAGAAAACCAGCAAAAATCAAGGAGTGCCCAGAGATGCTGGCAGCATAGTGATACCCTATTGTCTCCTGATAATGGTTTTATCACGCATATAATCAACAACATGTCTACACTTGGAAGTAAGAGTTGTACATAAACAGCACAAATGCCCTCTTCTGTTCATAAAACCTTCACATACCTCTAACTCCACATGCATTATTATGTCAAATGTTTTATGCTTCAAAAAAAAAAAAAAAAGATTTTATTTATTGGCCTTGAATTGTTCCTTGACACTACCACTTAATGGCAATGAAAAGGTTTTGAATGTAATTGGCAAATTAAATTCTTCATTTGAATCACATTAAGCAATGATTTGGTTAATACCAAAGTAATTTGATTATGGCCGACATACACTGCTAATGTCCTTGTGACTGGATTTAGAAGATAAGTGGAAAACATACAAATCTTCAATGACATTAAACACCTGTTTGCAGCCTGGTCAATAAATACTGTTCTCTTGAAACTAGGCAGATTATGGTAGTGGTTAATGGTATGTTCCAACTCATGATCCATAAGGCTGTCATTTAAAGTTTGATCTGATCAAATTACATTAAAGAAACACTCTTGCTATCTTTGACCTTTTTGTGTTTAAATGTGAAGTCCATATCAGTGTTAATAAATAAACAGCTTGGTTTTTTCTACTCATTATCTTGCTATTATATTGTGACCACCAGGTGGCCCTCTGTAAACCTTGCTGATGGTGGATTACCACAGAGACCATGGCTTTAACAAACACTTATTACAGTAGCATTTTGCAGGTGAAGTGTTAATATCTGTGATTGTTTAGAAACCTATTTCTCCTGTTTAGATTAGGTTTCCATTTTTTTCTCTTTTTCACAGGTTGGGAGAGTGGTGCTAATAGCTATTTTGTGCTAAGCTTAATTTAACTACTGTATTTTTAAAGGACTCGCTTCTGATTGGAATTTGCAGATATCTTTCCCATGTTGTATAAATACACTGGAGTGTTGTGATTCTCTGCTGTAATAATGGTGAAATAAAGAATCAGAGTTGGGTCAGGCATTGGTTCTAGTTTTGATCAGGTGATCAGATTGCAGACTTCCCATAGCAACAGTTTATTTTCAGACAAACAAAGCTTTATTGTTTCGGTAAATAAACAATATTCACTTCAGTAACCAGAAGCTTACTTAAGGCTCGAACTAATATGTGGGTACGTTGCATTGTTCTCCCACCCACAATCTTCTAGCTAGTGATTGTGCTTCTAGCTAGTGTGTGTGTGTGTATATATATATGGAGAGAGAGAGAGATAGTGTACACTATATATATATATATATATATATATATATATATATATATATATTGTATGTCTGTCGGTCAATGTTGCGCGTCATGCTTATAAGAGGAAGAATACGTACAGGTACGTAAAGCCACTCCCTATGGGCGGTGCCACGGAAATGTAGGCGGGGCCACACCAAACTGAGCGAACTGTTTCAATTACTGCCGCACGGTGGACGCCTTGTCTCTCCTTCAATAGACTACCGCCGAGCTGAGCGAGCAGTCGAAAACGAGTTCCTATAGGCAAGATACGGAGCTGACCCGTATTACGTTCTCAGTTGCGTGCAGGAGACCGAAAGTACTCTCTGTTCGGATAACCATCTTTTGATCAAGAAGAGGGTGTTTATGGTTTGGACTGAAGAATTCACAATGTCTCGTACCGACGAGGTTCACCGCGTTACGGAAAATGTATACAAGGTAAAGTAGTTGATGACAAGTTTTGGGTTACAGGTCTTGCTAAGTAAATGCCTACTTCAGACTAAGTAGGCTATGCGATGCATCGTGATCTATCGAGAATTTCCAACCTACTTAAACGCACTGGACTACTGGCATTCTACTTTAGTCGCGGGTTTGATGTTTAGCGCGTTGCGTAGTAGCGCATAGTGAATACTTTAGTCGACGTGCCTGTTGACGGATCAGGGAAAAATCGTTTATTAGTACTCAAACTTGGTGCTGTCTGGGTGACAGCAGGCTTTTTAACACCATCTCCGTGTTTATTTAATGAACCGATGTTTGCTGTTTTTCTACAGATCTCTCTCTCTCACACACACACGCACGCACGCACGCACACAACACATGACAATAAATTTTCCCTGTGCGCAAACTCCGGGGCTTGGCTTTTGGTCAGACAGTAGGTAGGGCATTCCATCAGTACGTTTTCAAGGGGGGGGGGGGCATCTGTGTTGCAACAGGTTCAGTCATCTCTGCCCTCAAGGGATTCCTAGGAAAAGTCCGTCCGGCGTGCGGCGTTCTGACACCTGGTATGGTACCATGCAGCCCGAAAAGGGGGGGGGGGGATACAAGCTTTACCCACCATTTGGATTAAATGTCTTTCCAGTGAGAAGCCTGCTAAATAGGCCATCTGAAGTCCAACACCTAAAACGAGGACAAAGAAACTATTCTGAGTGATCAAGGCCAGGCGGATATGTGCTGTATCAGGGTGTTGCCGTTTGCATTACAGAGCACGTGAAACTGCGCAATGGCTCACCGATCCACGCTGTATTCACCTCAGTCAATTATACGGATTCAAACCGAATTCAAATTGAATTTTTCCATTTGCGTGCTTTGGTTATTAGTGACGGAAAGGAAGTTGCAGGTGCTGATATAGCGCAGTTGCTTATTGCGTAGAGCACCGGTTGGTGCCATGGTTTCTCAGCATGGTCACTGAGGGCGTGACCCAGAGATGGAACCGGAAAGCCCATTGGAGTTCCAGGCTCATTTAGACACTGTGCAAAGCAGCTACCTAAAAGAGACCGTGTCTTTCCAACTTGACCTGCCTCAAATATTCCTACTTTTTAGGGAATGACTGTCAGTGCATCAAGTTTGAGAGGAGTGACGGAAGGGCAGGCAAGAATTTGAAAGCTGATGTTGTGTTGCATAGTGGAGATTCTGATATGGGCCAACAGCTGCAGGATAATCACAGGACAGGGTATCAGTTGCAGTGTCATGAGTCATGCCTGATTGCAGGTGTGTGTGTGTGTGTGTGTGTGTGTGTGTGTGTGTGATTGTGTGTTTAAACACAGGGTGTGGGTACACATTTGATTTAAGCTTCATTGTGCACACACACACACACCAGCACACACATAATAAGCACACTCCCTAACTGTTACAGCAGTCACTTGTGGAGGAACCGGTGGAGCAGTAAGAGGCCCTCACTGAGTCACAGCCTCTTTTCCTGACGCCCATCCTGGAGTTAGATACTTAACTCTGGGGCAGCTTCCTGACACTTTAAGGCTTTGTCAGGGCTCTTGGTTCAAAGAGTCCTCCACCAACTGAGCACCTGGTAGAGAGGGAGAGGGGCATGTCGGACCCTGGATTCACCTGGTAGATAGGGGGAGGGGCATGTCGGACCCTGGATTCACCTGGTAGATAGGGGGAGGGGCATGTCGGACCCTGGATTCACCTGGGGGGGAGGGGCACGTCGGACCCTGGATTCACCTGGTAGATAGGGGGAGGGGCACGTCGGACCCTGGATTCACCTGGTAGATAGGGGGAGGGGCACGTCGGACCCTGGATTCACCTGGTAGATAGGGGGAGGGGCACGGCACGTCGGACCCTGGATTCACCTGGTAGATAGGGAGAGGGGCACGTCGGACCCTGGATTCACCTGGTAGATAGGGGGAGGGGCACGTCGGACCCTGGATTCACCTGGTAGATAGGGGAGGGGCAGGGGACCCTGGATTCACCTGGTAGATAGGGGAGGGGCGGGACCCTGGATTCACCTGGTAGATAGGGGGGCACGGGACCCTGGATTCACCTGGTAGGGACCCTGGATTCACCTGGTAGATAGGGGAGGGGCACGTCGGACCCTGGATTCACCTGGTAGATAGGGGGAGGGGCACGTCGGACCCTGGATTCACCTGGTAGATAGGGGGGGGGGCACGTCGGACCCTGGATTCACCTGGTAGATAGGGGGAGGGGCACGTCGGACCCTGGATTCACCTGGTAGATAGGGGGAGGGGCACGTCGGACCCTGGATTCACCTGGTAGATAGGGGGAGGGGCACGTCGGACCCTGGATTCACCTGGTAGATAGGGAGAGGGGGCACGTCGGACCCTGGATTCACATGATAGATAGGGGGAGGGGCATGTTGGACCCTGGATATCACATGATAGATAGGGGGAGGGGCATGTTGGACCCTGGATTCACATGATAGATAGGGGGAGGGGCATGTTGGACCCTGGATTCACATGATAGATAGAGGGAGGGGCATGTTGGACCCTGGATTCACATGATAGATAGAGGGAGGGGCATGTTGGACCCTGGATTCACCAGGGTGGCTCTGGGCTCAAGCCACCCGGTCCTCACCAAACACCTCAAGTGTGAATCATCCCACACGAGCCAAATACTAGTGGGTACAAGCCCTGTGTGCATAGGAGGCTGTTAAAGGGTTGATGGGTAAACAGGACCTGTTGCTCAGTGTGAGACAGGGTGTGACTTGTCGGGAGTCCTCTGCCGAAACAGTACTCGAAGGGGGAGTGTCCCAAGTGCCTCTCCCAAACAGTCAACCGTAGGGAGGTTTGCCTGCTTAGATGACTGCCTTACTGGTCTGTATCCCACAGTGGAAAGTAGTGGGTGTGACCCTGGCTCTGTGCATACCAAACCTGTCATGTTATTGAGAAATGGTGACAGGGAAAAGATCTGCAGAACAAACATGTTTTTTTTTCTGGTTAAAACTTCCCCATGGTAACAGAGTCTTCATAATCTGGGAAATATTACATTTCGCTCGTTCGGAAACAAGTTTTATTAGTTAGATTGGTGATATGATTAAAAAAAGAGAAGACTGCATTTCAGTGTGCATATGGGGAAATCTAGGTGGTTTCTTAGCAACAACATGCTATTAAGTGTTTCTGTCATTACTGTGTCATGAGAGTGAGGGGGGGGGGGTAGTGAAGGCCTTTTGGAGGAATTGATGAGTGCTTAGGAAACTGGAATGTACAGTAGAAAGGCACAAAGTATGGCTTCATCCAGCTGTCTCCAAAGGGCTTTTTGGGAAAGGGAGGCCTTTGAGCTTCCCTGTTTATATTCCATGTCTGCTATAATTACCCTCTTCTGACCTCGGACCCGTGCTGACTTGCACTGCGTTTACCATCTTAAACCGATGGCTCCTTCGTTCCTGCAGTTTGTTTATCGGTTTAAAGTGAATTCTACCATAAACAGACGTAACTTTTGCGGCACAATTAGAAAGCCCAGGGCCTTTGAAGGCAACATTTTTCAGCTGTTTCCTGACCGTCATTTGGAACGGTGTGTGTCACGAAATGGGTTTTATAAGAAGAGGCACAGATCGACTCCATACACCCACACTCTCGCCAAGTCTGGAGGCGGATGGCTCCGAGCTGCTGCTGTGTCTTATTGTCAGCGCTCCCTCTTTAAAAGCGCCTCAGAAACAAGACAGGCTCTTAAGTGAACCTCACCAAGCACTCGTGAAATCGGAGCTTTTGAACGCTGGCAACAAAAAAAAACGTACTGCCTGATTAATAAACGTGTTGAGGTCGAATCGGTCGAACGGCAGACTCGCGTAGTGATGACACCCGGACCGCTTGACGTGGCATTGCCGTAGCCATAGGGTGTCGCGGTGGTATGAGCTTTGTTTAAGGCCTGGATTGTCTTATCTTCTCTGTGGCTTGTGTTCAAGAGCAAGAAGAGAGAATGGTATGTCAGCGGTGGCCTTTGCTAGGGAGAGCAAATGTGCGAGAGGGGAACAGAGCTAGAGGGAGTGGGTGAGAACGAAATGGGAGGGGGAGGGGGCGGGGGGTGGGAGAGAGCTTCCACATCCTTGTGGAAATGGGCTCTAATTGCTACGTGGGGCTGTGGGTCTGTAATTACCCAGAGAAGAGCTGAAGCAGAGGAGCAGGCGACTCGGGTGCTGAACAACGACACGGCGACCTCCTCACGGCGGCCTCCTCACGACACTTTTGTGGTTCGTTTGTCAGGTGAGGTGGGGCGGTTTACTTAACAGGTCACTGTGGGATTGCTAAGCTGCAGGGGCCGGTGGCATATACAGTTTCACTAACACCCATGGGGCCTGGATGGGCTCCATCTGAGAAAAGTTCATTCTGATCTCAGGCTGGGCGTAAGTGACTGGGGGAAGATGGCACGACGCGTTCGAGGGTTGAGCCAATCCCTGTTTGTGTCGCTGTGGGTTGATAGCTTCTGTTGAGGAAAGCAAAGGTCAGTTTGTGACAACCACAGTAACCCAGATCAAGCCCAGTGTTGCCATATGTCTCCACATCCATGTTCCATTTTTTAATCGTCCAGACAGCCTCCACCATACAAATTTCTCATGCGTCTGGCAGAGATGAGGGTCCTCTTTTTCCAGGGTTACACAGATCCTCAAGAGGGATCGTGCAATGCCTGAGATCACTGTAGCTTTCTCTTTGGGGGGTCTTTCCCTTCGTCATTTGCTGCTCGAGATCTCGTTAGATCACCCAATCGACCTCCTGAAGGGTTCAAAGGTGATGATGCCTGTGGATGACTCCCTCATTCCCAGCACGTGGAGGAGTGTGAGCTCACCCAAAGAGCCGCTCAGGAGATCCGCTGGCTGATAGAGCTGTACTGCAGGGTGGGCGTACATGCCCGTCACGCTTCAGCCTTCCGTCACTGGACGTTGCAGATCTGTTACTGAAGATCAAACCTTTAAAAAAAAAAAACAAACCTCTGAACAGGTTCTGGATTTTAGATTGCTTGGAATGATCAGTGGAACAGTAGGGTTTGTAAGGTCTGCCAATGAGTGCTTCAGGCAATCATACTTATCTTTGTAATGCTGGGTATCATCATGATGCAAGCAGAGCTTTGTTTGGGAAACATGATTAGATGTAGGTGCTCGCAGATATCCTTTGAACAATGCCCACAATGCTTTTGCACATTTGCAATCCATGTTGAAGAATTCATACAGAGGAATTCCTTTGTTAAAGACATATGACCCAGTGCTGAGTCAGAGAGAGGCATTCAGAATCGGCTCCTAATTAAGTTCTTAAAAGAAGTGATTCAAGTCAAGGAAAAAAAAAAAAATCAGCAAAGAAGTAGACACACTGCAGTTTCCATGGACACCGGTGCCGAGTTGCCAGAGAGTGGAGTGTTGCACATGGGGTCAGGAGGTTACAGGGCTGGAGAGCTCTGACTAACAATCTCTTTCATACCCAAGGACATGGCGCGAAAACCCAGGACGTTACATGAGTTAGGGAGCGTCAGAGTTCAGCCCTGTATTTGAATTCAAACTTGACCAAACTTCATCTTGTCTAACACCACTGCAGTATTGATCACTGCTGCTGTTTGTCATAATCAATAAGTTCTACTGTAGGCCCATCATGCTTTTCCACCCCGATTTGGTTTAAAGATGGCACGATCCAATTCTATGTTGACACCACAAAAATCGATATTTCCACTAGATTTCCATGGTATGGAGTGGAATTCATTTTTCTCTTGATGGCAGATAGTGACAATTTAAATGCATTTAAGCAATAATATATTTGACGATGTTTGAGCTAAACAGGTTTTGCAGCTTCTGTAGAAATATAATAGTTCAGATCAGCTTCTGGGGATCTTGTGTAGCCTGAACATGTATTCGAAAGGCTGGCAACAGAATGCACCGCACTGACACAAAATGTAGACGAGATGTTCATGTTGAGCTAATATTTTTAAGCATGTCTGGCCTTGGTTCCTGGACAGTGTAGAGTTGATTTACAGTGTTACAACTGCAGACAACTGATCCCTTGTAAAGTTTGATTTCCTTCGTTGTTGTTTTGCTAAAACGTTCAGACTCGGCACCCAGCTGTTGCTCCGAGACTGCTTTCTTATGGTCTGACCTGTGCTACAGAAGCTTCCGAGCATGCCCCCTACGTTCCTGGGAGGTTGTCTGCTCGGTATTTCGGGATGGCTGAAGCTCGCTGATCACTGCAGCTCATCCTCCAGGTTGAGAGCATTACAGCTCTGCCCTGAAGCTGACACAAGACAGTGAGTTCCTGGCTGGTGAGCATAAGCTCAGGCCGTGGCAATGCATCAAAAACAACAACGCCTGAGGTGATTCCAATGCAGTGTATTCTGGGTATTCAGTACATTCTGGGTATCCTATGAGGGACCTCCACAGGATGTGGGAAGTGTACATGGCGGCTTGGGACGCTGCAACAAAATTCATCTGTTGAATTTTGAAGCTTTGTTTAAACTAGGAATGCCATTGGTGCAGGCAGGCAGACGTGTCGTACGCATCTAAATAAACTGACGTGCACAGTACTGGAAAAGCAAACAACACTCTCCTCAGACGTGTCTCTGATATTTAATCTGTTTATATACAGCACATTTTACACAGCCATGGTTGACCAAAATGCTGTATGGGCTTAATATTAAAATTATCACAAGATAAAACTGTCATAGCAACAAATCATAGCAACAGTCATGGCAATAAAAGTTCAATCTTGAAACGTATGACTGAGTATAATAGTTACAATTGCTATGCCAACTCAACTCGAGTCAAATGCCAAAATAAAGAGGTGTGTCTTCAGCATTCATTTCAAGTATCTGAAGGCTTGTTCACCTCCGTCTGCTCCTGAAGTTTGACCTGGAGTTCTCTAAAAGCATTGGGCTGGCAGGCCGCGGAGCTTTCAGTGGAATATGAACCTGCAGAAACTCTGCAAGGTATGATGACATCCCCTTCAGGGCTTTAAAACCAACAATAAAATCTTAAAATCAACCCTAAATTTCTCCAGTGAAGCCAGTGAAAGGAAGCTTGGACGCGCATTATCAAATCGCACTTCCTTCTCCCAGTTAAAAGATGAGCTGTAGCACTTTGAGCCGTCAGTAACGACGACTGGCATTCCTGTGTGTGTATCCGTGCAGTCATGCATGTGGAAAAAGTTGTTACTGCAGCATTCCTGGTTAATGAGACTGATATTGTGATCAAAACAAAATGAGACCGTGTTCGGGATGCACAGTGAACTTCCTCGGTGTCTGTTGATGAAGACGTGGAGGTGGGTGGAGATGGGTGAGCAGAAGGCATGGCCTTATACAGTTGCTATGCTCAGCACACATTCCTCCTGATTGCACGCAGTGTGTGTTCCATCTGCTGCGGCTGCCACGTGCTCCCGTGGCCCCATCGCCGCCCCATTCCATTAACGCATCGCTGCCGACGGATCAGCCTTTTGAGCCTCGGAGGAATTCGCCTCACAGGTGGTGCACCAGAGGCGGTGTACGTGATGCACCTTCGCTCGGGTTGATGGGAAGCAACCAGAGGAGATGGTGAAGAGGCAGTAGCCATGGAGAAGGCATTTTAACAGGGGTGAATGGGATAAAATCCTGACACAAAGAATGAGCGCGACATCTAAAGTGCTCTGGCAGGAAGCCCATTGAGGAGAGATGTTGCTTTGCCTGTCGGTGTGAGGGCGGGACGTTTATATAGGATGTCCTGTGTCCCGTCGTCGTCGTCCCCCCCCCCCCCGAAAAACCTCTTTTCTCACCAGGATTTCTTTGACTGCTGAAGTGGTATTGTTCTCCTGTGGCCTTTGAATGCCACTCTGCCTCTTCCTGACCCGTCGGTACAGATGCGCCTGTATCCACTGCAAACCGTTTTATTTACTCAACGATTGATTAAGAAAAGAAATCTAAGCGATTCCATCTGTCATAGCAATATATCTGACTGTTTGAGTTAAGATCTTAAAGGATGGGTTCGCCATTTTTGTCCTATACCAGAACAGATTATTTGCTGCTCTCTGCAGTCTAGTAAACCTCCTCAACAGCATTAATATTTGGGAAACTGCTAAACTGCTCCTGCGCTACTACTCACTGTTGAAATACAATTGCCATTTTTTTTTAAATATAAAATGGATCCTTGCAATCAATTTTTTGCATTCCTGTAGTTTATTATTTGAATAATCATGCTTGAATAACAGAAAAATCACATTTGAGCATGTTAAGCTTGTGGATAGTGGAAATTGGATGGTTAAGCTACTAAAAGTTGAATGAGGTGTCTTCTCATCTTTGAAAAGATGGTATCAGGATATCAGTGATCTAAATGGCTCAGTCACATTAGGTTTACTTATATAGCCGAGCCTCAAAACGCTGTTTAAGACTAAAAAACCCTGTAGTGTTAAGACTAAAAAACCCTGTAGTGTAGGTAGCAGGTTAAGATTTACACAGAGCAAATCTGATAGAAGGTTTACGTTGTGGTTAATTATCTGTGGAGTCGGCTGTTGCTGAACTACAGGTCTATGAACTACAGATCTATGAACATTTGCTTCAGTTGCTCCTTCTGGAGCTCGTTTCCACTGTCTTGGCTTCTGCAGAACAGCGTTGGGAGTGTTTATACCGTTGCTTCGTTAGGCGCTTTCGTCTTTAGCCGCCTCGCAGACTTTGCGGGCTAGGCCTTCGCAGGTGACGTCGCGGAAGTACTTGCCATGCGTTTGGTTAAAGGAAAGAAGGCATCCCTGCTCAAGCCGCTAACACGGGCCGGCGTTTGTATGCTTTAACGAGGAGCCTGCCTCCTCTCTGTCTGGCTCTTGACTTAGTTTTTGCAGCTCTCTTGCCGTGTCACTGAAGTGGAAGTGGTGCGTATGCCCCCCTTACAGCGAGTCAGGAATAGCCCGACTCGGTCGAAGTGCCTGCCGGCCTTGGATTCCAATTAGCTCCTGCAATTAGGCCGGCAGATGTAGCACAAGAGGACAGGGATGGATGATAAATTTAGTTACTGACAAAATATGGAAACTCTGCTCCCCCCCAAACATGACCCCCCCCCTCCCCCTCCCCAACTTGTAGCACATTTTGATTCATCAGCTCACGGCGTTATGTTATGATATTATGGCTTTTCCAGACGAGCTAATGACGCCCTTTGTGCTGGAGTGCTGTGAAGGCGAGTGTGTGCGTGTGCACATGCTGCTGAGTGGAGCTCACCTGCCCCCTCGCTGTTCCAGCTGGTGCACCTCGCCTCTGCCTGTGCGAACGTGTCATCGGGAGCACTGGCGTGGAGACGACTCCGCGTTATGTAAACCTCCCACCATCTCGCTCACTCTCCCTCACGCTCATACAAAGCTTGTTAAAATGTTGGTACTTTGCATGGGGCTTGTTTGGGGTGGGAGGGGGGGGTGGGGGTGGGGGGGGCTATTGGGGAAAAAAGGGGGGTGAACGGATGAAAAGACTGGAACCCCCTGGAGATGCAGAGAGGTCCTCCGTCTAGCAGATGCACCGAAGGACAGCAAGCCGTGTGCCTCTGTTATGACTGGCGCATGCACCCACTCCCACCCCCGCCTCTCCGCACGCCACCCCCACTCCCTTTTGTTCGGCAGCTAGCTCAGCTGACGGTTGTAATGGATCGCGGAAAATCAAAATGACGTGAGCTCCTTTTTTTTTAAAGCCACGTAGGATTCGAACTATCGTTTTTTGTTTGCCTGTTTGTTTTTTTTTTTTAGCTTTGTTCCTTTGATCAAATTCATGTTTATAGCTCCAGAACACTGATGAAACATCTCGCTGTCCACTGCCTCCTTTGATGGTAACTTGAAGGTCTTGCACAATAATCATATTATGTAGAGGATTAACAGTGTATACAAATAGGATTAACTACCCCCCAAAACACCCAAACAAAGTAGTTGAACAATTCAAAGTTGATGTATTGTCCAATTGTTTTATCTAATGTAGTGTTCAAGGTCCCATTAGCGTATGGACTGCCCATTACACCTCCTCATCTTAACACGTGTCACTCATGATCAGATGTGACAAAACAACCCAGCGCATGACGGGAAACCGGGAACAGGGTGGCCTTAACGAAACCGGCAGCTGGGTACCCATGTAGCCCCTGAGAACTGATCGTCGACGTGTTCTTGCACGTTGTGGTATTACTGAGTTCGGAGCAACCACTAAGGTCGTTGTAGAGCCCTCACCGCCCGAGAGGGGTCCTGGATTACTCTGCATCCTCTTCAGCGCACACCCCTCCCATGTGCTGTGGTCTGCCCCCGTGGACACCCCTTCCACATGCTGTGGTTCGCTCCCGTGGACACCCCTTCAACATGCTGTGGTTCAGTCCTGTGGACACCCCTTCCACGTGCTGTGGTTCAGTCCTGTGGACACCCCTCCCATGTGCTGTGGTTCGCTCCCGTGGGCACCCCTTCCACATGCTGTGGTTCAGTCCTGTGGACACCCCTTCCACATGCAGTAGTTCAGTCCTGTGGACACCCCTTCCACATGCAGTAGTTCAGTCCTGTGGACACCCCTTCCATGTGCTGTGGTTTGTTCCTGCGCCTGCTGAGTTGCTGAGCCACTCTGCGCCTCACTCCATCGGCCCCGTCAGGGCCAGACCCAGTTTCCATAGCTGCTCAGGAACTTGAACGCTCACAGCAAGGTGACCTGGGCTGGCAGAAGGAGCCCCCCCCACCCTTCCCAGACTTCCTCACCCAAACTAAGAGGCCTCTACTCCTTCATCTCCCAGCATCCGCCCATGATTGTGTTGACTGTATTGTTGACATCTCTCTCAATGAAACTGCCATTGAAACAGTGAGCATGATATGCGGCAGCTCTGCGTTGTCTGGAGTCTATTAATACCCGACCTAAATCACCCAGCTCGGCTTGGCCCAAATCTGTCTTTCGCTCGACGGCCTCGGAGATGGGGTTTGACCTGGTATCTCTCAGCCCGTTGACACGTACTGATGACACAGCTGGCGTTCACCTCCTCTCTGCTCGGTGTTCCGGTGCGCTGTGGCAGCAGATCCGTCACCTTTCGCCATACAGCGGGAGGCCTGAGCACGATTCCCACTGCAGCAGCATCTATGCACACGCGGCTCTCACGGAGGTGGGACGTGGATCCGTGGAGGAGTCGGCCGGGCTGCCGGGGCCCTCGGGGGGTGGGGGGTGGGGTGGGGTTGGAAGGCCTGATCCAGTCGTCAGGATGGTGCGGAGAGAGAGAGGGATTGGGGGGGGGGGGGGGGTCAGGACAGCCAGAGAGAGGGGGGGACGTGGTCATGAACAGAGCTGACGACTCTGGAAGCTGCTTAACCCCGCGGCCCTGCCGTGCTGCGGCTGCTCTAATTGGACGAAGCCCTGGAGGGGAAGGGGACACAGCCCGGAGTGCTATGGCAGGTGCCTGCTCCTCTCAACATCCCATGTAGGATTATGGGAAGGCAGGCAGGTTGAGCATGTTTATTTTGGTCGCTTTCCGAGTGGAGCCGGAGACACATTTCTCGTTCCCCAGTGTGCTTTTCCCATCCCCCAATCCCAAATACACACATCCTATACGGACTTGAACATAAGCTCCCAGTGTCTAGTAAGACACCTGCCGTATCCAAACATGTGTACGATATGTGGGTTTTTTCCCATGATGCCTGAACTCTTCACCTCCTCTTATTATTTCTCAAATCCAACCTGACTCAGCTTGGAAAGGGAGTTCAAAGTTGCCTGCTGCAGACTCTCCTCAGTGCCCAGAGTCAGTGACTGGAAGCCTTCGTAAGGGACCGTCACACACAATACAGTGTGACATACAGCAGCAGTGCACAGTGGGGCTGAACCATGTGTTGCAAAGATCCACAATGGACCATATGAGGTGGAACACAGTGGTGGGAGTGTATGTGTGCATGAACTCCTGCGTGCCTCCAAGCATATTCTGATGAGCAGAGCATTTTGCATTCATGATCAATCAACCCCCACATTTGTTTCTGTCAGTGACGACCAAACCCCTCTTCCCCACTGTTTTTCAGACAATCATGGAGCAGTTCAACCCCTGTCTGCGGAACTTTGTTGCCATGGGGAAGAACTACGAGAAGGCCCTCTCTAGTAAGTATGGCACCATCTTCATCCTGCGTTGTCCTCGACTGAGAACAGGCGGCCAGCGCTGTCCTTTACAGACGCCGCCATTTAATCCATCACCTTGGCACTCTCTGCCTTATCAGCCCTCGTCCAGCCCTTGGCAAAGCGCCAGCTCCAACGAGGTGGGGACGCCCCGCCGACGCCTGTCCCAGCGCAGGTGATCTGTAGCCGGGCAGACACAGGGACGGCCATGAGGTGGTCGTGCCTGAGCCGAGCTGCACATGTCCACGCCATCAACTGCTGATGTCCACATTTCTGCTCATTTACTCTTTCTAATCTCTCTGCTCAGTTACTGCTCCTAATCTCTCTGCTCAGTTGGTCCTCCTAATCTCTCTGCTCAGTTGGTCCTCCTAATCTCTCTGCTCAGTTGGTGCTCCTAATCTCTCTGCTCAGTTACTCCTCCTAATCGTTATGCTCAGTTAGTCCTCCTAATCTCTGAAACTGATTAGTTAGTCCTCCTAATCTCTGACTCTGGTTGGTTACTCTTCCTAATCTCTCTGCTAAATTACTCCTATTTTCTGACTCTGATTATTTATTCTTCCTATTCTCTGACTTTGATCGGTTATTCTTCCTAATCTCTGACTCTGATTAGTTACTCTTCCTAATTTCTGATTTTGTTCAGTTTCTCTTTCTAATCTCTGACTCAGTTACTCTTCTTATGAGGAGCGAACCTGTAGTGAAGACCCAACCGCTATGATATTGACAATGACTCTAAAATGCAGTGACATTTGTAAGCAATAAAAATCTGTTCGTTCCACTGTGATTTTAAGAACAGAGCACTGTGGGTAGAGGTGGAGGTTTTCAGTGTGATTATGGAGGATCTCAAGACACTTTCTTCTGTCTTCGTTTCCTGAAGTCAAGTTGCTTGTTCTAATTGATTAGGTGACTCTGATGTTTCAAGAGCTGGAATAGGAGAACCCTAGAGTGGAGAGGAGTCCTAAGAACGAAAAGCATACGGAAAGAGGCAGAACACCAGACTATATCGCTATTCACAGTTCGATGTGCTTTACATGACCTTAAATGTAAAGCAGTTGTCTAACAGTGTCACATTAGATAAGTGGGACCTCTTCTAAGCCCTAAACCTCCACTTGCTAATCTGAAGTGCGCGAGGTGATCAGGCCACTGAAGCATTAGTCACCAGGCACAGATTGGCGTGTCGATGAAGGTTCTTCGCATGGGAATGCGTGCATGCGCTTGCCCACGCGGCCGTGCCGCTGGGTGGGGAGGGACCGGACACCCAGCACCAGGGGTCATCAGATGCAGCTGGAAGAGAGGAGGCCATGTTGGATTACAGCGTGAGAGAGGAGGGGTTTGCTCCTATACCACAGGGTAATTTAACACAGGACACTAGGGAGCCCCTGAGCTTTGGAGCAGGTGGAGCTAATCTGCTTTTAGCCTTTAGTACCCCCCCCTACCCCCAAACCCTGTGGTTCAGACACACCTAATTCCCACCCATCTGCCTCCTGTCGATTCCATCCCGGAGCCTGAAGCCGGGGGAGGAGCGCCGGATCCATCCGGCTCCGCTATGCCGGGTCCAGTCGATCGTGCCGAGGGGAGAGAGACGGTCCCGTGATTGGGCGTGACCCTCTCCAGCTGCTGTTGCTCTTGCAGAGAGGCCCTGATTCACAGGAGAGCCAGAACTTCTCCCAGGAGTGCATGGAAGAGTGGCAGCATTTGCATAACCCCTCCCCCAGATGATTTCTGAGTGGTTGGCCTTTTTGGGGGCGGGCTGGGTGGTGCTAGATCAGCCCAGAGAGAAGCACAGCTAGTCTGGTTGAGCCACGGCCTCCATTGGCCCGGCTGTGATGGTGCTCCAGTGTCATGGCGTTCAGCCGCTTGGCTCGGTTGGTGCGTGTCGTGGCCTGTGTTGAATGCGATGGGCTGCCTCCACCTACCTGACTCTCAGGATGTTCTAGTACAGCACCAGTGTGACTGGAGGCTAGGTCAGAAGATGGGCCTGATTTATTCCTTCTTTTTCTTCTTTTTTTTCTTTCTCTCTCACTCTATCTTTTTTCAGCAGAGTCATGCACACACACACACACAGACCCTGAGTCAAAGGAGATTTTGTGTAATGATATACCGACGATCGTCTCTCCAGTTGACATTTTGCTCGTTAATGAGGCATCGGATAAAAATTGCGTGTGCGTGTGCGTGTGTGTGCACGTCCGTGCGCATGCGCGTGCACGCAAGCGCATGTGGGCGGTCTGGGATTCAAAACAACAGCTGAACGCCATCCAGGCCAGGCTGGTGTCCGCGGGGAGGCTGGCTGTGCAGCCACTAAATGGGCTTCCTTTGAAAGCGAAAGTCCTTCCTGTTGTGCTCTGGGCCTATCCAAACCTCTGCTTGCCTGCAGCGCTTCCTCCAGATCCAGCAGCCCAAACTCCGCCCCAGCAGCGCCGGCAGGGAGCACGACGTGTGTGTTCCTCAGTGTCCCTTTCCCCTCGGACCACCGGGAGACGTGATAATGAAGTCGCCTGGTGTTCCTCCGTTACCCGGAGACCCGTTGCAACACTGACTCAACTCCGTTTGCCTCCGCAGCTGTGACGTTTGCGGCCAAGGGCTACTTCGACGCTCTGGTGAGGATGGGAGAGCTGGCCAGCGAGAGCCAAGGATCGAAGGACCTAGGTGAGTGGGCCCCTTACCCCCACGACCCCTGCCTGGCCGCGTCTCCGGGATGGCAGGCGTCACGCACCACACCACACCGCACGCACCGCACACACTGCACGTGCTGGGAAGTGGCCGCGCTGCCGAGAATTGATTTTTTTCCCCTTTTTCATTTGCCCTTGACTCCAGGCTCCTTGTTAGCTCAGATGAATTTTCAGAGATTGCTTGTGCATGGGATGAATAATTTCCTGTGTCACGAGGACGATCTATACGCATTTGTCAGGAGTGAGAGGAGTAGGAAGAGTCAGACCCTGGTGGCCTGAATTCTCACTGTGCTCCTTCAGGTCCGGTTTGCGGAGGAGGAAGTGTGGTGCAGAGGCTTGTGGGATATCAGTTTTGGTTCAGCACAATTTCTTGTTGTTCTGAGTGTGTGTGTGTGTGTTTGCGCACATGTGGGTGTGTGTGTGCGATGCCAATAATGTTGGTTTTCTTATAGCTGCCCCCCTGAAGGTCATTAGTTTGATATGCGTGGCCAGATCCATCACTCACTCTGGATGTTTGGAGCAGTGATTAGGCCTCAGCTTCTCTGCTGTTGCTGGGGGTTGGTGAATGGAACCCGGTCTGAAATGACCTGTTTGGGCTTCTTGGGCTTCTTGCTAAAGATTTCAAGCTGCATCGGCATTATTCTGTCTATGTAAGGACTACCTCAGACTGCCAAACATTCTCCTTGATGTTGAAGTTAACATGCCCTTCATAAGGTAATCTACAGACTCAATTTCCATTTTCATTTCAACTCTGAAAAGCCCATTATCACTTGAATATAAGTGATTCTCTCTCTCCCTCTCTCTCTCTCTCTCTCTCTCTCTCTCACACACACACACACACACACACACACGATCTTTTTTTCATCAACTTTTCATTATGTCTGAGTTCACAAAGGGAGTTTACAGAGCCTGCAACACAATGTACTGATCACATTACACATTTCATATCCATATTAGCCGCATGTGTGCGCGCGCGCATGTGTGTCTGCAGTAATGTTCCTGTGTGGATTTGCATGTGCGTGCGTGCACGTCTGCGCGAGCGTCTGCCGCGAGAGCTTCTCTGGTCTAGCCGCAGCTCGGGGAGGCATGGCTGTGTAATTACCTTTTGCTCTGCGTGTGCCTTTCAGCTCACTCTCAGAGGTCCGGCTGAGCGCCTGTGCCGACGGCCCGGGGAACCTCGTTTGTTTGTCTCCGTGCCTCTTCATCCGTGTCACCGCCACAGCGCCATTGTTCTACCCGAAAATGCCCGCGGCGGACTCTCGATTGCGATGACCCGCCGCTCGGCGCTCGCGTGCCCATGCTTGCGTGGATCATCATCGTGTGCTAGAAAGCACTTCTAAAGGAAACATGAAACGATGTGTGTGTGTGGGGGGGGGAAACTGGCATGTACAGCGTGCGCTCGCGTGGGTGTCTGGATAATGGCAGGCAAATGGTAGTAGCGTGGAACTGGGCGTGGTCCACACCCATCCAGCAGTCACCGTCCGCCTTCAGCATCAGGCATGCGCACGGCTGCCTTTAGCACTGGATGTCCTTTACACGCTGGTCCCAGTCCATAGGGGACGGGGGGAGGGGTGTTTGCCGCTGGGCCGTTAGGCTGTGCACGGGGCCGGTGCTGTGGGCCTGGGCCGCTGCGTGGATCCCCCAACGCTCGGCTTCAGGACGCTGGTGGTTGCGGGACGCTGGTGGTTGCTGGATGCTGGTGGTTGGCGGGAGGTTTGCAGCCAGCCAGCCCTCTGTGCTGTGCACTCGGTGAGAGCCACAGGGGTGCGTGGAGCCTGGCTTGAAATGGTTTCCACCTACACATGAATGATGCTGCTCTCATCTCTCTGTATCTCTCTCTTTCTCTCTTTCTCTCTCTCTCTCTCTTTTCCCTCCCTACTGCCTCTTTTGCTTTGATGTATTTTTTCTGACCCCCCCAGTTTTCTCACTTGTGCTGGTGTGAATACACACACCCGTCCACACCCACACACGCAAGTGCACTCAGTCACGGGCAGACACTTGCGCTGTTGCAAACATTGTGCGTTCAGGAATGATGTCCTTGGATTGTGAACAGCACAGGGGTGTGGGTGTGTGTTTGTGTGTGTGTTCTTGCCTGTGGGTGTGCACATGTGTGCATGCATGTTGGGGTGTGCGCTGTGTTATCTTTCACTCTGTTCCTCCCCGACTCCCACACACACCCCCGCACACTGTTCTGTTTAGGATAATGATCCCCCTGTCACTGTCCCTCCCACTCAAAACCCTGAAAGTGTGCTCTCTCTCTCTCTCTCTCTCTCTCTCTCTCTCTCTCTCTCTCTATCCGTATGTGTGTGCGTGCGCATGCGTCTATCTCATTTCACCTCTTACATCATCTTCCAGTTCAGCCTTCTGCTCTGGCACATCCAGGGATGTGGCTGGTGATCACATCCCTGCAAGACAGAATATCACAGCTCACCGCTCTCCCTCGCTCTAGGTCTGCTGCAGCCTTCAGGTCTAACAAGGTTATAGAGCATTACAGAGCATTCCGCTTTACATTACAAACCCCCCCCCCCCCCCCCCCACCCCCCGGTCAAGCTGTCTCTGTGACACTGAGGGGCTCGTGTATGCAGGGACACCTTTTGTTCGCATGGACACCGCCGTGCCCTAAGATATTGTTCTATACGCCGTTAGGTCAGTGTTGCTGTGTGATCTTTTGTTTCCCCCCGTGTTCATCTGTGTGTCCGTGGTTCAGCCGCGGCGAAATTCCAGTGACTCTGGCGCTTTCATCAGGCCTCTGAAGAGGAACTCGCTCGCAGTTACCATGAGAACAAAGCCGCTGCCGTTCCGCTCGTTGAAGGCAGATTTGTCGCACGTTTGGTCGTGGCTGGTGTCGCCCGTGGCTCTGATGGGCTGTGGGGAAGCCGCACGGCTCCCTGTCCACTCTTGTTAAACTTCACCGTTGAGCGGCAGGAGAAACGGACAATTTCCTGTTTTGATTAAGATTTTATCAGCGATGTTCCGCCACGGCTCCCAAACGTTGCTCACTCCTAATGGAAATGACTGTCCCTTAATTGCAACATTCGGACTCGGCGGAACAGTAAATAAGGACCTTTTTTTTTTAATATTTGTTTTTTTGTTAATATGCTTGTTGAAAAATTATTCAAATCCCCTGACATTTGCAGACTTGAGCGGACAGACTTCAGTGCGTGCTGATCATGGGGCAGACTGACTGTGTTCTTCCTAGCAGGCTTGAACACCCTCGTGAATCAGCACGCAATGCCCTGAAGTTCCTCTGAAGCTGCAGTCAAACCAGAAATTTAAAACGGGAGTCGGGAGGCGTGATTGTCTGGAGGTGCGTAGAGGCCCGGAGTGGGTCCAGGGTGCAGGGTGACGGAGGTCAGAGCGGAGGGACGGTTGGGGGCTGCTGGTGGAGGTTGATCAGGGGGTGAAGGTAGCTTCTGCCTGAACCTACACATCAGAGAGAGCAGAGATTGATCTTCATGCTGGCTGACGTCTGCCTCCACTGCCAGGTCTCGTCTTGGCCTGTCTGTCAGTATGTCTGTCCTTCCCCCAGTTAAACACACACAGACACACACACACACACACCTGGCCCTTTTGGAACGGGAGCAGTGGAGCTCTTTTATTAGCCCTGCACTGAAGTCCCAGGAGCCCTGATTTCTGCTCTATTTCTGAGAGCAGTGTGGCATGCTGGGAAAGTCAGGGCCAACACACTCCCTCATCTAACTTGCCCTTGATTTCCTTTTTTTGGCAAACGTGAACTGGCCACAAACACACACACATACATACTCACTGTATACAAATCATTCCTCACTCTGATTTCCACATGGTGTGACAGTGCTTCTCTGATTGCTGTGGGGTGGACTGTACAGGTCTTCATACATATAAGCTCCTTATGACCGTGTTACCCAGGCACTGCAGAACACACAGGGCTCTGCAGCTTACGAGAGCTCTTTGAAATAAAAACCATTCTCCATTTCATCCTGTAGTGCTTTATTACACAGATGCCTTTTCTTCATAATTACTACTATTATGATCCTGCCCTCTCTCTCTCTGTCTCTCTCCCTCTCTGTGTCTCTCTCTGGGGCAGCAGCAGGGTAATGCAGGAGACGCTTTGGCTTGAAAACCCAGCAGGGCCTGAAGGCTCTAACCCAGTCTCCTTCCTTCCGCAGTCGTGTGGCATGGCATGGCCTTCCACACAACTCCAGGCCACCTCCACCTCTCACCGAGGCGGGAGCAAGTCTGCCTGGTTTGGTCAGAAGGAAACTTCTTGCAGGCATTCCTTGGGACAAGAGCGTCTGGCTAGCTGGCTTTCCGGCCAGATGACTGGATCTCATTGGCTCTCTGTGCAGGTGTCAGGTTTCCTTCCTCATTAGTGTCACACCACATCCTGCTCCTTTCCCCAGCGTGAAGTCGCGTGTGTCCTCGTCTTAACCTGCTCCTCCTCTGTGGAGGCTGGGAGGAGCCCCATTCTCCTCATCTCTTCAGCTCTAATTAGCACCAACACACAATACATCTGTCAAGGAGAACGACTCTCTGATCTTTCCCCTCCTACTCTTTTCCCATCATTCTTTCATCATCTCTCTCTCTCTCTCTCTCTCTCTCTCTCTCTCTCTCTGCTACACGAGGTAATGATATCTTACTGGGTCAGTAGGTTGAGGTGATTGACCTAGCCTGACTCCAGAACTGTATGTCTGATCAGATCACTCTGCTGCAACCTACGCCTGGAAAACCATGTTCTAAAAGTGACTTTCCAAGTGACTCTTGAGTCTCCTTCTCATTAACCAACAGGATACGGAGACTGATGGAATAAGCGTGTTCACGTGTATGCTGGAAGTGCTAAATATGGCGGGACACAGGTGTCTCTGCTGATCGTGGCCAGTGACCACCTTCCTTGTAGCCGCCAGATAAGCTTATCTGCTTTGTTTGTGTTTACCAGACGGTGGGCCTGACTCCCTCCCACCCACGCTCATTTCCATTATCAGCAGCCGCGCAGATGTGCTGCCCCCACCCGCACGCCTCTCCAGGCCTCGCTGCAGGGGGGTGCACGCTGGCCCGGGATGCCGCCCGCATCACGTCAGCGGCAGAGGATTCGGCTCGGCCTTTTTAAAGCGTCCCTCCGCAATGAGCCGCCGGCCTCTTGCCGCCACGGGCGTCCGCCCGCACGGGGGGCGCTGGCCGATGTGAGCGCACACCTTCCCCTTCCGTTTACCCGCTTTTCTGGCAAAAGTAGAACATTTAGGCCCCAGAGCATGCTGGGATGTGTAGTCCGTGTGTGTGGGTGGAGAGTGATGTAATGTTTAACCAGTTGCATAAGCAGAGATGTTCTTGACGGCAGGTGCCTGAGGAGATGGAAAAGCCCTCCATTTTGTGAGGCTCTAGCCTTGCCTCTTTACTGCATCTCTGCTGGCTAGGAACTGTTTCCACCGTTGCCATGACACCCTGCAGCAGTCCATGTTTAACCTTCATCTGTGGTATATTCTGTCTCTTTCTCTCTCTCTCTCACTCTCTCTCTCACTCTCTCTCTCTCTCTAAACCCCCTCCTCCCCCTGGTCCTAGACTGGTCTTGCCTGTTGAGTTCACCCATGGGATTGTGGGATGTCTCCACTGCCTGAACTCCACCCCTCCACCTGCGGCTCTCTGTGCGCTGCATGTGTGGGACGTGCCTGGCTGTTGCTGTGTTCCGCAGAAGGGCGTAGACCGGGAGGGAACGGGTCTCCAGGTGCGCGGCGAGCCCTGTACGGAGACGTCTCACGCAGGCACAGGCACGCTCAGGCTGCTGCCAGCCAATCACATGCCTGCTGACTGACGGGCATCTGTAGTTCATGTGGCTACAAGCTCTGAAGGGAGGGATGGGATTGTGTGTGTGTGTGTGTGTGTGTGTGTGTGTGTGTTTTCTGTACTTTTGAAGGTTACGTGTAACCCTGCTATGTCTTAAAACAGATCAACCACTAGCTGAAGTTTTGAACACATGTGCCTGTAGCTTTAATTAATTTTTGGCAGTCTTGGGCACATCCATAGAATGTGTGTACAGATTGTTGGACTTGGAAAAATGTAAAAGCAAACAATTACTAAAGTTCTGTTCAGCATTAGCTTATACAGGCAGCTTGCATGTCTGTTTGTGTCCTTAAGGTATGACTTACTGTGGGCAGCCGTGTGGATTGCATAATGACTCTCAACAAGTGTTTAGATTATGTTATGAGCATTTTACCCTGTATGTTAATGTGTGTGTGTGGGCCTGTGCACACTGACTTCCAGACAGCCTGTTCCCTGCTTGTACTGCAGAGTTCTCTCCAGTCTCCTGTAGGAATGCAGATCGCGGCGTGTCTCTTCCATTCTCCTCCACCCTCCTCCACCCTGCGTGTGCTTAGACTCGTTAAGCACATCAGTGTAGTGAAGTGTTCCTAGTGATTCATGGTATCATACAGACACTCGCCTGCCACTGCCCACAACGTCAGTCCCACTCGGGGTCTCCGCAGTCCCTGCCCCACCTTCTGTCTGGCGGGATACCCCACCCCCACCCGTGCTGCATCCCAGGGTTTGCCTCCACCTTACAGCTGTCCACCCTGCCACGCCGCCCTTGATTAACTCCAGCCAGCTGCCCTTACAGGCTTCTTGCCTTTTGGGTCTTTTTTGCCTATTGAGCTGAGTTACTAGAAAACACAAGCAATCAATTCAGTTGAAATCTGACTGGTCTGAACGCTCAGCCATGTTGGGGTTTTGCAGTAGGTGGTCAGTCGGAGTGGGGAAACTCAGCGATTGACGGTGTGATTTGTTTTTTATGATGCAATGTGTATAATGTGAGTTTCCATTATTACGAAATTGTTCTGAAGCCTAAAACCTATACTGTTCTAATTTTATTGACCCCTTTTCTTTCATTATTTGTATATTTTGGAATATCAAGAACAGTTACTCTCTGGACTAGCCGTTATATAGATGTGAAGCTTTACTTTGCCCCCAATAGCTTTGTCAGCTTTCCACTGCAGCCTGTGCGGGAATGCTAGCCAAGGTTTAGCCAGTGACAGAATGCTAGCCGAGGTTTAGCCAATGAGGGAATGCTAGCCGAGGTTTAGCCAGTGACAGAATGCTAGCCGAGGTTTAGCCAATGAGGGAATGCTAGCCGAGGTTTAGCCAGTGACAGAATGCTAGCCGAGGTTTAGCCAATGAGGGAATGCTAGCCGAGGTTTAGCCAGTGAGGGAATGCTAGCCGAGGTTTAGCCAATGAGGGAATGCTAGCCCAAGGTTTGGTTTAGCCAATGAGGGAATGCTAGCCAGGTTTAGCCAGTGAGGGAATGCTAGCCAAGGTTTGGCCAGTGAGGGAATGCTAGTTTGGCCAGTGAGGGAATGCTAGCCGAGGTTTGGCCAGTGAGGGAATGCTAGCCGAGGTTTGGCCAGTGAGGGAATGCTAGCCGAGGTTTGGCCAGTGAGGGAATGCTAGCCGAGGTTTAGCCAGTGAGGGAATGCTAGCCGAGGTTTAGCCAGTGAGGGAATGCTAGCCGAGGTTTGGCCAGTGAGGGAATGCTAGCCGAGGTTTGGCCAGTGAGGGAATGCTAGCCGAGGTTTGGCCAGTGAGGGAATGCTAGCCGAGGTTTGGCCAGTGAGGGAATGCTAGCCGAGGTTTGGCCAGTGAGGGAATGCTAGCCGAGGTTTGGCCAGTGCGGGAATGCTAGCCGAGGTTTGGCCAGTGCGGGAATGCTAGCCGAGGTTTAAGGGAGCTAGTGACAATTGCGTGTCCTTAGCTCATGCTTCCTCCTGTCTGGGGCCATGAGTTACATATGAGCATGTTTACACATGAAGTTCATGAAAAAACGTTTATAAACATTTATAAACTCACTCGCATAAATGTGTGGTGTTTTGCACTTCACTGCAGGATTATTCAAGAAATAATTGCAGTGCCTCAACTGATGTTGAAATGTAATGCTGATTTAAAAAAAAATTGATCCAACTAATAAGGACAACAGAACTCTTATGCCTATAAGCCTCGGGATTGCAATCATGATTGATGAAGTGTTAACGGCTTAGCTAGCCTGCTCCTTCTTCGGTGACCTTTTGTGGCTGCGTGTGCGTGTATGTTCTTGTGGGCATGCACAAATGGGCACACACGTGTGTCGCTGTATGTGTTTGTGTGGGGTGTGGATGTGGGTGGATGTGTGTGTGCGTTTTGGACAGAGGATTGATTGTTCATGCTTGCACGAACACTTCTTTCAGGATATGATGTAATCAGTCCTTAACTGCCCTCTAATCTGTGCGCGTGCGCATTCAGGGCATGTGTGCGCATTTGAGTGGTCGTACTTCACGTGTGTGCATTTGAATGGTCGCACTTCACGTGTGAGCATTTGAGCGGTTGTCATATTCTAATCTTTGATTGCAATCAAGCAAAAAAATTAAGAAATACTTGTCTACATCTTTATTCTAAGGAAGCGAGAGTGTATGTCGCCTGTCTGTCCACAAACGCTTCATCTGTCTGACACCCACCCCACGCCTCAGGCCATGTCGAGTTTTCCCAGGTCCCTCTGGCCTCCTGAAACGTGGGGTTTTCCGACCCGTGGCTGCGGCATGCTGACCTCGGTGCCCTCGTTTTCGGCGACAGCGCGCAGGGTCATGGCTTCTGTCTCGGGGACGAGCGCGCGTGTCGGCATGCCGGCTCAAATCAAAGATGCTGTTGGGCCTCACATGTGGGCTGCCCTGCACAACTGTGGCGAATCAGGTCAAGTCTGCTTTCCTACGAGCAGCCTCTCTGCACAGGCAGCCGCACCTCCATCGCCGCCGCGGTGGAAAAGGTCTCGGTTGCTGCTGTTCTGATCTGATCAGATTCTGTGATTTTTGCTCGTCTCATATTGAATGTAGCCTTGTGTTGTCTTCGCGTTTGCCTGAAGTTCTCCTGCATTTGTGGTCATGAGATGCAGTCTGGCATAAGTTCTACACCCATTTTCCTTTACGCCACCGTCTGGGATGCTTCTGCCTCCACCCGCTTGTTAGAGGTTCACTTGAAAATTTTATTGGATGGTGTTTCTACACTGCTTTTCTGTTTAGGATGGCATCAAAAGGTGTGTGTGCACACGTGCCCCTCCTCCTTCTCTTCTCCCTCCCTGCGTTCTTATTTCCTTGTGTGTCTCCATGTCGTCCTGTCTGTGTGCTGCTCAGTCAGGATCTGTGTGTTCTTTGTCTTTACATGGCTTTGAATATTCAGACAAGGCCGCGTGCAGGTATCTGAAACCATGGCGGTGCTCTCCTCCACCCTCCTCCACCCATTTCGTCCCCTTGCTTCCGTCACATGTCTGCTCTGTTTTGCCTTCCTTCCATTCAGAGCATTCGCAGAAGACGACAAATAATAAGACGTCTTCTAACAAGAGTGGAATAAGACGTCTGTTTTGATCCCCGGAACTGCAGTTGTGTAAGCTGCAATAATGAGGCATTTAT
This sequence comes from Brachyhypopomus occidentalis, assembly GCA_020368025.1. Lineage (NCBI taxonomy): Eukaryota > Metazoa > Chordata > Actinopteri > Gymnotiformes > Hypopomidae > Brachyhypopomus > Brachyhypopomus occidentalis. The sequence continues at coordinate 3,785,288 of JAGXOD010001358.1, read as the reverse complement.
TTATTTGATTTTGTTTTGCGTGTACAACCCCTTTCTACTGTGTGAGGGAGGGGAAGACGACTCCCATGTCTTTGCCGTGTGCCGATAGCTCCTTGTTCACACTCTCCTTGTTTTGCTGTGTGGGTGATGTTTTGTTTTTTCGCTGGTCACAGTTCTAGTGTTGACTCGTCCATCTCATCAACTCACTTGTCTGTGTGCATCTTGTGTGCGTGGTCTTACTCACCACAGGGATCTCTCTCTCTCTCTCTCTCTCTTTCTCTTTCATATACATGTCTTTTTGCTGATTAACATTTTCTTTCTCTTCACAGGGGATGTACTCTTTCAGATGGCTGAAGTCCACCGGCAGATTCAGGTGCAGCTGGAGGAAATGGTGCGTTACCCCTCTCCACCCTGTACTCTCTCCACCCTGTCCTCCCTCCACCCTGTCCTCCCTCCACCCTAGGCACAGTCACTGAACCTTTGCTCTCTCTCTCTCTCTCTCTCACCCCTCCCCCTCTTCTGCAGCTGAAGTCCTTCCACAATGACCTGCTTTCCGAGCTGGAGAAGAAAGTGGACCTGGATGCTAGATACCTGACTGTGAGTTTTCCTACAGGCGGCCCTAATCTGAACATCACACCTGTACCAGCGCGGCCTACAGCACTCCACACATGCACCCTGTCTAACCAGAATGCAGCTCACAGCACCCGAAATGACTTGCAATTGACTTACATACACACACACACACACACCAGTTCTGGGCTTTATATATCTCCTCGGTCTCCCTACAGCTTGGTGTGTGTTAATATTGCACCAGCACACCAGCGTTCTCACCCCCCCCCCCCCCAACCCAATGAGAGCCTCACAGAATCAACTCCACAACTCAACGGAGATTGAAGTATTTGTGGAGTATCACAAGGCATGATATCTTTAGAAAGAGTGGGCTGAGCCAGCCGGGCTGTGAGGTGCTATAGTATGGAATGGCGCACAGGGGAAGGCTGGGTGCTTAGCATTGTGCTGGATTGTCAGTCATAAACACTTAGCTAATGGAGACCATCCTGCTGTCTTGCCATAATCATTAGGCCACTGATGGCGACATTCATTTATTTATTATTATTATTATTAATTTTTTTTTCTCAACCCTCCCAAAACAGCATTTCGACCTATAGTCTGCGATTTGCCTTTTGCAGTCATCTTTGCTTCAGGTTCCAGGAGGAGTTATGAAATCCCTGTGCGTGCATAAAGATGATTATGCATGCCTGAGAGATGATTATGAAATTCCCCCATCATCCCCGGCTCTCCCTTCCTCGAACAGCCCCGTTCTCTGTTTAATGAAACCCCGCAGAATTGCATCAGCAGTCATTGAATTATTAACGCGCGTGTTTTATTCAGCTGGGAGAGCGCGGTGAGAAGTGGCAGGCAGGGTGGGGAAACTCCTCCCCTCCCCCGGGTCGCCCCAGCAGCCTGGCGCGTGATTGGTGGGCACTACTCTCAAATGACTCCCACGCAGGTCTCCCGGGCACCATCCTGACACGGAGAGTATTTTGCCCCCGGTGACCACTGGAGTTGATGATGATGATGATGATGATGAGGAGGAGGAGGACTGTGATGGGTTGTTGGTATCATGTCCATAGCTGTGCACTACCAGGCTGATGTTCACCTAGGACTGTCTCCAGACTCTCTCTGGGTTCATATGAAGAAGCTTTCTCCTGCTCTCTATGCAGACGCAAAACGCAGTGTGACGTCCAAAGCGTCGTCGAGCCGTCTCCTTACTCCGCGTGCGCGTGTGTGTTTGTCTCCTGAAGGCGGCGCTGAAGAAGTACCAGATGGAGCACAAGAGCAAAGGCGAGAGTCTGGAGAAGTGCCAGGCGGAGCTGAAGAAGCTCCGACGCAAGAGCCAGGGCAGCAAGAACCCCTCCAAGTACAACGACAAGGAGATGCAGGTGAGCAGCCCCCCAGGGCCTAAGCAGCCCCCCAGGGCCTGAGCAGCCCCCCAGGCGCCATCGAGCCGCCACCAGGGCCGTGCTCCGTGTGCCGCACCGGGTGGGCAGAGTGCGCGGGAGTGTGCGCAGCTAGTGCTGAGACACCTCGCTGGACCTGCCGGAGATTACACTCTCCGGCGCACACACACACACACACACATACACACACACACACACACACACTCATTCACACACATTCATGCACTCCTCGTGACTTTTTCTGCTCTTCGTAGGCTGTGCCAGTGGATTAGGCCACGGTTTTATGCTTCGTTGTGCCGTGTCTATATCTGTGTGTGTGTGCGTGTACAAGCACGCATGTGCACGCACGTGTGTGTGTGTGCGTGAGAACACACTCCTGCTGCGTGGAGAGCTGCGTACACCAGTAGGGCGGTGGAGCCCTAGTGGAAATCAATAGGCCCAGCTCGGAGTGCCCTGTGTACGGACTCTCCGTGGCCCTGGGGTCCGCAGGAGGCTTTTGTGCTTCGCCAGGTGTAAAAACACTGCTCCCAGCCCCACGACCTCACTGCCCTACAGCACAACTCCAACCCATGTAACACAAAGAGATCATGGCGCTTGGAGTGTGGGTGTGAGTGAGAGAGAGAAAGAGAGAGAGACTGACTTGACTGAATGAGTGAAACAGGAGGTGGGGGATTTTTGTGTGTGTGTGTGGTGCCTTTCTAATCTTCAGGCTGTAATTCAGCATTTCTGTATGGCCTGTCCAATCAGACACTAAAATTTTTTCCTCCTGAGGTCATCAAAAAGCAGGCAGCATGCTACAACAGGTAGCTGTAGATAGGCCCCACCACTGGAACAGTGAGGCTCCGCCCCCT